>VWZQ01004330.1:1269184-1336417 GCA_013397015.1 Myiagra hebetior | reverse complement strand
AAAAGTGGGGGGGGGGGGGGAAACCCCATGTTTATGAAAAGTGAGAATATTAGAAAAAGAGGATTTAATACTAGACACAATATCATATAATTATGAAGTTACGGCCGGGACTCTCATGTACACCTGAAACTGGCAAAACAGAGATAGTATGAAATTTCATGGTCATACACATTAAAAAGGTATATCATAGATAAA
The DNA here is from genome assembly GCA_013397015.1 of Myiagra hebetior. Taxonomy (NCBI): domain Eukaryota; kingdom Metazoa; phylum Chordata; class Aves; order Passeriformes; family Monarchidae; genus Myiagra; species Myiagra hebetior. The sequence goes on along the minus strand of VWZQ01004330.1, from coordinate 1,336,222 downwards.
TAGATAGATAACTTAAATTCTACCCCATACAATGTACAGTTAGCTTAGGCAAAGAAAATAAAATTAAAAAAGCAAATACAAACAACCCTAAATGCACAAAAAACACAACAAAATCCCCAAATGAATGAATGAAAACAATCAAATTATGCCCAACAGCCCTTTTGTATTGGAGATGCATGAATTACTACAAGTTTGATTATTCAGTTTTCATTACAAAGCTCATTTCCATCACCACAACATTGAACCTAAGAAAAAGTTACCGTGTCAGAGTGTGTTTATTTTTAAATGTCATTGTTAAAGAAAGGGCAGAGGTTTAAGTTCATTGTGGTCATGATATATTATGTTCTTTCCTCACTTCATTGTTTGTCATCAGTGCTGTAATCATGAAAATCCTAAGAAAACCATTTTTTGTTTTAGAAATTGAACATCAGTGTTACCTATATTTCAACAGAAAATGAGACATCAGAAAAGGTAAACCAGATAGCTGAGGTAACATCTAGAATCACTTCTCATTTTGGAAGAAAAGAAAAATCTCTGACTTTTAGTCACATTCATTCTTCATAAATTCATGAAATGTACTGTGTGCAAGGCTGATCTGAAATAACAATGCTGACAACAGCACCTTAAACATAAAGCTGTATTTGGTTGTGATAAACATCACCACTTTTTCCAGTGCCATGAAATCAACTAAAACCAAAAATCAAAAACAAACTAAAAAAAAAAAGGAAAAAACCTCCCCCAAACCTCCACCAAACTAAACTAACCAAACACCACCCCAAAAATCACTAAAGCTGTGTTTAAGCTGATAGAGAAAAAAATTGCCCCTTCTCCAAAGTATTGATGCTGATATTGATGCAGAAAAAAATATTAGTCCTTCATACACTGAAAACAGGAATTAATGTCTTATTAAGTACAGGAGTAATACAAAGAATTCTTACTGTGGAAAACAAGAGATGGCTTCCATTAAGTCCTAAGGAATCCACTTTCTTTGTGTAACAATGCTGCATGCTCAGAATTTAGGTTAGTATTGAAATGGGAATTCCACTCAAGATTTGACATCTGAAATGGTTTACTCATTTGTAATTTAGGTGCAGGGCAGAGATACTGTTTTTCTAACACATTGAATTACACTTCAGGTACCTCTAACCTCAAGGTAAGAAGTGTAAATATTAGCTGAACTGCATACTGAAAGTAAGAGCCTTGAAAGAGATTCCTCTCTTTTCATTTCTTTGAATAGTCATCTTCCTTGAGTTCACTACTTACTGACAACATATTACACAGGCTTAAAACATGCTTTTGATTATCTTTGTATTTTGAAATTTTAATAAGGGTAAATGAAAGAATGGGTTTTACTGACAGCAAAAGAATTTCCAAGCGGAGAGCCCTAGCAAAAAATTATAGAATTGGGTCATTTCCTAACCTTCTTTTTGCAACTCAAGCACTGTGCCCAAAAATAAGAAAGACCCATGGGACAAAGGAAAAGGAAAAGGAAAAGGAAAAGGAAAAGGAAAAGGAAAAGGAAAAGGAAAAGGAAAAGGAAAAGGAAAAGGAAAAGGAAAAGGAAAAGGAAAAGGAATCCTACAAAACAGCTCTTTACTTGTCTACTTCTTTCACATTTTTAGTTAAAAGGCACCAAATAAAATATGTGAATATCAAAAGCAGTCATAAAAACAATTCAAAAGTAAGAATGAAGCTAAAAATAATTAATATTCTGGTCTATTGCTTTAACCACTGTACTATTATACAAAAGATTCTAGACAGTACATCTTTGCTTTGCCTGTATAATTTAATAGACTTAATAATGGCTATTCTGCTTTATAGTTGGTTCAATTATTACTACAAGCATTAAAAATACTCATAGAAGGTCTTTCATCAAAGAGTTCTCAGAAGACTCAGATGCAAAAAATATTTAGCTTGTGAACACCATAGGGATTTAAGAAAATAAATCTCGTGGTCTGTGGTCAGTGTGACGACATCTTCAAATTTTCTGGTTGTTACTTAAGCTTTCATCACAAAAAAATAGATACCTAGAGGGTGAAAGCTACACACACTTTTGGTGAATTTTTAGAATGTCGCCCACCTTTAGAAAATTGGGTGAAATTATGTGTAATACTGAGGAAAATTAGTTGACAAAATAATTAAGCAAGTACAAAGCCATACATTTGCATAAGTAAACAGCCATCAAGCTCAACAATGTAACTAATGCATTAATTTATTTTTCTATTGGCACATTCCAGGCTGCTTGAACATCATAACCAGCAACTTTTCAGCTTTTCATTCATACCATAGATTGGATTTACTGTAAACCAGAAGCAAGTCAATCATTCCTTTCCCCTCCAGTTTTCTTACCATTTCCTTCAGTTCATATTGCAAAGAACTGTGGAACACTGAGTCTTTTATTTATTTGATAGCTTTTCTCTTTGGGTAACAACATGCTCTGTAGTGGAAGTACATGAAGCTTTTTCTTTTTGCTTTTTTCAAGAAGGTAACAAATGTAAGGGGAGAATCCTGAGAAAATGAGCATTGCTTTAAGCTTCTCTTTCACACAGTAAACCATCCAGAACAACTGAGTCATAATAATACCTTTTTTTCTGCTTTCGACTAGGGAGGTCTTGATAAGAACAAACCTGGTCAGTGGCACAAATTACGGTGTGCAAAAAATTGTATCATAAATTGGGAAGATAAGGAAAGGGAAAGAAACACAGAAGCATAAACCCTGACCTGTTAGCATAAACAAAATATAACCAGAAACAAACCTCGTCAGTCCCCCTAATTGATGGGTTATCAAGAAACTGCAGGCAAATCTGCACTTTGCAACAGATGAAAGTGCAATCCTATGGGTATGGGATTCTGAAGGAGGTTGTGGGACTGTGCAAACTGATGAGGCAATATGCAATAGAGAAATATGCAATAAAAGCACACAATACTTAGAATACAGAGAAGTCTCTATTCGTACTCTATAAACATATCTATCTATAGTATTTCATTTGCTAAGTCAAGATGTTTTAGTCTTTAAATATAAACTAGTTTAATTCCTCAATTCATCAGAAGTGGAATTTCTCTGTACTTTCCAGTTTTGAAAGTACCTTACCTAAACAGAGGTGATAAGACTAGAAAGCAATGTTTCTAAGGGAACAAAACAATATTTTCTTGAGTCTGTAAGAAATTTATGGGACTAAAGATTGCAACATTCTGTGATCTCCTAATACCTGGATTCTCTTCCACCTTCCATATTTTTGTCTGAAGAGCTCTCACCTTGCTACAAAATGTTTTACTTTTAGCTCCCAAGTATCTGATTTTTACTGCGCATATGGCTTTTAACACAGTTCTATTATTGCTGTATTTTAGCTGACCCTGTTTGTATTTCCTTATATTGGTGCATCCCAGTGTTTGGTCATCAGCATATTCTCAATTCTTTTGTGCCCAGGGCACTAAATAAAATACGAACTACATATAAAGCAAAATCAAATCCACAAAAAGACTTGTGGAACCCTTCTAATAGCATAATTCCTTACCAGCCATTTCCTATTCAATACAGACTGAATGGTTCATCTATTCTTACATTAATCTCAATCTTCTTCATCTTAATTAATAACACCTCCCCTGGCAATATATCAACTGCTCTACTGAAGTCCAGATAAAGTAGTTTAGATAAAGCATTGCCTTTGTCTGAAGAAAAAAAAATTAGAAGTTTTCTTAACAAAGAAACATAGGAGGTAAATTTGCTACTTTGATATATTCCCTCTACTTTTTATCTGCTATTTAATTCATTAACTTCAATTTCTTGAAGTAACTTTTCTTTCCAAATTTAGCTATTCCATTCACAATTCCTTCACAACTTCTCTCATATTTTGATCTTTTTATTATGCAGCTACTGCATTTTCTTTTTATCTGAATTACTGAACATAGTTCAGTATGTGTTCATGTAGCAATTTTGTCAGAATTCTATAATGAAGAAATATCTGGTCTCTATTTTAGGTTAGGTTGGATGGGGCCCTGGACAACCTGATCTAGTAGGTAGCATCAGTGCCTGCCTATGGCAGGGGTGTTGGAACCAGATGATCTTTAATGTCCCTTTGAACCCAAATAGTTCTATGATTCATGATTCTATGATTCGTGGTTCTCTCTTACATAAGCAATTGAGATCACTGAGGTTAACCTCCTCGTTGGATTTTGCATCACCATATTTTTATAAGCTGTCCTACATATCACCAGTGTTGAAGGCTTTTTTTTTTTTTTTTGTAATGAATTAAAATATTTTGTCATATTAGAAGGGATCCTTCTTGAATCCTTCTAACATACTAATCTACTACCTACTCCTGAATATTTTCTGGTTTGTACTTTTGGGTGGTTTTATTATTTTCTTTGCCCTCCTAGCTTTCCTGGAAATCTTCATGGACAAGATAGACAGGAGTCTATAATAACCACTTAGGAATCTCACTGCTTTCTCTGTCAATATGCTGAACAACTTTGATCTTTTTTAAGGGACTCCAAATGACACAATTTTAAAAGACAAAGCCAGTAGATGTTTAGAACAAATAAACTGCTAGGTTGATTGATATTGGACTCTGTGTCCAAAAAGTTTTATTCAGCAGCTGTCACCAGGTTCAGCTTTTGCTGCTCCTGCATAAGCCTGATTTTTAGTGTGCCTAAATTGCCATATTGAGATTTCCTGTTTATCTCTTTACATCCACGTGTGGGGTTTTGTTGAATTTTTTTGTTGGTTGGAGGTGTGTTGTTGTTATTTCACTTTATTTTTGGTTTGGATTTGTTTGGGGATTTTTTTTAGAGGGGGTTGTGTTTCATTGTGTCGTTTTGTTTTCTGGAGTCATTGTACTGCAGACTGTCCTTACACCAGCAATCTTGTTTCTGTCTGCAATTTTATATTTCTTATCTTGCATGGCTCTACTCAGCAGACTTTCTCTGTCAAAACTTGGCCTTGGATCACTGATAGCTCAACCTCTGGGAGGAGGGAAGGGTAGTTTTATAGTATAAATCATTTTATCAGGAAGCAGAAAGAGACATAAAGTGAATCAGATGAATCCCACTTTCAGTGTGATTAACTACTTTTTTCCTTCAACTATACTTGACGGGTAGGGCAACCAGCTAAGAAGCAGATGCCTGCATCAGGGACATCTTAGCCAGGTGAAATGAAATCTCTTCAAGCTCTCTGCCTTTAGCCCTTCAAAGGAAATTGCCACTTTACACTTACAAAAGAACCACCAAATTTTCACAAGTTCTTGCCACTTTAAAACCAGCCATTTGTCAGTGTTCTCTGCTAACTCTTCATATCACCAGGATTAAATGATAGCTGCAACCTGTAACAAAGAGTTTTAGCAGATGGCCAAGGCAGCCAGTGGCATCCTAAGGAAATAGCCTCAGCTTGCTCCAGGGGAAGGCTTAGATTAAATATTAGGAAAAATTTCTTCACTGAAACAGTGGTCAGGCATTGGAAAAGGCTGCCCAGGGAAGTGGGATGCGGCACTTTTGGATATGGTTAATGATGTTTCTACATGATGGTTTTAAAAGTCTTTTCCAACATAAATGATTCTGTAATTCTATGATCTCTGTTTAGGCTTGACACAGGACAGCCAGTACCCCAAAGGATACTCAAGGATCCTAACCACATTCCACTAATCTATTTCCACTAGGGAAAGTTAGGAGGGCCAATGTAGTAAGCAAAGAACTGGAGGTGAAAATGAGAGTTATGTGTTAGGCAGAACTGATGCAACTCTGACCTTCACATATGACAGAAGTTCTGACTTGCTATAGGACATCTCTCATACTGTGATATATCTATAAACTTTAAATTTGATGTCAGTATTTATCAGGTTTCTTTGCCAGAAAGGAAAGACAAAACCAACAATTCTGAAAACAAGTCCATTTTTATTTGAAAACTAAAAGAAGACTGTAATACTAACTGTCTAGCTGAAAATATATTACATTCCGCAATCTGAAGAATCAGTGAAACATTTAGAAAGTGATGTACTAGAATACACTAATGCAGTGATAGCTTGTTGATATACAAAAAAATTAAAAAAACATATTTTGAGAAGGCTCAAATATTTATCACAGGCATTTTTTTTCCCTCTGCGTTCCAGATCTACCAATAGTCTGAAATCTTCCAAAACTCCAGTCAAGATTATACTTCACCTCTATACACCCACAGGTCCAGACAGTGGATAGTTTTGTCTGATCAGGTTAAACAAAAAAAAGATAAAAAGACAGAATTTTTCTAGCATTGCAAGAGTCTTTATGTGATGGGAAAAGCAAGGGTAAAAGCTTCAAACTGAAAAATCCATTGAAGAACTATTAAAGTTATCAAGATCTTCACCACTGATTTCAGTGACTCTGAGATGTTGTTAAGAGAAAACTTCAAACCAACATCCCTAGTTTTATTGTGTTAATGAAGATTTCAGAGGAAAAGCTGAGTTTATAAGCATAAAAAGAATTTGCAATTATTAAACTGAAATGTATCCAGTGTCTTCTCAGTTAAGGACGATCTTAACTCCATTTTGTTTTGTTAGTTTGGAGTGTTATTTTTTTCACAAGGATGAAAATCAGTAACAATAATTAAATACACATACATATAAATAGCAACATTATTACTTGGCTGGAAAGCATCCCGACATTGCAGACATATGCCATTCTAAACATTGGAAAACAGTTTCAGCAAAAAATAAAGTTAATTCCAGCAGTATATTTTTTAATAGAGTTTTGGATTTTGTTTGTTGTTTTGAAAGCTTGGAATGTGGACTGAAATTTCTCTGAAAACTTGAAGATTAGGCTACTATAAAAAGAAAACAACATGAAAATTATGATTATCTATTGAATTTGGCCTTTATGCTATCATGATTCCAGACATGTGAACCATAAAAATAAAAGAGTTCTTCTGGTGAAAAGTGAGTCACCAGAATCTCATTTCTGTGGCTTTATGATGACTCTCTAACTGGACCACAGATGTATATATCCATGATTATGGGCATATGCTGCCATCTAAATCACAAGGATAACAGCCTCAGAATGTGTGAAGTGTACTGATACATAACCTGAGCATAGTTAGATGAAACTACTCATCTCATACCCCATTACTGTGACTCTCAACAGGAAATACAACATTATTTTGCTGAATATATAAATAGTTCATAGTGTCAAAATTAATTAGATTTCTCATGGCAATTTTCATATGAAAATCATGTTATATTATCCATCATAAAAACCATGATTATCCATCATTAGTGAATTTGATGTTCATTGTTTTCCCTGAATTCAACGAGTTCTGTTTCCATATATGTATACATACACACACAGACACACATATATATTTGTGTGCTTATGTGTCCATGGACATGCAAATTCCACTCTAGAAATATTAGTACAAGGACAAGTAATCTTGTAACAAACAGTTAAATAAATGCTGTCTGATGTTTCAGTGAAGGTAATAGAAAGATGGCTTAGTAGCTTGACCAGCTCATCTCCCTGTAGGTCTGTTCTCTACATAGCATTTTGTAATGACTTAAATGATTAGCTCAAAGGGAATCCTTCTTATCCTAACTTAATGGATCTAGGAATCATTATATAGAAGTCAGTCTGGAAGCATTATTGCACAATCTATTTCACACTGTGGGCCAGAAGGGAAATAGTACAACTTAGAAGCAAAATATAGTTCTTATTGTCTACCTTTACAATAATGGAAATAACATAAAGGACATTAGATCATGGCTAAATTTTCTGTGTAAAAAAGATGTCTGTACTTTCCTGTGAGGACACTTATCACATGATTTATTATCAATATTAAAGGACAAAAATATGCAATGTCATTGATTTTTCAGACAAAAAATTCCTACTAGATATTCTGGGAAATTATTTTGAATTTTGCTTAAAAAGCATGTAAGTACTTAACATTTGTTTCTTCATTAATTTCATTAATATAAATGCGGTCAATTTCTTAAGATATTTCTTCTAGTTCTTGTGTGTATTTTAATAGTTTGTTGTATATGATTGGTTGTAAATATCCCCTGCTGTAAATTATGTCAACCCAAGGTCTGGAAGTTATAATTCAAATACAGTGTGATTTTGAGCAAAAACTTTTCTGAAGAAAGAAATTATTTGAGTTTTAATCATTTATATTTCCATAAAGAAACCATTGACAAGCCTTCAAACCTTTAAGCCAGACTCTAAGAGGTTGGTTTCATTCAAAAATACATTAACATGGATTTCAGCTGCATTTGAAAATGTTAGTGGCTCTGAGCAAATAATATATTCTTTTTCATGTTAATGAAATATCTCAAATTTAGGGGTTTGGTTTGAGTTGTTGTGCTTTTTTTTCCCCCCTCTTTTTTCCATTATTAATTCAATAGGATATAAAGTTGTCTTCTTATTCTGACACATTTTCCTAACAGTTGTAGCAGTCTAAGTCTAATGAAATACCAATATTCTTGTTTTACCTTTATTAAATCCCTATTTGTTGTACCCAAAGTTCATACAGATAGACCAAAAAAATAACAATTTTCCAAATTCTGCTCCCTAGAATTTTCCTCCCCTCTCTGGCTTCATCAGACCACCAGCAGTGGTGAGAGATAGATAGGTCTATTGACTCATAAATAGAGATACATGCTACAGTATTTGCATAGATAAATGCATGATAACTTTTCTGACTGTTCCACAGAATTAGATTTATTATAGAAAACATCTTAGTTACATCCTAGCTATTGCTCCACCAATACTATGGATCATTAAAACAATTTATGTGCTTATGCTTCTTCCTCTGTAATTTATTTTTGTTATATTTCTTTCGCCAGTAAGGATTGTCATATACGAAATATCTACCAAAAATGTCCCATTTTTAGTCACTATAAATTTTTCAGGATATGAGAACAGAAACAAATAGTTGAATATGGTTACTTCAAGACCAGCTGACATTTCAGCTTTACATTTACAAAGTAAAATGCAAACTACAGGTAATGAAATGAGAAAATTTGGAAAGGTTATAAGTCAAAAGAAAATTTTATGTCCTTGAAAGACAAGTAGTACTAAAAATTATTGTCCCCTGCCTTGTAGAATTTGTAATTAAACACCCTTCCGAGTGAATCAGTATGGTGATCTCAGGAACACTATTGAATTTCAGCACAAATTTACAGGACTTAATTCAAAAGAAAGGACTATAACAGAGTGTAAAGGTACCATATAAAATGTTAGAGCATCATATGTACAACTTACAAGATTCCAGCAAGATGGTAATTCACCAGCACAATTCTTAAAAAAAGACCAAAATTTTTTTTTCAGCAACTATCAAGATGTTAATTTTGAAAACAAAATCTGAGGAGAAAAAGTAGATAAATAACTGTTATGAAAACTGTTGCAAGAAAAGTACTTTTGTTGCATTTTATTTAAACCGCGTCACATAAAAAACTTTCCTGGGCAATGAAACGCCTGCAAATAATCCATACTGTTTTTTAACTGTTGTCAGCATTTGTTTGATTATTTTAAATATATATAAGTTAGCAACATTTTTATGTTCTGTGATGTTCTGGTTTTATTTCAGTCCAAACCATAAACTTCAATATGAAAAGGATTGTAAAAATGAGAGGAAGGTCAGTATTTCTATGTGAATCATTGTAACAGGCTAAAGATTTCACCACTGACAGTCATAGCAGGGCTTCATTTATATTTATAGTTTAAAGTCAATCTTATAGTCTTGAAAGTATTTTGCAGCCCATTTTGAAGAAAAAATTTCTTCAAATCCTATTAATCTTCAGAGATTTTGATTGTCCTTCTTCTAATTTCAGTGAGTGCCCCAAAAATAGATATGACCCCAGCTTATTTTCTCTCCACTTTGATTAATATTGAACACCTAGATAGCCAAAAATACCAGATGTAAATGTCAGGGAAGTTGCCAACACATTTCAGTAAAGGTAAGACTTGCGATTCAGGCACAAGCTGTAGTATTTCATGTGCTTTGAAGCAATGTGATTTCTTTCCCTGTTTTTTTATTTTGTACTAATACCAAATAGTGATGACAACTGTGTTAACGTGTTAACGTGTTTGGTCTCATATATTTGAACAGCCATTGATGCCTGTCTGTCATCAATGGATTGTATTATCCGTTTTGATCAGCAAGCAGAATATCTAAGTTATCAATTTTTAAAAATCTATTATTTCACTAAGTAGATAGTTAATAAAATAAAGTAACTGAAATTACTTCAGCCTTGGTGCTTTGACCAGCTCCCTGGGGAGCTTGTTCTTGTTCTTCACCTCCGGGTGGAGAACCTTTTCCTAATATCCAACCTAAACCTCCCCTGACACAGCTTCATGCCATTTCTTCAGGTCCTGTCACTGTTCATCAGAGGGAAGGTCAACTCCTGATTTTACTTGAAATGTTACCAGTGCTAATTACCTTTTCATTATGCTGTTTTGTTATTTTCTCTTATCATTGGTATATTTGTTTTCTAAAGACTTGATATTTCAGTTTTCCTCAGCATTCAAAATCTGAATCTTCCTTATTTTGGAGGTACTTTTTTCACCTTTGCTGCAACTCAAAACTTTTTATCATGTATTTTGCCATGTCATAAAATTTGTCATTTATTTGATTTATGCTTGTCTTAATCATACATTCTTAATATAATCATTCCAGCTGTCTTAGGTTACAATCTAAGATGTAACCAAAAGTATGTATTCTATCACCATCCATTAAAACCAGGTGTGGCAGTGTTTTTTTATCTTTTCCATGACACATCCCTGATAATTCCCTCCAGAGGGATATCTTCTGTTAATGACCTAGCAAACCTCACTGCACAACTCATGAAACTGCATCATCCCTTGGTGAAATGCTCCCCTCCGGGGGAGGAACCAAGCATTCCTACCAGGATATAATCTGAAGTTTGGATCACCACACTCAGCTCTTGCCTGCTGGATTCCCAGTGGGCAGGCGCTATCACTGGACCTTCAGTTGAGGACCAGACTGTTCAACAAGACAATTTTGTTTGGACTGCTACCACCACCCTGACTAATAGGGTGTAAGATTGTATCCTGACTCTGTCAGTGTTCTTGTACTGTCGCATTTATTTTAGTTTTCCTATTAAATTATAATTCTGGCTTGTGATCTCCCACTGGTTTGTTTTCAAACTAATACACCAGCACTCTCATTTTTCATACATCTGATAACTGAAGTAAAGTATTACCTTTACCTACAAATAACATTCATATGCAGGTACTAGAATGGAAAGTATTACAAATTTAATCATGCTATCAGTGTCTTGATAGCAGTGGGTACCTTGTTTCTGCCAAAGCGAGCTGCTTTTTCAATTACTGTAAGCAAGGGACCTCTGCTTGTGTCTCTTTTGTGGGATTTTTTAATGCTAGCATAGTCTTTTAAGGACAGCCATACTTCCTGACTAAAAAGAGTAGATTCCTAAAAGAGTTATCCAACAATTAATAAATTTTGACCTGTGATAGGTTTTTAAAGTGTGATAACAAATGTGGGAAATGAACAATTTCCTTATTTTCTTCTCACACCAAAACAGAAAAAGAGGGCTAAAGAAACCCCTTTTATTTACAGTATTAACCCTCACAGGAATATATGATCAAGTTTGGCAGTGTCAAGAACCTAAAGATCAAGGGCTTGAAAAGCTGAAGTTTCTCCTGCTTGACAAACACTTTAAGATACATTGGATTGTTCAGTGAACTCTGTCCCAGTCTAGAACCTTCCCTTGAGGAATTACATTCTACAAGCAGAGTCCATGAATCATTCTTTGAAGTAATGATCAATGACTGAGAAGTCAAATATAAATCCCAGCTCCAGCAGTAATTATCAGGCTATCTCATTTGTTAAGTTTGCCAATATCCTAGACAAAACAAATGAATTAGCTATAATCTAAGATTATTTCAATTTCTAAGGTCAAGTAGATGCTGTGAAATGCAGTTTTGACTGTAGCAAGATGAAGAAATGTATTGATTTTTAGATACACTTTTTCTGTAAATATATAATTTCATGTTCTTTTCTTTTCCTTCTTGCTATCTATTTGGGTTTTTTATGTATTAAAATCAATGAAAATATAAAGAACTTTATCCTTTTTTTTTTTAAATTTTCTCCTAGCAGAGATAATATCAGAATGTTCAGTTAATTAAGAACAAACAATGACCTGATAATATCAAACAACACAAGATACAACCACAATTTGTACTATCTCTGTGTGAAGCAGAAAAGTTAAGTCACAGGCACCCTTGGGGAAAAAAGAAGATAATCAGACAAAAAAAAAAGTAAAACAAACCTAAAATATCTTTCTGGCCAAGAATCAAAGAATTTCTAAAGGAATAGTAAGTAATGCTATTCTGAGATGGTGCTTCAATAAGTATGCATACCAAAGCATCGTGAACTGTTAAACTCAAGTAGTTTTTCCTATTTGTATTTCATATGACTTGAGTTTTGGTCACAAAATCTTTTTTTTTCCCATAGTGTAAAAAATAATAAAAAGGTTATAAAACTAGTCATTATGAAACATTTTGCAGTGCAAACCTTCTTAATAAGTTCAGAACAAAACAGTACTTAAATTCATTATTGTGCTTGTGAAAATTTATGCAAGTACATTAATTATGATTAAAAATTGACCAATAAGAAACTATAATTGAAGTTTTAAGTTTGCAGTTTGGTGGCTTTGAAAACAAGTTTGACTTTGAAAACTCTTGAATAATGAGTAATTCTTAGTTTAAAAGGAGGATTATTTGTTACCTAAACATTGAAGGTAGAAGATGAAGCCTTTCCTGACCCACAATTTTTCTTAGAAACACCAGTAGAAAAACTTCACTTTTTCTCTTTTGCAAGGAAAGCATTGTTTATATACAGAGAACATTTAGTATAGCATACCCTAACAGAAAAACTAGTGATTAGAAATGGATGGATTTCATCATAAAAAACAAAACTCCTTGATGGAATGCCCTTTCTTATGCTGCAATCCTTTGTACTGGTAAGTGTTGTAGCCTCCTAAGAAGTAACAAGTGCCTTCCATTTTAACCTCTTGAAAAAAAAAATAAAAATACTAAAATAATTTTTTATCCTTACCTCAAGATACAAAATTTCAGAATTCAACCACATTATTTGTTTTATCATTAAGTTGAATTACACATACTTGATTCCCAAAGAATTTAGGAAACACCTACATGCATGACAAGTTAGTTGATACAGTTGGGTCTTAGGATATTTGTTTCTTCAAGGTTTTTGGGAGGTATGGTATTTCAGGATAGCATATTCTTTTGATTATGACAAGCACAAACAATTGCATTTGTTGCTAAAAATCATAATCTAGGAACAGCAAGCCACATACTTTCTCTGCCCATCTCCTCTCTTTTCCTAAATCTATTTTACTTTTACTGTATACTACTTCTTTCTTCTCTGTTCCTTAGACTTTCAAACCCATAGTCCTTTCATCAAACTCATGTTTTCCTATGCACCCCTCTAGAATACACCACGCTCTGTCTGTTATTGCTTTACAGACCCATTCCACTTTCTTCATCCATTCCAATCAAGATGTGAGTTATTTCTCCTAATGTCCTGCTGCAGGTAGTCTAACCCCAGACATCATAACTTCCATGTTCCCACAGCCCTGTTTTAATTTGAAAATGGCAAGGCCTGTCATTGGTTACAAATATCTGCAGCTACCTTGCAAGGATGAATAAATGAGAACTTGAGTTTTCATCTGGTGACTAACTTTTAAGGGGGCAGTCACTCAAAATTAGCTGTGTGGACATCCTAACTACCCAGCCACCAACTGATCATTGTGTGGGTTACAATCACTGTCACTGCCTACTGTTGTTCAACTGCTACACGCAGGAGCAGCTCTTTGGAGATTTAGGAGGTGACATTCTCTACCAAGTAATGTGGCAGACAAAGCAAGATCAAATGCAAAAGTAGAGGGATCTGTTTTGTGGTTTATATTCCTTCAGTTCCTTCTTTGTTTTGAAAACTTGCATCATAATAGCAGAGCTTGTACTCAGAGCCTCAGTATCTCTTGCCATTGACTGATCACATTCTCTTCCAGTACACTGTCTCTTTCAGTTCATATAGTCAGAGCATCTGAAGGTCTTGAAAACCTATGTTCCTCTAAAGCTTAACACTGTATTCCACATTTGTGACTTTAAATCCTGGTTTTGAACATTTTTGTTTTGTTTTTATTTCTTTGTTATTTCTGGAATGCTTTGTTTTGGAAATAGAGTTGTTCTGCACCACTGATGTACCCTACTTACATGATTTATAAAGACAGATCGTTTCAGCTGATAGTTTACAACAAATTCAGAGGAAAACAACACTGTCCTTTTCTGTGTTCCTCAAACTGTGACACAGAAAGGAGGAAATTAGGCATTGTTTATTTTGATAAACAATATGCTTATTTCATTGTTTCCTTCCTCTCTGAGGGACTGTTGAATTTCCACTACGGGCTATGAATTATAAATTGCATTTTACTGACTATTGCCAGTATATTTTTCTTAATATTTACCCCTTTTTCTTAATATTTACCATGGGGAAATAATTAAAAAAGGATTAAAAATATATGTTCCTATGTAAAACAAAACAAAAGTGACAAGTCTTGGTATTTAAGTTGCTATATCACCTGGAACAATACATATGAAAATCTGAACTTCTGAAGAATATTTTTGTGTTTTTCATATTTTCACTTGAGGGTAGGGCAGAGAGTGAGAAAGTAGGATAACTTCAAGAGGAAGAGAAAGAGAATAAAATTCCAGAGAGAGCGAGAAGGAAGGAACAAAAAGAATGAGAACTGGCTGATTTTTTCTAGATACAGATTTTATATCTGATCCAGGTGGAAGGGAAAACCTTAGCAAGGAAGAGCCACCCATTGTCTATCTTAGGAGTCAGTGCATTTTGATGAAGTATCTTCATATTCTCTGAGACTCAAATATGAGACTGCCTATCCTGTGAAACAATGTTAATTACTAAGTTGATGTTAGCATTGCTTATTCATGAAGTAGGCCCTAGAGTCTTTTTATACAGAATAGTTATTAGACACTCCTTGCCATTTCTCTTACAGAAATACTATATAGACACTGTTTGCTACATGTCTTTTTAGTTCAGTGGTAGTTTTTGTAGTTCAGATTCTCAAAAGTTATCATATAAATGTCAGATATCATTAGGAGGGCAGAAGGAAACTGAGAACGACATCTAGAAACACAAAAATAGAAAAGGGTACTGAGTGAAAGCAAGGAGATAAAACTATGCACATAGACTTCTGGAAATGTCATTGCAATTTCCAGAATGAATTTTTGTCTTTCTGTATTAGGAAGCAGAAGTGCTAAAAAGAGCAATGAGCATAAGAGCAGTTTTCAAAAATCTGTATTTATAGATCAGACTTGTTTAAATACTTAAAGTGAAGTGAAGAGGTACTATTTACGAACCTGTCCTGATGAAGTTTGAAGTTGATAGAATGGAAAATCTGAAAACTGTTACTTTAAAAAAAAGAATTTGAGAGGTAGAATAATTTTAAGCAGCATCTGAGGAAATTAAGTCAAACATGAAATTATGGAGAGTGTGTTCTCACTTTGCCAAAACTGGGCTGTAGAGAAGATCTGATTAAAATAAGCAATGAATCTTCTAAAGGTTTTGAAACAAACAATAAGCAAATTGGATTTGCCAGGCTGAAAGAGAAAAGCAGATGAGACATTTTGCAAGGTAAAATAAGGTGACGGTAAAACTAGGTGATGTCCTAATGAACTGGGTTAGCAGTCATAAGACTCACAGGAAGAAGGTGAATCAAAAATAAACCTGAAAATTGGGAAGAGAAGCTTGCAAATGCCAAATAACTGAAGAAATCCTATATATTATCAATATCTTACCTGTGGATATCTTTATTTACAGGAAACAGAGCTAGTTTATAAAACAGGTGATAGGGAGAGGCTCTCGTCAAAAGACTTCACACACACACACATACACACACACACACCCACACACACACCAGAAAGAATGATCATTGTGTCAGAATACCATACAAAATATTGGTATAACATTGGTATATGCTGTCAGTGTTTCATGACACTGTTATCAGTTTAATTATAAAGGATAAAAAAGGGAAGCCATGCTTGATAAACATGATATGCTGAAACAACTGGCATGGTAGGGAAGAGTGGTTAGTGTCTATCTAACTTTGCTAAGGCTTTTAACCATCCCCCATAAGATCCCATCGGAGAAGCTGAAGTACAGGCTGGATTGTGCACTGGATTGAGAACTGCCTGAACAGAAGGGAGCAGAGGTCTAGTTGGAGGCTACCAGTGTAATCTAGGGGTCAGTATTGGCTCCAGTTGTGTTTAACATCTTGGTTAATGACCCAGGTGATGGGACAGAGTTTGTAGATGACAGCAAACCTGGAGGAGCAAATGATAAATTTGAGGCTGGTGTCTCTGGAGGGTTTTCTGACAGCCTGGAGAAAAGGGCTGAAAGGAATGTTGTGCAGTTCAACAAGGGGAAGTGCAAAGTTCTTCACTTGTAGAGGAATAATGGCAGGCACCAGTATATGCTGGGGGATGATCTGCTGGAAAGAAGCTTTACGGAAAAGGATCCGGGGCTCCTGCTAGGCACCAAGCGGGATACACTCCTGCTGCAAAGAAGGCCAGTGCTATCCTGTGCTGCATCAGGAGTGTTGCCAGCACACTGAGAGACTTGATCCTCTCCCATTTTACTCAGCAGTGGTGAGTGGACACTTGGATTCTTTCGTCCGGTTTGGGACTCTCCAATATGAAGGAGATATGGACATAATGGCGAGTCCACATACGTAATTAAGAATCAGGAAATGCCACACATGAGGGAAAGGCTGAGAGATCTGGGACTATTCAGTGTAATTTACTGGCAGTGGTGCCCAGGGACAGGAACAGAAGCAATGGGAACAAAATGAAACACAAGAGGCTCATTCTGAACATCAGAAAACACTTCGGACTGAGTACTGGCACAAGTTCCCCAGGAGGTCTGTGGAGTCTTCCTTCTGTGATATTCAGAAGTTGACTGGACATGGCCCTGGGTAACCTGATCTAGGTGGCTGTGCTTGAATAGGGAGGTTGGACCAGATGACCTTCAAAGCTTCCTTCCAAGCTCAGCCATTCTGTGATTCTGTTATTCTGTATTTTCTTGACCCCTGATTAGTTTGGCGGGCTTTTTATAAAAAAGAAGTTTAAGTTTCTGAAACTTGAAAACATTCTAGTTTCAAGTAGAGGCTCAAGACAAATTAGACCAATTAATAAATATTTATTTCCTTCTTTGGCATTCTTTCAGAATATTCTAATTATTTGCCTATTATTATATACCATTACCACCTCAGATATAAATTCCTTGTTTTGCTTAATTAATATAGCAGAACATGATAGAAAAGCTCGGGAGTAAATTACTAATTCTAGCTTCAAACAGTGGTTGTGTTCTCTGGAATCAAGGGCATACAGATTTAACAGTAAATAAATGGCTAGTGTGCAATAATGCAACCCTCTGTAGTCTATGACAAATGATATTTCAGGAAGGAGTAAATCTAGCTTTAAATTAAATAAGGCTTTTAATTAAAATTAAAATCTGGCTTTTAATTTAAGAAATTTTCATAATAAATGTAAAAATGTTTTTGACACACCAGTGTAATTTATTTTTTAAATTTTTGCTTTAACCTTTTTGCAAAAAATTTTTTATGCATAGCATTAAAGCTCATGTGTAGTATGTGACAAAGAATAAGAATTAAACAAAAAAGTAATTGAAGTTACATTCTGATGTTAAAACAACTGGTTTTGATGATACTATGGGTAATAAAATTCAGAGTTCAAAAGCCTTTGTTACTCATGTATATTTTCTGAGACATAGAAAAGCACTTTGACAAACTTTATAATTAAATTAAGGAGAATTGCAGCTACAATGCTAATTCACATTCAAGTTTCAAAAATGAGTTTACAATTTCCATTTACAGAAAGAAGTATACCTCTTAGTAAATTTAAGTCTGCATCATATTCTCTTTTTTAATTACACTTTTGTTAACATCCAAGTATTGGACACTCTTTAGTATTTTAATCATAGTTATAAAACTTTCTGTCTTTCTTTACCCAGTGTTATTAACTTCAAAACAATTTTATAAATTGTGAAAAACTAAATATGATAAAGTACGGCATTGGAATGTAAAGATGTAATATCTGTGTTTCATCTTGACACCATTCACACTACTCTTTAGAGCTAAACATTTCATGAAGAGGTCCCTAAACGTATTTAGCATCCAAAGGCATCACAAAATGTTAATAAATTAGCTGAAAAGAATGTAAAATATTTTATTGCTATATAATTTCTTAGAAACTCATTATAGCTTTGGAAACACTGACTGCTCAAGTCATCGCATTTATCTATGTTCAGACTAATGTCACAAAAAAAGATGATTGAAGGCAGTTTACAAATATTAACAAAGTTAAGTTTATTGTAATAACACTGAAAATAATTGCAGAGAGAATTTATTAGGATGCTCTTAATGGAAAGTATATGATTTTGTGACAGAATAGTTATTTCCCAGAAGTTCTATAAAAATTGAGTCGGCCATATGCATTTATTTTTTGTATATGTAAAGACATAGAAATCGAAAAAAATATATATGTATGTTTTACATTAGAGAGAAGCTACTTCCTTTGTAATAGACACACAAAAAAATTCCACTGTTACCAGTTAGTTGGGATTACATATCTTATACACGAAATCAAATATTTTATTTTAATTAATCTCTGACATTTTTGTGAAGCTTGGTACTGAAGTCTTCTATTCCCATGGCTTGTATCCCTGAGGAGTACTAGATTTCTTCCTCCCAACTAGTTTTTCCTCCCAGTTTAAAACTTAGTTGGAGTGACTGCAGCCAGGATGTAAAGGGTAGTTCACTCCTCATGGTCAGTCTTTCCCGAGGCTTCCAACAGGCTTACAAAATCGTGACAACTAGGTTGGTCTTTTTAGAGGGTCAAATATCTGCTCATTAACAATAAGGAAGAAATTCAACTTCATATCTCTTCAAGAGGCAATGTCACATTTTCTCTAGTTCCTTTCTTCTTCCAATTCCACCTTTTTATGCCTTCTCAATCTTCTTCATGGAGACATAATACTATAATAGGACCGTGCTTAAATTTTAACAGATTAAGTCAAAAGACACATAGATTCAATAATAAAAAAGTGCAAGATCCCATTCCTTAGGCTGCCAAAGGAAATGAGTGAATGCACTTTTTCAGGTGTTTTTGGGTTGGGGTTATTTTTACATTCCCACTGACTGCTTCTGATAATATTCACTTCACACACTGGTACTGTTTATCAGTTCTTTGCTAAACTCTGTAATACCAGTTGCAATAGCTCACAGAACACACAAGCTAGGTAATTCTGTGATGGTAGCAACATTATACGTTTTTAGCAGCATGATCTCTGTATCTTGGATAATCATCGAGTGTAGTTTTGTCTGTGAAATGAGAGCCTTGGGGGTCAGTTTTCAGCCAGAGATCCACCTATATCTGCAAAGGGTGAAATAGATTTTAAGATAACACATTAATAACTCTTGCCATATTTAACTCAAAATTACAGCTACTGCTTTGTACTTTTGTGGCATTTTTGACACATCTGTTGCTTTGTTTGTTCTTGAAGCATTTTGGATAAAAGGTGCATTTGCTACATTAATCGTTAATTCAGTTTTCAGTACCACTGTAAACTGCCTTTCTCATTCAGATCTTTTTTACTTAGTTTCTCCCAAAGGAAAAATGAGTGGGGCATTTGTCTTTAGCAGAATGTGGACTTCAGGAGGTAGGTGATTTCTTTGTTTATTTCTTTGTTTTTAACATGGTATAGAAACTACTCAGACAGGATACTGGAAGAAATCAGATTTCACCCTTTGATCAAAAGCAGCATCATTAAAATTTAGTAAAATTAAAATACTATTTTAAAAAGGAACAGGAGAAAAGCAAAATGCAGATATCCTTTTTTTGTCCCTTTTTTTACATTTAAAATATTTTTCCTCTCAGACATATAAGAATTTATTTAAGCCTTTTTTTAGTAATTGTAACAATGTCACACAAATTTAGAAGGGCCATTGCTGAACTGTCAGCTTTTACTTTTGGTTGCAATACAAGAAATATTGCTATTCTCTCATGTTCTATCACATCACTCTTTGATGCTTCTTAAATACATTTTATGAGAAGAGTATCATTATTGTATCTTAAGGGATTTAATATTCTCAGGAGTATGATCTACCGTGAGAAAACAAGGGTTCTCAAGGGACACAAATTATGTACAACAGACGGGAAATATTTAATTCCAGAATGAAAACCTACAAATTACTGAGCCACTTGAAACATACTTCTTTATTTGTACAAATGAGTCTCTTCATTTAAAGTAGTTCATTACAATGAATAGGACAGCTGTAGCACTTTAGCCATGATGGAAACATTTCTCTTCTTTGGAAAAGATCATTATTGAATATAAAGAATTAGTGTAGGGGTAATCACTACTTACAGATCCTTGAAAACTCTTGATATGTCATCTTATACACAATTTTAGCTTAGATAGTGTGTTTGAAAAAGGCTTTATTAAGTGTGAAATTAATAGAGTACTGCAGGGAAACTGTAGATCTCCAGCACAAGTCTGCATCATGTTTCTGATTTTTAAAGCTCCAGTGCATGTTTACAATCATGACCTGCAGAGTTTGCTCTCCATCTTTCATCACAATTCAGACATGTAGTGTTATGTCCCCCAGCAACTCCAGCCCAGGGCTTGGAGCTCAGTTCAGTACCTGGGAACCCGGGATCTCTGCCCAGACTGAGGGACACGACTGATGCTTTCCTGTTTGCTCAGCATGTATCCCAGTGACTGACACACAGGGATACACAAACACACACAAAGCTGCACACACATACTCATCCCATGGGCACCCTGCACTCATGGGTCCCCCAAATACAAGTATGGACACTCTGCTGTCCTGATACATTTTCCCAGACATGAGCACCCATACTTGACAGGTGATCCAGCTTGACAGATACACATGCTGGCATTTGCTGGCAGATACACATGCACATCCAAAGTAAACCCGATTTGGTAAAGATACAGATACTCACCCCCAGCAAATGATACCAGGCTCATGGGACCTGCTCCAGCTGCAGATACTGAGCCCCTTACTTGCCTCATTCATCCCAGTGTCCCCAGTAGCTGGCTTTGGGCACACTCACTGTTCTCGTCTTAAAGGCTGGAGGTTAAAGAACCCACTGGCTCCAGCAGCTGCTGCTGAAACCTCACTGACTTTGGTTACTGTCACCTCAGGCCGTTGCCACCCACAGCCACAGTCTCACTTCTTGCACCAAGAAAATACAGAGGACAGAGAGTGAAATTACACAGATATTTACACAGGAAGATATTTACTAAAATGATGTGAGAAGGCAGGACAGACTGCAGTGATCAGGTGCTGGGCTCAGCCAGACAAGCACGGTGACCAGTACTGTTTTATACGTGACTGACCCCTTTTACACCTTCTTCTGCCTGATTGCCTCTCTGTTCCTCCCTGCTCCCCCCTTTCTCTGCAGATTGCCTCATGGTTTGATACAATCCTAGAGACTCCTCCCAACATCATGAGCCTTCAGGGCTGCATCCTTATCAGTTGTGAAATTCAAGTTGGTTCTCTTTGAAGTGGTTCCTGCAGTTTCTTCATAGTCAATTAATTATTATGATGGATAAGGTTTATTTCTTTTCATTATCTCTCTTGTTGCCAGACAAGTCTGGTAGGTCTATGTCTCAGTATGTTTTGTTTTTTTTTTTTTTTAGTGCCTTCCTCTTGCCCCTGGTCACCTATTTTGATGAAGGTCCTCAGTCAGGTGATCTTACCAAAATAACATTCTCACACTCCATCTTTATCAATCATGTAACCAACCAGGTTTGTTTCGTGTTTGTTGGTTGGGTCTGTGCTCCTCTGTATTTGGCTTCCTCCGCTTTTGTACCACCCCATTTGACAATGTCCTTGGTCAGATAACTGCAAGGGAGTTCCTCTTGCCTTCCACATACCCTTACACTAAACAGAAGTCTATGTGATAAATCCTGAAAGCTATAAAAAGAAAAAAATTTAAAATCACCATGATCAAAAACCTTTCAACTTTTTGACAGACAGATATTTTGAATGCATGTACCATTTGTTGCTCATCCTCTTGATACGAATTTCAGAAGAAGCAGCACCATTATAGAGAGATGGGGTAAGACAAGGGAAACCTTGCTGTAAGCAGCTGCTGTGACCCAGAAAGACCCGATCAGCAAAGTATTTTTGTTGCCAAAAAAATCTACCACTTGGACTTCTGTGGGATTATAGTATTTTTTCTGGTCTTCATGAAATTCCAAGAAGGCTAAAGTTGCATTCTGCCACTAAGGAAAAGCAAAAATTTTAAGTAAAGTCTTTATTTTACTTTCGCCTTGAAAAATATCTGTTCTCTGGACCAACTCAATGATAATGAAAGTGCAACAAATAAAGTCAAGATTTCAGACATTTCCTTGTAGAAAAGCATATGATCAATAGTCTACTTTTTTTTTTTTTTTTATGGTAGGTTTCATTGTTGGCTGCTTATATGATTTAAAGTTAGACTCCACTTCTGGCTTTAACAGTAAAAATGATACTGAAATAAACTAAGCAATAGTGTTACAGTGAGGATTAATTAATTTTGAAAGTGCTTAAAGGCTCAAAATTTTACATAATTTTCAGTCTTTTTGTTAGTAATTTTTCAATCAATTTGCTTATTTGATAAGTTCTGGCTAGCAGAGAAAATGTTCTGTAAAAGGTTTTCACTGAATGATAAAAACGCTTTTCCACAGAAGGCTTATAATGTCCTATATGAAAATATTGAAGGTCAAAAATACTGTGAAAGATGTGGTCTATTCCCTGCAAACAGCATAGAGGACTACTATGATACCTCTTCCTCTGAATTTTTTATTCATTCATAAAGTCCAACAGAAACCCAGTGGTTCAGTGATAAAGTGAAAACTTTATTGGGGAAAACTTTTGGTAAGTCTGTGAGCTAGTATTACAATCAAAACACCAAAAATTACACTAAAATTTTATTTCAGCAATATAAAATTAAAAAAAAAATCACCTGACTCCAGTAACTTATTTAGAATTTTTTTATTAATAATCAAATTTATAACTGAATATAAAAATAGAGTGAAATTAATATTATGT
Source organism: Myiagra hebetior (assembly GCA_013397015.1). Lineage (NCBI taxonomy): Eukaryota > Metazoa > Chordata > Aves > Passeriformes > Monarchidae > Myiagra > Myiagra hebetior. The sequence goes on along the minus strand of VWZQ01004330.1, from coordinate 1,313,036 downwards.
TTTGAAATAAAATGAATAGTGGATAAAATGTAATGTAAGTTTTCTAATGCAGTATATGAGTGGAAAATATAATCTATCAGATAGATACTCAGAGTATAGTTAGTAATCTTCATACACCAATAACCTTGAAACAAACCAGCAACATTTGATTGGATTAAGAAAACCTGTAAAAATATATGAAACTTAACCTTTATTCAAAACTAGAGTTATACTAACAATTTAGTTTGGGCTTACTAGCATAAAGCTGGAATAATAGAACAGTAAACTGAAGAAATACCCAGCTAATGATAGAAACATTACTCACTGAAAATAACATCAATATTTTACCTCTCCTTGAGACTTGGATTTCTTTACACTCTTCTGTAAATATTAGCACTTTAGTGGTATAATTTAGCCTTAATGAAGACCCCTTAAGATGTCCTAAAATAGGAGTAAAATGCAATTTACTTCCTCTGTAACACTCCATTACACCAAAACAGTCAAAATGATGTTCAGTCTTCATAGAAATCTTTTCTGGAAAATTTTTGCTATTATGGGAGTATTTTTATTTCTAAACTATTTTTCACATAATAAAATGACTTTTCTTCTTAGTTGTTGATTTAGGATTTTTTTCTTCATTTTACTGATGCTTTCAGCTGTCTGATTCATTTTTTTGTTAAATGCTGTTATTTTAAAAACAAACTTAGTTTGCTAATTGTGTAATAATTGAGTTCTAGCTCCATTACATCTAACTTTAAGCATCTTAAGAGTGTTGTCACCCTGGACATACAGAATTTGGGACTGTAGTAATTGTTCCTATGAATGTGTCTTTCCTTCTTTATTGTTTAGGCAGCTTATGCTTACTGTACTCTAAATTCTCAAGTGTCCAAATGTAAAGGATAGTTCATGTAGTTAGAAGGAAGGATTGCTTATTTGTTACAGTTACCAGGAGAAGGTTTCATGTTCTGCTTTTCTAAAGAGTGTGATGGTGATTAGTTGATCTTCAAGTAAGTATCTGGTGCTCCTAATGAAACTTTGGAACTGTCATCCATGAAGAAGATACTTCTGTATGTCTGAGAGATGCAAGGAAGTGTGTGGGGAAAAAATCAGCATTAAAAATCCTAAAGAAAGAAGTAAATATCTAAATCAAGATCAAGGTCAGATTTGGAGGTTACTTCTGAAAACAAGTCAATAAGAATTAGATACATTTCCCTAACCTATCCAGAAATCCTGTATGTTTTAAAATCTGGGAGTGATATCAGCAAAGTTTTGAAGCATTTTATCATTACATGCTGAGTGCACAAAAGCTAGTCCTGAAGTAATCCTGTATACTCTAATTGATTCCCACAAGTACTTTTTCCTTCTGTGCCAAGGGTGGAACAGCTGCACTGCATGGGCTTCTTATTGCATCTTTTCACCTGTTTACTTCAGTGCTAGGCTCTAGAAGCTAATTTTGACAGATGAGGGAACAAAGCTTGCACATAATGGGGAAGCACCCAGGGTACAATGGGGGCGTTGTCTCACTCCGCTTGAGAAAGTGGGATGATTGAGGGCCGATCTGAAGTGTCTGTACAAAAACATTTAGAATTTATGAAATAAACGGGATCCAGAGATGACAAGCCAGCCCTCATCAGGAAACAGCGAAGTAGGGAGACAAATAACAATTAGGAATTGAAGGAAACCGCTGTTGGAAAACTGAAGATTGGAGGAGGAACTGAAAAAGGCAGAGTGGACAAATATAAGAAGTGGAACTTGTGGCAAGCATAAGTCTGTTTTAATAATGGAATTATGATGTCATAGTCATTACAGCAACATGGTGGGACAAATGCTTGCCCTTATGGAATGAGCTAAACAAAGTCATTCTAAACTCTTTATGGAAGGCAGGACAAGTTGTACTCTACCCAAAGGAGCAGCTCACATGCAAGAACTCTTTTATTAAATGGAACTGCCTTGAGAGCTTTTGAGTTGGGATCAGAGTGGGTACAGATACAGACAGCCCAACCAAAGCATGTAGGCAGACAAGCCTTGTTGAAACAACTAGAGGAAGACACAGGTTGAAAATAATGGTTCTCATGGGGGACACTGACTACTTTGACACCTGCTAAAAGGGGAGCATATTAGGATCTAAATAGTCCAGGGGATCTTTGACAACAATTGTCTGTCAGTAGTGCTAGCAAAAATTATCAAGCAGAAGTAGTCCGGGCCTGCTAGTCTCAATGTAGGAAAACTAGTCAATACATTTTTTTGTCTGCAGTCATCCCAACAGAGTAGGATCTTTAGGAAAGTGAGGAAATGCTCTCAGAAATGTTAAATTTCCTCATCAATAAGCTTGAGAAGAACACCATCCTTAGCAGATTTGCGAGTGACATTGCACTGAGGTGGGGGGAGTGCTACCAATATTCTGGAGGATAGCAACTCTATTCGGAGAAATCTCATTAAATTGGAATGCTGGACCTGCAGGAACCTGGTCAAGTTCAACAAATGCAAAGTCCTGTGTGTGTGCATTTAAAAATCATGTATAAAAAATCTGGGGACTGATGGGATAGGCAGCTGCTATTCAAAAATAGAATCAAGGGGTGCCAGTATACAACCTGACCATCCATCAGCATTTTTCCTGGACACAAAGGTTAACTGCTTACTGAGCTAAATCAAAAGGAGTGTATACAGTGGATCAAGGGATGCAGTAATGCTTTTCATCTGACTTGAGCCTGACATTTTGGAATGTATGACAAAATCAGAATTTGGATGAGAACATAGCCTTTTTTTTTTTTTTTTGGCTCTGACAGTCTTTTGGCTCGCACTGCACTTACATAATATTGAGGGGTTATCAGTGATGCATAGAGGAAGAAAAGCATGGAGCTGGAAACAACTGGAATCTCACTGAAAATGCTTCAAAAAGAAGAGCAAATATTTTATAGATAGTATCAGTAATTTGTTTAGGGTTATAAAATAGAAGTTGTTATTCACTGGACCCACAGGGCTATAGTAAAGAGTTTAGTGCTAGCAGTTATAGTATGATGCTATCACTGATATGATGATTTCACAAAATATCTTGAAAATTATTTTCAGTGAATTTTGTTGCTATAATTCCAGAAGGCTATATAAGGTCAAAAGGAAAACAAGGAAACAAAACTGAACTGAGAGGTTTGTCCTATGTCTTTCACTTTATAGCATGATACAATTAAGAACACTTTTTTTTATTGCATATTCTTGTGCAATGTGTTGACTAAGACTTAATGAGTTTACTGGAAAAAAACCAAATTTATAATTCCTAATTATTGTAATTAAGATTTCATTTTTTTTCTGATAGATTTATCCATGTGATTAAGTATGAATAAAGTGAAAAAAAAGAATTTTATATGCCTCTGAGAAATGAACTTCAGTTAGACAGTTCTCCTTTATATTCAACTCCCAAGTCTTTGCAAGCATGTGGTTTATACTACCTTTTAACAACCCCATTTGCATTTTCTATCAGAGATGAAAAGTGATATAAAACTTGATTCAATAATATCTAAAGAAAATTTCCAGAAAAGAATTATGGCACTACCCATCCTTCAAGAAAAAAAAATCATCCTAAGAATAATCTATCCAGTATGTAAAACCCAGTAGTCATCCATAATAAAATCATTATCCAGTCATTATTTTCTGCTAGCATTACTAATAAAACTGATAGAATCAATAATTTAGGTTGATATTAGCTATCTGTTTGAAAAGATATTTTTATTTTGGAATTTGTCATCAAATTAATATGTCTTACAGAGTAACTCATACTGTCTTGTTATAATATCTTTCAATAACTGCACCATATCATTCCTATGAGGGTGATATTTAAGATTCTTCCTGTGACCTGTAAAGCCTACTCTGTCAGAATCACCTTCTTGCTCCCTTCAAAGAAGGCCAGGTTACAATATTTTTAATAGAAGTGTTACTACTCTTTTCATGGTGTGTATATATGGAGGTATAGTAAGCATATTAACTTGTTCATAGATGTCATGCTCATCTTGCCCCCGAGCATTCAACCCCAGTGCGTGATTCTTTTCTGCCTTTATATATAGTAGTGTAGTGAAGGCAACTATTTTCAGCTTTAATGATGTCATTACAGTAAAATTATGTGCTGGAATTTGTTTTGTTAAAATTGAAATGAAACATGTATGCACAGTATTTTCCAGAATATCATGATGTTTAACCCCTTTCATTAGTAGAGACAGAAGTTTGCCAGCAGCATCATATGCTGAGTATATTCAGTCTGCCCTTATGTCTTTTTGCTTTGGGAGACAATGGACTGCAGGGTAGATTAAAGCCAACACTGTACATAAGGCTTTACTCTTTTTCCTTCTCCAAAGGCTAGTTTCTGTTTGGATCTAGTAAATTACTTTTTTTGGTTCGTTAGTTTCAATGAGGCATTTGGAACTGTTTTATTCCAGCTGCTTGAAAGAAAAGCTTTTTTATTTTTTTTTTTTTTACCAGTTTAACACATCTCACTGCACTAAAAATGTAAGTAGAACTCTATTTAAGAAAATTGTTTTAGTCGAATAAGACATAGGTACACTAAAGTAGATATTATGTACTTTTTCTATTAATGTTGAATTGAAATTGCTTGATGAATATGATAGCTTGATCTTAAAAAAAACCCAGTATTTTCTCTAAAGGAAAATTACTCTTTTTGTGTAAAATTCCAAATGAAACAATCACACTTCAGAGCGGAAACAGAATAGTATTTTAAATTTTTCACAGTTTCTATCATATAGCAGTAAAAGAAAAATCAAATCAAGTAAGATTCATCTTCATGCATTTTAAGTCATGTTTACATAGGAGAGGATTGACTGATAGCTCTTAATAGTAAGAGAAATCAGGACACCAGAAATAACCACCAAACTATTTGTTTGCAAAAAGACAAATACTATGTCTAGCAAATACTCTGTTGTCGCAGCCGGCGGCCGGAGAGCAAAGAAAGACCCAGAGACAGGAATGCAGTCCAGCGAATAGATGGAATTATTTAATTAATAAAGAACGGGTTTTTATGTGTTTAGTTCTCTTAGTGATTGGCCAGTTAACACATTGTTCATTCTCCTAGTCAAGATCATAACAATTCTAATTATATCTGCAGGTGCAAGACAGCAAACTCGGTTTACAGAAACCTTATCATGTTTTACATAGTTCAGCATGAGAAAGACAGAGCTTTCACGAACTACTGCAGAAAGCTGGAGAAATCAATCCTCCGCTGAGGCTTCCTCAGCATCCATACTCTGTCTAGCAAATAAGAACTATTTCTCATAATTTGATCTCTAGTCTTATTATTTCTTTTGACATAGAACATAAATATAGCATTTTTATTATTTTAGTCATTCATCCTTTCGCAAGGCCTAATCACTATTGGAAACTTTGGAAACAGTAAGGAGTTGGGGAGAGGAAGGCTTCTTGTGTTTTCTCTAACTCTGCTCACAACTGATGGACCAGTAGAGATGAAGATAGCTGGGTTTACTTTTCTGTTCATTCCACATCAACTTCAGAAGCAGCTGTTCTTCCATTAAGAAAAAATGTATTTGCTGAATTTAGCATACAGTGTAGTGCATTGTCACCCTGTGAAGCCCAAACAACTCTCTAGAGTGTTACTCATTGTAACATGAGATAAACAGTAAATTTAGTCAGGAGATTTGGTTATAGCACAGCCATCTAGAAGTTCTTGTTTCTTACTCTTAACAAAGCATTTTGTCAAAGAAACAGCTTTTCAGTGAGCTTCAACTTACTCTGAGAAAGGTGCCTACACTGGGACAGAGAAGCTGTACTGCGGGGGTGCCTGTTTCTCTCCATTGAACATTAAAGACATGTAGAACGGCTAAGTTAGATGTTTAACTTTTCAGCATTGGAATTAGGTGACATAAGTCCCAACTGTAGTAAGAAAAATGAAAGGTTTTTAGCAATCTAAAATAGCCACACATTTACACCCTGCAAATACACCAAACTGTTAAATGGAGAAGTGATAAAAAGGCAGCCTTTAATGTTCTTATCTTGCTGTACTTAGTCTTAGTAATGACCCAAAACCCAAAAAAAGATCATTTTTATGGTATTAATAATACTGGTAATTTTCTACTACTTTTTCTAGATGTATATTAAATTTAGTAACATCTTTATAATTGACTTTGTATAGAGGGCACACTAGAGCAAAGACTAGGTAATGAAGTCCTATTCTTGTATCAATCTATGTATAACAAAACCACTCTTTCCATCCTGTCCATTTAGCTGTCTGCCACGTATGAAGCTCAAAATATATTCAGAACTGTAAGCTACTCTTTCACAATGTTGACTTCTAATATAAAACATGACTTTTTTTTTTTTTTCATTTTAGAAATAGAAAACTCCTTTCGGATTTTCGGAATAACATTCAAGCCATTCTGTTTCATTCGTGGCATATTTGATTCTCAACTTGTACTTGATAAAAACTCTATTAATCATTATTAAAGATTTCTTCATGCAAACAAAATAACATTTAACTCATTTAAGTTATAATTGTTCACTAATTGAGCAATAAGCAGTTCACAGAACTCTGAAATTAGCATATAAGTGTAGAAGATAATTACATTGGGAGTAAAGTTTCTTGCTGCATAGTTTTGATTGGTTTTAATATATACACCTCATAACATGAATGATTGATATAAAATTATATTGCTTGTAAGGAATGAGTTTTCATTCATTATAATTCAATTTCTTCTTGGTTCATGTAGTATGAAGAGAAGGAAATTAAGCAGATTTTCTTCTTGTCTATTTACACTGTTTGTAAGTGTTATAGACCTGTAACTACTACATGTTCTTTCACATTTACACAAAGATTGTGTCCTTATATGTTTTAAAATCTAATAACTCTATCCATGAAAAAAAGAAAAGGAAGTTTTATTTTGGTAGCACAGTTATATTTTTTATCTCTTGAAAAGTAATATATTTTACCATATTTTAATCAAACTCATAAAACCAAAATTTAAAAAAAAAGAGTCATTATATAGAAAATACATTACAGGATTTTATGTCAAATATTTTTCTCCTGGTGTATAAGCTTTTCAAAAAGAACAGATCAAAACAAAAATGTGAAAGGCTGTGTTCCAGATTTGCCTGGCTAATTTAGTGGCCTTCTGTGAAGTAGTGACTGCATCAGTGGAAGAGGGAAGGGCTGTGATTGTCATCTACCTGGACTTCTGTAAGGTCTTTGATACATGTTCTTTCTGCTGAATTGGAGAGAGAAGGTTTTGATGGATGTAATAATTGATGGGTAAAGAAATGGCTGGCTGGCTGCATCCAAAGTTTCAGTTTACAGCTCAATGTCCAAATGAAGATCAGTAGCATGTGGTGTCCCTCAGAGGTTCTTACTCTGATATCTTTTTCAGTAACTTTGTCAGTGGACTGCAAGTGTGCAGATGACACCAATCTGACTGGTGCAGCTGCTTTGCTGCAGGGAAGAGGAGACATCCAGAAGAACCATGACAGGCTTGAGAAATGTGCCTGTGTGAACATCAATGAGGTTCGACCAGGCCAACTGCAAGGCCTTGCACCTGAGTCAGAGCAATCCTTGGTGTCAAATCAGGCTGGGGGATGAATATATTGAATGCAGCTGTCCCACTATCTCAGGGTACTGGTGGACAAAAATTGATCATGTGGTGGTAAAGCGCCCTTTCAGCCCAGAAAACCAGTGGTGTCCTGAGCTGCACCAAAAGTGATGTGTCCAGTAGGTCAAGGAAGACGACTCTGACCCTCTACTCTGCCCTTGTGAGAGCTCAGCTGGAGTGCTGCATATAGCTGTGGGGTCCCCAGCACAAGAGAGACATGGACCTGTAAAAAAGGGTCCAGAGGAAAACCACAAAAAATATGAGAGAGCTGGAACCTCTCCAATGAAGTACGGCTGAAAGATTTGGGGTTGTTTAGCTTGAAGATGAGAAGGCTCAGTGGAGACTTTATGGTGACCTTTCAGTGTTTAAAGGGGGCTTATAGGAAAGATGAGAACAGACTTTTTAAAAGGGCATGTACTGACAGGGACAATGGTTTGAACCGGAAAGAAGGTGGATTTTGATTTGATGTAAGAAAAAATTGTTTACTATCAGAGTGGTGAGACATTGGACCAGGTTTCCCAGAGAAGTTGCCGATGCTCTGTCATTAGAAGTGTTCAAAGTCAGGTTGGATAGGGCTCCGAGCAATTTGGACTTGAGAAAAAGGTCTCTGCCTACGGCCAGGAGGTTGGACTCTTTGATCGTTAAATGTCCCTTTGAACCCAAACCGTTCTATAATTTGGACATTAAGACTAGATATTAGAGAACAGGAGACTACATGTGTTCTGGGTGCTTAAGCTCAGCTCTTAAGCTCTATAACTAAGAGAGATCTAGTCGATAGTCATTGACCAACACTGATAATAACCAAAGGGTACATTTAAAAGAAATTAGAAGCCTCAGCTCCTACAATGTCTGGTTTTCATTTAACCTTGTCTAAGAGTGTGTCACGAAAACGTAGGTATGCATGGCTTAAATGCAAATATGCAAAGCTGGTGAGATGAGCTTCTCAGCTCCCCTAACCTCAGGCTCCTTCATCCCAGTGTGAGTTCAGCACTGCCAGAAGGGTATGCATACTGCCTTGAAACAGGCTTTTCCATAAGACCTGAGTATATGTATGCCGAAGTAGAGAAATGGCATTTCCAGAGTTTTGCTTTCCTTATAATTTTCCCAAACTGAGTTTTCAATCAAACCAAATTTTTTTAGGATAAAATAAATTAAATATTCTATTCCCACATTTAATTTTTTGTTTTAATCCTTTACATGGTATTAATTCGGAAACTAACATCAACCTGCAAAGTTTTTGTCTAATCAGGATGTTTCAACAAAATCTCATTTAAAATAAAGTTTCAGTTTTATCTTGTGGACAGGCTAGAGGGATTTCAAACAGAATAGAGGTAAAGTGTTTGAAAAGATAATCTGCCACATTTACAGCAATATTCTATTTCCATTGAAATAAGATATGTGATAGAAGGCTACACTGGTTAAATAAAAAAAAAAAAGGAGGAAAAGAGAGTAGAAATTGACTAAGAAAAGTAAGGAGATGATGGACCACATATTACCCACAGGTCAAGAACTGTCAGATCAGTATTAGCAGCTGAAATGAAGTACAGGCAGGCATGAAGTCCCTCCAGCAGCCACCAGTGCCACAAGGCATCTCAGAAAGAAATCCATGCTAACACTATGGCAGTTACTTTTTCCACTGACCTTGACAAAATACACTAAGCTATTTGCACTGTCTGCCACAAGAGTATCATTTCAGAAAGATGGAAATAATTACTTGTGACTTCCAGTATTGTAAATCACTACTGAAAATTTCATTACATTAAGGCATTTAAAGATATTGGTAAACTTAGTAGTTTTAATATGTTATTCATCACATGTCTTCAGTTTCCCCTTATGTCCTGTTAACGCTGGGGATGGAAAGAAGGGGAATAAATTCCAAATTCACTACTGCAAAAAATATTTCTTTTTTATTATGAGATTGTAATAAATCTTGGATAAAATTCTGAATGTTGGAAATAAAATAATACTGTCCCAAAGGAATTAGACCAGACTTTAGTCACAAGATTATGTGCTAGTATTTTTTCTTAATTTTTGATCCAACCGTCAAAGAGCAATTGCTGAATTAACATTATATCATCGTCCCATGCTCAAATTTTCTGGCAGAGAATGTTCTGTCATAGCTACTGCTGCATGACATAAAGATGTTTTCAGAACCTGGGGTACAAATAATCAATTTAAGTACACTTGTTCATTTAATAAATAAAAAATGCAAATATCCATACTACCATGTAAATAGCCTATATAAACTAATGTTGCTTTTCTTCGCATCTTTTGATAATCAAAAGCAGAAAACAAACCCTGTTCAAATCCTGTCCCATAACTCACTGACTACGTGGTCTTCAAAACATCCCAGTTAGAGGGATTTGCCTACACATAGATTATTACATCTCTGGGGATTCCAAGTGCATTATTTAAGAATATTTAGAAATGGGATACAATCACCAGTTGGCAAAACGCTTCTGAGACTGAAATGAATGAATAGTAATATTTTTATCCGACTTTATATTTCCACTAAGGCACATTCTCCAAACTTTTCTTAGCTCCCTCCTTCGGTGGCATTCCAGAGACAGATTTTCCATTTCTACAGAACATTCATTTTTCTTGATCTTTACCTTTCACATTTGCAAAACAAAATAAACCCCAAAAACAAACATAAAACCCCACCAAAAAAAAAGACTCTCTCAGTAGTCTCTCACCAGCTATTGGAAGAGGCAACTCCTATGCATCCAAGACATCCTTTCACACCCTTTCAATAACTCTCATTTTCCTAAAAATCTCCTTTTTTCTTTTCAAACTGATGTGCAGAAAATAAAATCTAATTTAAATTCAGACTTATAAATCTTATCAAACTGCAAAAATTATGAGATGCAAAAAAGAAAAGAAAGCAATAAAAATATGAAAACTCATTTTCTTGCAGCATACGTTTTCTTTATCCATATATTCTTGCAGTTTTTCATCCATATATTCTTACAGTTAATGGAAAAAGGGAAAACTGCATCAAACCAGTGTAAACTGTAATCTTTACCAATAAATCTCAGAAGTTCATTGCAATTTATGTCAAGATAAATATATTCAGCCACAAATCAAAGCCACAATACTTTTTGCTAGTTTGGTCTATCAGCTATGGAAGAAACATCTAATTCTATAATAGTATAAGAGATATTTGGGTCTAGAAACATCAGTAATGTCCCACTTTTTACATTATGTTTTCAAAATACAGAACTTTGATCATGTCTTTGTGCAGAGCTGTCATCATAATACCCACAATAATCATAAATGATTTTGTATTGCTAGCTCAAAACAAATGGTTGGGTTACCTATGATTTTAGAAGTTTAGTGTGTTGATAAGACATCTCAGAAACTTGACAGTTTTGCATAGGATTTTTTGAACAATCTTATAGTATTTTGCAAGCTGAAGTTTTCATTCAAGTTAATTAATTGTGTCTGCATTTCAGCCTGAAGACAAATTGCAAATCCATTAAAAATTCATTTCAGATGTTTTTGTAAAAGGAAAATACAACTGTGCATGGGCTTAGTCTCTTCTGATTCAATAATGCAAAGGAAAGAAGGTTCAGAGGTTTTCAAAATGCAATTCCCTCATTTAATTCCCAAATTTATATTTTCACAGTTGGCTTCCTAGGCGAACTATCTGTTTTGTTTCTGGAAATATTCACGATGTTCCTTTACAATCAGATGGTGATTTCGGATTGGCCCAGGGGAATTAAAAATAAACATTCTTTTTGCAAGGAAAATTCTTCCGTTTAATTACTGTTGGTTTTGTACTAAACCAAAGAAAAATTTTGTACTTTTATGGAAAAGTCAGAGTATCCTCATGGTTAAAGCAATGGGCTGAAGAGAACTATAATTAGACATTAATAATCATCTAATTTTATTTGAATTTTCTTAGTCTCACTCTGAGCATGACTGCCCCTCTCCAAGAACTTAGCAGAGTGTCTGTTTACCTAAATATGCTTTCATTTTAGGAGGGACATGTGTGTTTCCACTTTTCTCTCACCCACCAAAACCAGATTCTTCTGAAAATGACAAGGTTAGCATTAAATGTTTTGGGAACTTTAAGCCTCAGCAGAAAGATGGAATTTTAAATGCCTTAAAGTTAGATGGTGTTGGAAGAGTCAGACACCAAAATTCTTAATGAAATAAAATTTAGTTCTCCAGATTTTTTTTTCTATTAATTTCAGTAGAAATGTGTATGAGTTCCATAATCAAGTGTTGAGGCAATTAATCCATGACAATTAGTTTCCTATGTCATCTTGTTCTTTGCCTTCATTGCTGATCCTTGCTTCATCTTTTGTTCTGCACTTCATCTTTGGCAGACTGAGACACAAGTTCTTCCTATGGTGTATAAATATTAAAATTCAGCTTTAGGCTCATGCATGAATAATACAAGAAAATTATAAAAGAAGCCCCTGGACATAGCTCAACAGATGAGGTAATAACTTGAGTTCTGGGGAAAAAAATAAATTGCACTTCAAGAGAAAACTATTTTTGCTAACAAAAGAAATCACTGCAGCTGAACATTGTTTTACAATTTTATCTATAAGCAAAAAGAGCTATCTGAACATTTTTTGTCAAAGTTTGGGAAAAGGGAGAAATGTAGGTGTGGAAGGGATCATTGTCTCATTCTATTCCAAAGTGAACTCTACATAGTGAAACTAAATTTCACCTTATTTAATCTTTTTTTCTTTTAAATAAATACTTTTTATCACTAATTATATGTGGCATTTTCAGCACAGTGAATACTTCTAATGCTGATGGTAGGAACGCACAAGGGAGTTGACTCAGAATATGGAGGCAATGAACTGTCAAAAGTGATGCTAAATCACGTGTTGGAGCCATGGTTATCTTCTTGCTCTGCATTAAAAAGAAAGAGAACTTCCTCACTTCTTCTTCCTCTAAAATAGAATAGAGATTGAAAAACCACTTTCCAAGACACCATTGGGGGAAAAAAAAGAGATTTTTAACTGTATGAAAAAACACTTATTGATACTGTACACTAATTTTTGGCACATGTGAAAATTTTGTCTTGCATTTGAGTGTTTCTGAAAAGTAAGTAGACTTGAAAAGCCCACTCTTCTCCTTTAGTTCATGCAGTACTAAATTTTATCCTACATGTAATTTTTATTTTGTACATTTATTTCCTTAACCTTTCTATGACCAAAATAAAAGGTTCTTATAACATAGAGAAAAAGCGAGAGATTCTTGAGATGACAAGGGAACCTACTTGCAGCAGGGGACAGATCTATAGCCAAAACTAAAAAAGTAGAGAAAAAATATTTCCCTGGGGACTTAAAAGAGACTATGCAGAGAATACAAGTTACCGTACTAAGAAACAATACTGGAATTCTACCATGAAGAAGCATAGAAATAAAAAAAATCCCCTATGAAACTAAGAATCTTAAAGTAACAGAATATGTTGGGAAAAAAATAAAATGTCGTATTTAAAATAAAATCATCTTTTGAATTAAAATGTTGGATTATCATAATTATGATTATACTTGCAATATTTTCCTGGCTCTTATTTAAATTTATTTATTCCTATTTAATTTAATAAGCTATTTTACATGCTGCTTACTTATGTCCAGGGTTGTGGTGTAGGAAAACTGCTTAAGAGTGCTGATGTCTAAAACAGATTCAGAAATTCCTAAATTCTCCATATTACTATTGTGGTTCTGATATGCAGTTTCCTCATTATTCTGTTTTAACATACCCTAAATAGCTACTGAAGTATGAAACCCAGTCCGGGGTTAATAGATTTGATAGCAGCTTACCATAAAGTAGACTTGGGGGAAATCCCCTCACACATTTCAAGGTTTAAAAGGAATTTTTTTTTTCATTTCTATTTTTCAAAGTAAAAGTTCTCTATAGGTATTAAGCCCAGAACACCTTCTACAACCTCAGTATATAAGGTTTCTGATGATCTGAAATGGATATCAGTCATGTTTTCACTTTGCAATATTTACCTTCGTGCTGAGGGTTCTTCAGTAATACAGAATGAGTTTCTGTTCAGTCAATATATTGCTCACCCTGAGGAAGCAAAAATAACATGTGTCTTCCAAAATTAAATTTTGCCCACATGAAAGCCTGATGAAAAAGGCCCTAGTTCCAACAGTACAAAATTTTTATAGTTTTCTAGCAGACCCAAATTCTTGAAAAATATTTGAAAAAACCAGACAGAAATCACAATTACTGAGATTTCCACTTAAGACTGGCTGTTATAATAAGTCAGAACAGCAAAATAGAACTTTGAGCCTGGATTTTAAGAATAAGTCTTTTAGTTAACCCCAGACTTGTTACAAAGTCTCTCTTGCAGAAAAGGATTTCTGACAAACCAAGGTAGTAATCTTGGCTTGAATATAGGCTGGTCAAGAGGCATATTTTGAAGATCAGTTGTGGGGAAGAAACTGTCCCTTTAGCTTTCTGTTTTAGGCAGTACAAATAGATAGTTAAAGCTCTGCAGTCATGCTGTATCATTCCAAGATATCTTTTTAGGATTTCCAGGTGAGACATTGCTGTTATTCTCCTTTGGATGCTTTTTCTGTCTTCTTGTACTGTGGCTTGTCACACTCCCATACTCATCTTGAGAAGATTGAGAGCCTCCATTTGTTCCTTTCCTTCCTTCCTTGTGCAGTGTTCTTCTACACTATTACTGGTTTTACTGTCATGTCCATTGCTCTTCTTCGAAGTGTCTTTCTTATACAATAAATACTGTACATACATCGTTAACATACAGTTGTTAGGAGATGTCTCTGCCTGAATTAAGGTGCAAATGGGACCATATGTTGAAGTCAGTGATACGGATTTTATTATTTATGTTGCAAATTCTTCTCTTCTCTGCTTATCTCAAGTTCCCACTGTGGTGGCTTATCTTATGGCAAATTCCTTCTGTGGCCTTGACAGTGTTTTGAGACAGACAACTGCATTCTTTAAGCACTTATTAATACTCAGCTAAGTGATAATAAACAATATTTTTCTATTAAAATTCTTCTTTAAAATGATATAGCTCCCTTTAATGATTTCATAAATTTGGCTATAAATGAAAAAGGGAATGCAAAAAGAGGTTCCAAATGAAATGCATAATGAAGCTGTTAAAAAAAATTACTTTATCTTTCATGAATATTTATTCTTGACAGTGAATCTTCAAGCTAAAATAAGAAGTATATTAGTATTAAATTTTGTTTAATTATTAGTCCCCCCTTCATTTCTCATTCTTTCTAGAGTTTTTGTTTGGTTTGGGTTTTGTTATTTGTTTTATTTGGTTTTTTTGTTTTTCCTACTTCCCCCCATTGGTATTGAAGTATAAAAAAGTGTAATGAAACAAAACTGGAGAAACAAGCCCAAAACTTTTAACAAAATATGATATTAACATTTTTTAGAAAGATTATAAAATGTGGGTATAGATGTTCATTTACTCAGAAAATATATTTTTGAAATTTTTGCTCATTTTAATGTGATGTATAAAACAACCTTCAAAATAGATACTTCAATTAGTTTTAAAATGCTAATTAATTGTGTTAATAAAAGTACTTCAAGGTAAATTATTTGAACCACTGAGTAAGGAGGCTGCAAAGATTTTTCAGAATACTAGTGGCAGCAATTGAACAAATAGAACCAATGAATTTGCAGTTAATTACCATATCCAAGAAATATATGCAGATAGGAGAATAAGTAAGAGAAGAATAGATACACAGGGGAGAATTAGAGGATGAAGACTAAATCGGTTGACTTAATAAGACGAAGGGACTTCATGGCAAATAATAGAAAATTGTGAAGGATGCTGAGAAAAATATTCCATTCATTATTTGGTTTAACAGTTTCTATAGCAGATGATCGTAGAATGGATGACTCTTAGTTGCAGTAGTTGAGTAAAACAGCTTTTGTTATAAAAAGGAAGAAAAATATATGACTCTTGACTAATTTTAAATGGCTTTAGATACACAGACATGCAGATAACAAAAGTATAAAATGTTTAGCATGAGAAGACAACTTTTGATTGTCTTCCTCACCATTCAGTTCTTCTCAAAAGACTATGAGAATTTATTTATGTATTTATTATTTTTTAATGTTTTGTTATTAAAAATCAGAAACTGGTGGGAAAATTGCTAAAAATATTGTACTGTAAACAACAAACAAATGAACATGATCAGCTTGCTCTTTATCAAGCTTAATTTCAGGTAAACCTTACTTTACTAAGATTATTTTTAAAACCCAACACTAATTAGCTCAAAGAATTAATGCCATACTCTGTCCTGGAAGAACAGAAATGGCTTTCATTTATGTAAATGTGAAATTTTCATTAGTTAATTTTATTTAAAAAGAAGTTTGAGGTAGAGAGATCAAAAGAAATAGGAAATGCCTGTCAGAGAGTGGGAGCAAGAGCAGAAGATAATCAGCTGGACCTAGATGACCTTTAAGGTCCCTCCCAACTCAAAGCATTCCATGATTCTAGTTGTATGGACTCCAGAACTGATGTCCACAGCTACTTTCTGCTGAGCAGGCCCTTGGCAAGGACAGGGGAGTAGAGGGTGCAAGGCTTTAGCCACAGGGTCACCTGCAAGTTCCCTTCTGGTAGATTTTTGTGCGCAAAATAAATATGAAAATGGTGAAAAGAGCCTTTTCAGCATTTTTACAGCCACACAGATCCTCTGAAGGAGCAGTCATTCCTCCTTTCCCACACCGAACACAGTCTTGCTTTCTAACACTGCCTGACTTCCTGGCTATTCTCAGCGTCAGAGAATGGCGGTGGTGGCTTCACTGTCCAGGCTGCACAGCCCTGGTGCAAAGGTGTTTCCAGCACAATTCTTTATCAGCCAAGCTCAATGTGTGGCTTTAGTTTGCTTTTAGAGAGAAGGGAAAATCCTGACTCTCCAGCCCAGCTGGGAACTCTCATGGTGATGGTGGTGGTGGCTGAGAAGTCAATCCTCACAGGTGACTCCCTGGGACTTGAGTTTGAGAATATATCAATATCTCTGAGAGATAAGAAATGAGAACTGTATACTCTTTTCTTATGCCTTTCAAATTTTATGAGAAAAGATGCAAAATCTTAAGTAATTTGAACAGTGTTCTTTCTTTGATAGTATCCTGGGAATATACAATATATCATAGTTACAACATATTGTATATTCATGGTTTTCTATAATAGACTGTAATATAAATATACAATAGGTAATAAATAGAAATAATTTGCTAATTCTGCTTATTCATTTTTCTTCATTTATTTATTTTTTAATTATTCTTATTAGTCTCCTTATTCTAACTACTCTTCTTTTCTTCTATGCAGTTTTAAATTCTTGTTCTTATAACTCTCCTTCTATGTATTTTTAAATTATTCTTATTCTTGTTACTCATAATCTTCTTCTATGTATTTTAAATTCTTATCCTTATTACTCTTCTTTTATGTATTTTTGAATTTTTCATTTCCTTCTTCATCTTCATCTTTTGTCTTTTGTCTTCATCATTGTCTTCTTCTTCTTCTGCTTCTTCTTCTTCTTCTTCTTCTTCTTCTTCTTCTTTGCCATATCCTTTGCTAACCCCATCTCCCATTTGTTTTGGCAGAGCTGTGTGTTGCAGTACTGGAGGGAGGTTCTGGGAGCAATCCCTGCTGTTGGTGTCCTGCCTGTGCTACTCCTCCAGCTGTGCCACCAGGCAGGGACAGAGGCACGGTGTGCACAGCACCCGCAGCGCTGGCCTGGAGTGGGAGGAACACTTCTTGGGAGAGCTGGTTGCCTGCTGCTGGCCTGGGCTCCCAGATGGCCAGGCGAGGGGCTGGGGGTGCTGTGCAGAGCAGGGACCAGGCTCTGTTCTGGCTGCAACTGTTGCTTCCATTTCTACAGCCATCCCTTGTTCCAGGGCATACTGCTCCTCCAGGTGCTGGCTCAATGCCCGGATCTCCGGCGGAATGTTGCTCAGGATCTCACTGGTGATGTTCTGGTCCGTGTGCAATGGAGCATGGCTGCTGGCTGGGCTGTTGCATGGGATAGGGAGTGGGGTCTGTGTCCCTACTGATGTCATCTCCTCACTGAGGACAGAAGAACCTGCTGCATTTTCCTCCTCTAGAGTGAGACTCCTGGGGCTCCTCATCCCCAGCAGCTCTGTCTGGAGCAGCAGCTCCCAGCTTGGTGTCTGTGGGACTCCTTGGGTCAGGAGAGGCACGGGATGCCTCTGCTGCCACCTCTGTGCCCATGCTGCTGAGAGAGCTCAGACCCTCCAGGGGACAGGTCTGGGGCTCCTCATTGCTCACTGGACACAAGGGTCTGTCCCAGAGCTGTCTTGGGGCTGACATCAAATCCCCTTTGGGACAACTGGTTGCTCATACCCTCATCCCGTTGAAGCAGCTTTTGGTCACTCAGATCTTCTTCTCATTGGGGCAGCTCTTGGACTCTCTAGTCTGGTTCTTGGGACAGTTCCTTTTTGCAGCGGTCTCTCACTTGGGGCAATTCTGGCTCTCTCCTGTCTTCCCACTGGGAGATTTGCAAGTGCACATCTTCTTCCCACGGTGAGAGTTCTTGGTACCTCCCACCTTCCCACTGGTATGTCTCTTGGATATCTTCCCATTGATATCTTCTGGTACTCTCACATCTCTCCATAGGGATTTTTTTCTTTTCTTCTTCCCATTTTCACTCCTGCTGCCCTCTCACACCTTCTTCCCATTGGGACACCTCTTGGACTATCATATTTTCTTCCCATTCCTGCAGCTTTTGGTATGTCTCATCATCTTCTTCCCACCTGTACAGCTCCTGGACTCCTACCATTTCTTCCCATTGTACAGCTCTTGGTGTGTCCTGGTCTCCTCTGGGAAAATTCTTGGAGTCTCATGTGTACCTGTCATTGGTACAGCTCTTGGCTTCTTCTGGCTACCCATTGGGAAATTTCTTGGGAGTCTCACAACTTCAACTCTTGCACTGTCATATCTTCTTCCAATTGGGAAAGCTCTCCGCCGCAAGTATCTCCCCACTGGGAAAGCCCTTGATGCATGTTGACAAAGACTCATACCTGGCACCTTAACAGTAGTTGAGCAGACAGGAACTGGTACGGAGCAGCCCCCAGACTTATAGACTTGTAGCTCCTGCTGTGCCCAGAGCCCTGAGAGGCTTTGGAAAGGCTTCCATGCAGCTTTGTGACCCTGCTGCTGGTACCTCCTCACTGAGAACAAGAGACTCTGATGATTTTTCTGCCTCAGGAGAGAGAGGCTCAGGGGGCTCCTCTTCCTCATCAGCTCTGGCCAGGGCAGCAGCTGCTGGTTCAGCATCTGTGGGACTCTCCAGGGCAGGAGAAACCCTGGGCAGGTGATGGGCTTCCACTACTTGGAATTTGTTCAGACATATATTAAACCACATTAATATGTGTATATTTCTGCAAGTACCCTTGAATTCTATGGCTACAGAACAAGCAAGGTACCAAAGCAAGGTACTAAGCACTTTTGACATTCTCCTTTGAAATCCTCTGACTACAGAGTTAAGCATGTAAGATCACAAGACTAGAAATACCGTAGAAGCATGATTTAAATCTCTTCGTTAGGCCGCTTGTACAATGGCATGGAGGAACCCTCAGTCAAAAGCCTGGGAGCACTCACCAAGTGTTCTTCATGTTTCTAATCCAGGAAGATGAAAACAATTTTTGTCAGCTTTCAGTTATAATCTGATTCTAATATAATTTTAATAAATGGGATTACTGCAGAATTAAACTAGTGTCACAAGATTTTACCCATATTTTATAAACGTACTGTGTTCATGAGTTCAATACATACTAAGTGGCATTTATAAAGCAATTAGTGTATAAGCATACAATACAAAAAATATGTAGTAGGACTTGTTATTGAAATGTCGGCAAACACCAGTTGGAGACAATGATAGAAACAAAAAGGAAACACTTGACAGTATTATATTTAATATTAAATGTTGTAATTACAAAATTGCTGTTTCTTGCTGTATTTAAGTGGTATTTCTGTATTTGTATGAGAGGAAGAAGTTGTCTGTTTCTTTCACCCTGTACTATCCTATCTGATAACTTCCTAAATTAAAATTAAAATCCTTTCTCTAATTATGAAAAAAACTGCAAGAAAAATCTAATACATTGCCTCTGTTGAGGCAATATTTTGCAAATAAGACTAAAACAAAGAATACATAATCTTGTAAATCATTAGGGGAAAACAAACAAACATGCAAACAAACAAAAATCATCACCTAAAACCACAAGTGTCATGGGTATACCAAAATGCTACTGTATTCCGCTATCTACCTGTCACCCAAAATTGTTACTCTCTCTTTCAGACTTGGCAAGACTAGAACCAGAATTCTGGGGCAGTCTAAAGTAGCTGATGCTGGTCTCTTGAAAAGATCAGGGCACCCAGGCTGGTTTCCTCCTTTACCTGGCAGTGTTTGCTGAAGGTGGAAACTCTGCTTTGGGAAAATGTTTTTGGAGTGAACTTTACAAACTCTATCGTCAGCAAAGCTTGAGCCAGTCCCTTGTACCAGGTCACACCATGGGGGACCAGCAGACAGGTTCTTGCTCCCCCTACATATGTGCGGTGTGGGGCACATCAGCATCAGCACCATCGGGGTCCCGGCAGGCTGGATTCTTTCCAGCAACCAAGCCCTTTCCCTTTACATGTGCCAACTACAAAATCCAAAAGACTGACAGGGACTCATTCCTGAGTCCTTACTCATATCACAGAGACAAAAATTCCTAACTTTGTTGAACTCCTAGTGGCAGAAGTACTCCTGATCATAATGGCAGTGCTATATACGGCAAATATACTTACAGTTTTAATGCATTATTCCTTTAGAACATGTCACCTGCCATCATGCAGTGTAATCAATGGTATTTCTGAAATGCTGAATCATCATGTGCAAGAAGAGGTGTCACCACAGATGTCTAGAATAATTGGGCAACAGTGTCAACACCAGTGTAAACATTAAACAAAGAAAAGAGCAGTATTAACTTGGTTATTCTATTCCTTGTACCCATTACTGCTTTTTCCAGAGGTTGCTCAGCTGTTTCTCTATTACAGTAAATTGCATCACAACAAAATACTTTCAGATGCATCAGTAACCTCGTTGATTCTAATAAAAGATAAAGCCATTAAAAGGCCATAAGGGAGACCATGAACATGTCTGCTTTGGTTTTCTTCCTTTTCAGAACTCTCTGTGTTGATGAGAACAGTCAAAAGCCTTGTGGTGTAAAGGGACCTTTACAACCTGAGTATAAAAAATATGGTCTCAATCTGTCAGATGTATCTAAACAGAACTAAAACTAGTTAACTCAACTTGCCACCTCCCACAAGTCCAGCTTTGTTATGTATCTGTCACTGCAAGTAAGACGTTATTTCTGAGCCATGAACTGATTTATGCAGCTCTATGAAGTAAATGCTAATATTGTGCCTATACAGAATAAGGTATTATACTAAAGGATTTACACTTTAAATCTATTTTTAATATTTTTAACACTCTGAGTAATATGTGTTCAAGACTTAATTTACAAACACTTATTTAAAATAAATTTTTATTAGTCTGACCCATGGTGTATGTTACAGCAATAGATCTTTTACTGTTTTAAAGACCAGAATTCCTCATGAGAAGAAATTCTTTCAACTTTACAAATAAAAAGGACGAACCAGGATCCATACCTAAAAGCTCCTTGGGAAGCTCCATATTAACACAATTTCTTTTAATCTAGTTGTGTAAATAGGTTTTTAAGCAAGATACAAGGAAAGAATTGTGTTTGGAATTCAGACATCTCTATCATTCTACAAGTAAGAATTAAGGATATCTCTGTGTCAGAGAAAATAATACCTAGCAGGTTCCTCAGAATTACAGTTTTTCCTAAAACTTTCCTCAGCACTGAACTCATATTTCCTGAAGTGTAAATAAACTATGATATGCAAATCAAAACCCCAGACTGAGTTAGAGGATGATGAATGCTTTCCCTAAGAATTTCTAACCATGTGCTTGTTTAACTCTTAACAGACAACTTAATTGATGTTTTCTGCTTCTGCTCTCTGTTACCTCCTAACAGTAACAAAAAGGAACATCTGTATACAGAATGCCTCCTTATGAGGATAACACTTAACAACACCAGAAATATAAACCTACCCATGACGCCTTATAACAGTAGTAGTATACACGCGTGCCCAGCAGCGTATCTAAGGCACATACAATAGGACATGTTCTATAATGAAAATCTTTAAAAGCTTGACTAATATTTCTTATTCTACTGAAATTCGTCTTTAATTAGCAGGTACCATTCTACAGACAGAAGTACATCTGCTTTAAAGAAACTGACATCCCTCTATGAGAGTCATCTTTTAAAATGTCAAAATGCATCACAAGGTCCTGTAAGAAAATAGGTTTTAATGATAGATTTCTGCATGATTTTTCATTAGTTTAGATCAGAAGATCTAAAGAGCACTTTTACACAAACAATTTTTTTAATAGTAATTATGTGAAAGTTACTGCTCCTAGTATACTCCTTTTAAAATTTATATGAGATTTCTTTGTTTTCACGGATTGATTGTCTGTCCTTTTCTTGTTAACAAAAAGGAAGCTGACTGGTTAAATCTGATTAAATCTATTCAAACCAATGCCTCTGCCAAACCACACAGGTCTTGATGTCCAACTAGACAAGAATAAATGTTTTCATTACAAACTGAAAGCCAAAAATCCATATCATATTATAAATCTCATAAAGATATGACAATCAAGAGCAAAGTGAAGAATAGCAAAAGAAATGTAGCAGTCCTGAAGTTTAGACAACTGGGATATGCAGATGCATTAAGTCCTTCCAAAATTAATGAGAACCTGTTGTAAAAAAAATTTGCATGAATCTGCATATATTAGATATCTTTCTAGTTGTGTCAGCACACAGTACTTTGGTTATTATTACAAAAAATGTTAAGATATCTCATAATGATGAAATAATTCCTTATTTAGGTATGACTCAGTCAAATTCTACATTTTAAGAATTATTATCTACATATTAGATATATTAATCTAATAAATACAACTGTATAAAACAAAAAGAATTACACAACTCTTTTAAGCTCTGCCTTTTTTTTTCATTCACAATTGATCCACTTTGAAATACTGAAGATTTAGATTCTGACAATACTCATAGTTTTGAATTTTCTATTAAAGGTCTGGTGCCTGATAGAATTGCAGGTTGTTTGACATTTCTACTTCACAGAACCACAGAAAAAGTGTAGTTGAAAGAGTCTCTCAAGGAATATCGAGTTCAGCTCCTGGGCCTACACAGAACCATCCCCAAGAGTCACACTATGTGCTCTGGAGTGTTGCATGAAAACTCTTGTCCTTTTTATTAAGCGTGATTTGTTGATTAAGGCCAGTCCAGTGTAAACACTGATCGCATTTAGAACTGTATGAGAAATTATTATACTATTGCTAGAATGCTACTATGAGGATAGTATACGATAACTGCAAACTATAATATAACTGCAATGGCTCAATAAAATGACACTAGCAGGCACAACTGAAAGGATCACTTGTGCCACAGCCATACCTTTATTCTTGTGCAAGGATATCTGAAGGTAATAACAGTAATAGAAGTGTAACATGAAAATTTTGCCACTTTATATAGGAATTTCTATGATCAGTGGCAGCCACATCCCTTAATATAATGCTACATAGTCAACACAATACCTGACCCTGGACTTTTCAAATGTCCTTATGTCTCTTCTACTTTTTTCCTTTTTAGTTCATTGACTGCCATTAATTTAGAATGAAAATCTTCTCTAATTTTACTATATCATTCTGACATTTTGCATTTTTTCTACCATTATTCAAATAAGTAGACTTACTCAATACGACATAATGTTCTGATCCAAGAAATGTAGTTTTTCTCCCAATTGCATTAGATTCATATTTCTAGTCAAATCAGTGGACTTTAAAAAATGTTAAAAGATTCAAAGAATTAGAATCTTATGTACTTAAAAAAAACCCTTTCATTATTTTATACACTTTATAATATGATTGCTTGAATAATAAAAGCATCCAGGCCATTAAATTGTTAGTGTTTTGGGATTGAAGTTCCTAACATAGTGTTTTTGCAATCCTTCATCTAAATCATCATTCAGAGTCGGAAAAAGTGGCCAAATATATAACTAGGCAATTATAAATTGTTAAAACATATTGTGTGGACTCTGAATGGGGAGGTAAGTGGTGGTGAATTCTCATGCTATTTATTGCTCAATGTGTTCCCCAAGAAATAATAATCAAATCCTCATACAGAATGCTGGGGAAAGAATTTCTACATGGCTAGAGCCCAGCACTTAATGACATTATACTGCAGGTCATTCACATGTCCATGACATCTTTGAAATCTAGGTCTAATGAAAAAGCTTCTTTTTTTTTCTTGGCTACCCCATCTCTAGACTAAAGACCCATTGTTCCCTGCCCTGAACTGCTTTTGTAACCCCGTTTATTTATTGATTATCCTCTCTACTGTAAAATCAAGCTTGTTAACTTCAGCTCTGGTAAAGTGTTGACACTTCATGAAAGCATCTGCCCTGATTTCCTGTCCAGTCTTGGGTATCTGCACCATCCTTTTCCAATTCTATTTTTAGAACATTTCAACATGAGATGTCTAGGACTGTGAAACTGCCTTTTCACATCATTGATTTGATTTGCTTTTTTCACTGTATCAATTAAAAATTCTATCCAGGTGGATTCCGGTTCAGCATTCAAACTTTTGTTGTTGTTTTGGATTTTTTAACCCTAATACTTGAATAGGTGTTTTATGTGAAATGTAAGGAAGCTTTAGTACCTAAAATACCTAAAATGTCCTTTAAGAATGTATCACATCAATTTTTTTAGCACTGAAAATGAAAAACAGACACAAAAACCTTTTAAATCCATCTTTAGAGATGTTCTTTTTTAACAGGCATTGCATAATTGAACTGAATAATATAGAAATTGAAAACCGATTATAAGTAAAGATCACATTTCCTACCAGGGCCAGCAGCTAGTAAATCCTAGTTTTGTCAGAGTGAACTCAGAAAGCTGATCATTCTTGAAACATGTTTATTTTCTTATTATCATCCATGTTATGAAAAAAAAAATAAAACACTTCCTGTGTCTGATATCTGGGTACATATTTTGCCTTCACTTTGTCTCTGGAATGGAAATCCAATGCTTCTTCACTCAGCATTCTGTCTCATGTTGTAGGTTCTTGTCCTAATTACAATCTTCAGTACTTGCATTTTTACCAGAGGGAGATATCATACAAGAATTCAAGAGACTTTGTACTCTAGAAATGTACTGATCAGCCTTATAAAATCCTTATCTGTACTCCATTCTAATTCAGAAATACACGAAGTCTCCTGTACAAGTCAAATATTGTTCACATAGTACATATTGTTCATGCAGTAGATATTTTCATAACTCAGCTGAGCATGTGCAAATCAGCCTGTTACTCCTTTTGTATTCACGTATTCATCAAATTCCCACATTACTTATAAGAGAGTATCTTGTCTGGATACACGTTGTCAGCTCGCAGAAAAATGAAATAGCAGTTCCCTGCAGAGATGGCTTTGTGAGTGTTTTTTATGTTCTGAAGGAAAATAAGTGGCACTGTTGTACTTGAAGTACAGTTCATGCTGCGTTGCTTTAGCAGATTAGTACCTAGCTCTTGCTTTGCAAGGGAGTTTACATTTTGATTGAGTATTATAGGCTGAAGATTTTGTTGTAAAGGTAAATCTTACCTGTGAGGAAATAAACCTTACTTCTGTCTTCTGTGTATTCTCAGAGCATAATTGAACCATGATCTTGTTCATGGTTTTGAGCTCATTCTTCATTTCAGATGACTGAGAAGGGCAGCAGGCTTTCTATATATCCCATTATGTATTTAATATTTCCTTCCCCCCCCGCCCCCCTTGCTGCTTCTTCCTCTTGTCAAGTAATAGGGAAAGACTTAAAACCAGGACATTGCACATCCACATTTATATGCATCAATGTATCTACTTCATATACCTATCTTTTCTAGTCAGAGGGGGAAAAAAAGACACTTCTAGGCTATAAGCATTCTTCTGACATGTTTTATAACTCTGCTTTATTGTGAAGTTATTGTTGTTCTCTATGCTTATTAGGAAGAAATATAAATATTAACCTGATCTAATTAAGGATAAATATAAATCAAAACTTTTTCACTTTTGAGTAAGCAAAGATGTAGGAATAATTTTAAGACCTTGACATAGGATCCTAGGCTGCATTTAGGGAAATAGATGTAGTTGTGTATAGAAAATGGAACAGTGATGGAATGGAGGAAAAGTAAGTTAAAAATATTACCACTTATGAAGCAGAATTCTACTGTAAAAATTTGGGAAATGCTATGTGTTTATATTTCTACATAGCAAGCATTTCCACATCATGAAAGGCAGTTGCATGGGTCACATTGTTCACAATGCAATGAAGCATGCAGATAAACATCTGCCCTGTGACAGAACAGTACTGAGTACTAATGTGGTTAATGACTTATCTTCTTTAAAAAAAATTCCAGAAGAAAAACTGCGTTAAGTGTGTACAGTGACGGTAATGTCTACTCTCATCTTTATTTCTAGACGTAAGTCACTGTTAGTTTGTTTTAATATATATTTATATAAGTTGGGCATACTAGGGGGTATTTTTTTGTAGCGAAACAAAGTTTAAAAGACTTTAAGTCATGCCTGACTAAATAAGAAAAAAACTAAAATTGTGTGTCACTCCCCTTTTATTCCTATGCTTTTTTCTGTCCATCTCCTCGGTCAAGATGACTATATTACAGAAATGCAGGTGCCTACAGCAACTTCTAAGTTCTGAAGTCAGAGCAATGAGAGCCATTGTCATATTTAACTCCATAGATCAACATAACCGAAGGACAAAGGTCTCTTTAAAATTTTCACTTTTCTTAGAAACCTCCAAAAATTCAAGAAAATGCTAGTTTTTAATTTTTAATGTAAACCAGGTAGGCAGTTTGAAGCAAGAAATTTTGTCAGCAATTGTGCAATAACAAAATTAAGATGTGCATGTACATAGTCAAAGTAATACAAAATCAGGAATGGATTCATACGTGTTGAAGGTACTTAGATCCCATCCCTCTTTAGATGTCTACAGTGATTTCATATCTAATATAACCACTTTTGACTCCCTCTGTAGCCGATGCATAAAAACGAATATATTTTGTTTTCAATTTTGAAGCTTTTTATTAGAAAAAGTTTCTTTTTTTGATGAGAAAATATGCTGAGACATGACCTTTCCACTGGCAGCAAAGAGAACATAGAATGACACACAGATATAGATTTAAGATGTCTGCTCAGATTAATCCTACCTCTGGTCCTTGTTTGTCTAGGATTTCTATATTATCAGTGGATTTACAGAAAATCATCAAAATTCTGTTTCTATTTTATGATTTTTGAAAAATGTCTGGAAGGGATGACATTATTCAGTAACTCTGAACAGTACCCTATAGTTCTTAAAGCAATATATCATCGTAAATGTTGGCAAGTTGAACTCTCATTCCTTCACTACCTCACCATTGTCCATCATTCCCTGCAGGCTTTCATCATCACCATTCTAATGCCAGTAAAATTAAGAGGGCTGCAGTGGAATAGGGAGAGAACGACTTGAATGATAATCTACAACTTATTGACAGCATATGTCATTAATTCTAAACTGTTTGTCTTTTATTTTTTTTTTCTTGATCAATTGTAAGGAGGAAAACTTTTGGCTAGGGCTAAACTCTTTATTAAATAGGTCTGGATTTCATTTTTTTTTTTAAATCAAAAGCCAGTAGTAATAAAACTAGAAATTTTGATTACTGGTCCTTGGTATTTTATACTTGAAATTGATCCATTAGATCATCAAATAATATGAATATTGCAAAAGCCAGTAACATGAACTATCAACTGCCTTCTGAATATGGGCACCATTACTTCAGACTGTATCTCCACTTCCTAGCATAGCATCAGAGCTCCCTTCAAAAAGAGAAAAGTGAAAAATGAATCTGCAGTCAATTTGAAATTTTCTAAGCCAGAAAACATAAAATGTTTTACCCACATACAAAAACTTAGATTTATGCGCACTCTATTTTTTGAATACTGAATGTTTTTTACATCATGATAACTAAGTTTCAAAGAGAATGTACACTGAAAATGCTGCTTGTATGACAGCTTTCTATCATAAACACTAAAATTATTAGATTACTTACATATACATTATTCCTACAGAAATTTTTTGATTAAAACCTTCAACAAAAACAGCATCAAAAAATACTTCCTTTTTGTAATAGCAGGGTACAGCTTCTATTTTCAGTCATGCACATTACGTGAATGCAGTATCAGGACCAAACCTATATGGGCTAGCAACAAATCCCTGTAATTGACTTTCTTTACTTCAAAATACGCAAATATTTTATTATACAGCATTTTTTTAATTTGATCTCCTTCTTTTAGGTATTTTTTTTTAAATATTTTAGTACCAGGGTCAATTCTTTCAGTAAGTCCCTGTCTATATTGCCTACTGTCTTGGTTTCTCACACATTTTTATCCTTAGCCTTCCTTATGCTCTGAAGAAGATCAGTACTGCCTCTCCCCACCCCCTGCCTTTTGATATATTTATACTGAAATTGCTTTGGTTTGTCAGAATGCAATAAATTTTTGGTGTATATAACCAAGATTTGCTGAGTCCTATTCCAACCCAAATACTTCAATGAAATCTATGATCATGTTTTCTATTAAAATTGTCTTTATCTTGTGAGGAAAAGTGTGATTTTTTTAAATGAATATTTGGTCCACAGTCACCATGCCTAACTCTCCTCAGCAGCAGTGGCACAGGGTGCCTTCTAGAGGGCACTCCTTGCTTTCTTACCTATTCAACAGAGAAAATCAATCTTTTCCAGAGAGAAATTTAGAACACCTGCATTAACCTCTGTCTCTGGATGATTCACCAGAAAAGGCTGTCATTTTCTCTTTTTCTACTAACCTTATTAACTCCCTTCATTAAAGAACTTCAAATACATAGTCTAAGTATGGTCTGTGGAAACAAGAAAATCTACTTCAATCCTCCTTGCTAAGAATGCCCACTGTGCTGTGGATTTGTGTGAATTAAAGCAGGTTCTTGCACTGGGGGGAAAAAAGTGACTAATACTAGAACTCGTGAAAGTTCCTTACATAGATAGCTGTCTGGCTCCTTGCTTTATGTTTATCTATAATTAGAGTGTCCAAATTTTATTCAAACGGCAGGATCTCTTGTTATTTATCTCAAGTATCTTGGACAAGAAGATTATTCTTTTTGACTATGACAAAACATAAGAACACTTCTCTAGTAGCTTCTTAAGAGCACCAACCCTACACATGGACAGACATGGCAAATCTGCTGAGTTTGATAGGATTATTTCTGAAGTCAAGACATACCAAAACTCAGCTGACTATGTATCATATATTCTTCCTTAAATTATCCCTTTGCATCTCATAAAGTAGATTTAATTGAGTCTGTGGAGATTCTTTAAATGCAGAGTAGTGTCCAGGTGATGTAATGTCAATATAAAATCCATGTCTTTATGCAATCACACCTTGCCATACTCTTTCAAAACCCACCATAAAGGATATGCCTGTGACACTGTAGCAAATATTTGATACTTTTAAAGACCCAAATGGGGATTGGTATCAGCAGATGCTGTATACTGATTGTATATTTTTGTGCTTTACAGAGTTTATGAATTGTCTGAAATGAGAAACAGAAACAGAAGCGTAATTTGAGAAAGAGAAACTGAAGCATAATTTAAATTTCTTTAAAGAAAAAAATGAAAGAAGATGCAATACTGAATAAACCTCAAGGGAAAAAAACCCAATTCAAATGTTATTTTGGGTTTGTAATTAATTAGAAAATTTAACGGAATCCTGTAGTTTCAATCCTGCAAATTATATTATTCATTTTTAGAGGACATTTGCAACAAAAAACATCCTCCATTTTTCTGTAAACAACATTTTCAAAAGCTATGCTTTAGCTACAGGTGTCTTTTCCTAGACACTCCTTGAGGAAACATTCAATTTCTACTTCACAATTGTCTACACATGAGAAACTCTTTAGCATTTTCTGTGAGTTCAGAAAGTGATAAGGCATTGTAGTCTGTGAAACATGCCCTAGTCCAGACTTTTTGACAGGAAAAGATGCTTTTCTAATGATTTAGGTTTGGAATTCTAAATTTCTATAAATACCATGAAAAGGCAATTTTATAACATAAACACAGCACAGGAAGGTTTTAAGCACAGATACTACCTTATCAGCAAAATTCCTACAGTAGCAAACGTGAAACTCAATTCTGCAGAAAAGGACAATCACATAGGCAGCAATTTTATTGTATGAAAGAATTTGGAGAATACATTTAGTTTGCTAAGATAAGAAGTCTTACATAAATGGCACTATTTCTTTTTGCAAAAATCTCAAATGTGCTATTCTACTTAAAAAGGAACGGAGTTAACAAATTTACTCTAGCTCTGCTCACTGAAGATACATGTAGATGTTAAACTGTACATGAACAATTAAGGAAGAATATGTGCAGATGTGACAGGCCTTCAGATTTTTCTCTCAGAGCTTTTCCAATCAGTCAGAAAATTGTCTCTCTGTTTCTGGTAGAAAATACTGTATGTTACTCTCCTGCAGCAATTGCTTACTAAAGGTTTGTGTGGTTTCTATTGTTTAACCAAGCTCGTAACCACAGTCAATTCATTACAGAGTGTATGTCAGTCCAGTGATGTGGAAAACTATGTTACTGACATGGAAGGGTCAGATACTAGATAAAATCTAGAAGGATATGGGCTGTGAAATCTGAGTGAGAAGAGAGTCTTGGTCTCTTGAGAAATGACAAAAGGCAGTCTGACGTTAGTATGTTTCATCCTCTGATCTGGCCACAGCAGATGGCACTGGCAGTAACTCCAGAGAAATAAGACTCAAAAATAACATTTTTCAAGGGAGTTGCATAAGAATTAATAAGAAACAACTCTATAAGTAATAGAGTATAATTTAATTGCTTGACAGTGTTGTGGACAGATTCAGACTCCCTTGTACATTTTAGATCTAAACCTAGATGGGAAATATTTGGGACAGTGCTAAGGAAAATAAGTCATTAATTTGATGAGGTGTTTGTCAGTTTGGCTCAATTGAGTTTCTTAATCATTTTTTCACTCTATCACAACATACGGGAAATACACATTAGATCAAGCTTTTCAACTAAATTAAAAGGAAGATTCACCTGTACGTCAGCATTGTCTCAATTTCATCATCATACTACGGAGATGCTGATGCTCTGTCTTCACATATACATTTCTGTGCTTCCACTGTTCATTTTTCTAATAAAAGGATGCGATGAGGAATAGTAGGTGCTTTAGTAAATCTCTGGGTAGTGAAATGTTAGGTTTGGTACATAAATTAGAACTCGGTCAAAGTTGAAAGAAGCAGGTCTGTTTTTTATCTACATTTACACAGGCAAATCGACTATTTCCTGAATAAAATCTCCTTAATCTCATTTAGATATCAACACGGTGTTGACTTTCCGATGAACCTCTGAATTCCATCTTATCTTTCCTTAATAAAAGCTGTTCAAGCAATATACTAACTCATTTTACCCTGATCAGAGCACCAGCTTTCTGCAGCTGTGATGATGTGCAGATGCAGTAATCATCTACATCTACTGAGGAAATAGCCTTTTCTCCTAGCAGCTACTACACACAGTCTGACAAATCTTATCAGAATCAGTGAAAAGTCTATCCATGGTAGGCATATTTGGTTCCTGTCACTGCATAGATGAGAGAAAGGACTACCCATAAGTGGAATAACAGTGGAAAGAGCTGACTGTGAGGCACAGTAAGTGCAGCTTGGATGCTACACATCTTAGATCCCACCTTCAAAAATTCTCAGATATTATATATAGTGCTGCAAATACAACTGTGTCTTCACATAGATAAAGTGTTCAGAAGCTGAGTTAGGGAACATAATATTCTGATTTGCACTACTGCTGAAAGGTAAAGTTTGAAATTCTGACCTTGATTCCATGCAAGCTATTTCCAAAAAAGACTAAGATTTTCAACTTTAAGTGCAGAGTCTGTGGACTTTATTTTGTGTGGTTAATGGATCCTTGTTAAAAATACACCCACTGGATAATTTAAAACCTTTTAACTATTGAAATTAAGTTTACATAAACTCTATAACTTGTTTTCTTTGACAATGAATCCTATGTGACATGAGAGACAGAATTTCTAATTCTTTCTCTAGTTTCTCCACATTCTTTTTTCAATTTTTTGGATGACATAAAATGAAAAGGAATTTTTAGTTTTTAAAGAAAAAAGAATCCAGATTTCTTTTTTTGCTGTTGATCTTTTCGTTTTTCAGTCAGCACTTGATACAGTTTAATCATGTCAAAAGCAAAAGTTGAAGTTCCCATAGTAACACTGACATATCCAGAAGTGATGATAAAGCCTTTAGAGTATCTCATAGTACTGTTTATTTCATTTATATCTTTAGTTCTGCTCTTCCTTTTAATCTGTTTTTAGTATTCTTACAGTATTTTCCCTTTGAGTTATATTAGTTGCTATGAAACTGAGGTTGCAAATAAAGATGAAATATATTGCTGCCCACAAATATTATATAAAATCAGTTTGCCTGAATTCTGAAATGTGTATTTTGAAATGTGAACTCTCTCTGAAAAATAACCTAAAAATTAATCCCCCCAGCCCCCCTCAAAAATAGAAAAAAACCCCAAAAACCCCACAACCAACCAACAACAACAAAAACAAACCAAACAAAACCCTCACCCAAAAAAAACAAAAACAGTAGTTAATATTGCATACATAAGACTGAAAGAACTGTTTTAGAATAAAATAAGTAATAAATATTTTAATAAAGTCTGAGCATGATATGATGCTCAGTGAGCTAACAAAACATCTTTAGCTAGAAACTGGCCTAGAGAGCTTCTTGAGACAATAATTTGAAGATGTTGCTGAAATTTAAGTAATCTTCAGTTAAAAAAAAAAAAGTTCAGCACCAAATGCCCTAGGTATCTTCCCTGCTGGTGATGCATAATGACAATCACAATGAGAGACATCTGCAGCATGGAACATAGTACATGTTTGATAAAAGTCTGCCAAGAGGAAGGACTTGAGACTTTATAGGTTAAAAAAGAACTTTGACTTAAAATTTCACAATTTCAGTAGTTAATGTTTTATAGAATGAGGAGGAAAAGGAAACATCTTAGCGTTAGAGTGATAGCGCATGATACAGAATGTTTGTGGGGGTCTCTGGATGACAGATTTAGAGATGTGAGAAGGAAGAATTGGATGGCTTATCTCAGTACCTGTAATTTGTTGCCTCACCAGAAGCACAGAATCACAGAATTTCACAAAAGTCATATTTGAAAGGGACCTCTGCAGACCAACTAAACTAGCCTTCTGTTCAAAACAGGAACTTTGGTGAGGTTATTCATGACTCCATCAAGCAAATTCTTAAATCTTTCAAGTGAGGGAGATTCTACCACTTATCCAGGCATTTTATCACATTTAATTGTCCTCTAGTTTTGTTTTAGTGGTTTGGTTTTTTGTTTGTTTTCATATATATAGGTTCTGTCACTTCAGGCATTTCCTCTCAAGCGACTTCTGATCTTTTGCTTCTTGTCCTGTCACTGTAGACACTATGAAGAGCATAGGTCCTGGAAGACTATGATTAGATCTGCCATGAACTACTAGGGATTGGTCTGACCCAGATGCAAGACTTCTACATTTCCTTTTATTGAACCTTACACGGTTTCTGCTGGCCCAGACTTCTACTTTTTCCTACCCCATTACCTAGCTCTCCCCTCCGGTTGCTTTTACTTGTGAATGAGATGACAGTTCATTTACTGCTATCAGGAAGGTAATTTATAGAGATATTGAATAGTATTGCACCCAATAGCATGTCTGGAGGGACTCACTCTTGATAATTGCCATTAACCAACATCCTTGGAACAAGTCCATTTAGCTAGTTTTTCATACAGGTTACAGTCCATCCACTGATCCATCTAAGAAAGATGTCCTTGGGACATCATGTCAAAAGTCCCCCATTCTTTCCTCATTTCCTTCCCAAGTTGTTCCATTATACAAAGCAATCAAGTGGGTCAAGCACACTTCCCACTTGGTAGATACTTACTGCCTTTTTCCAGACCTTCATGTGCCTGGTAATAGCTACTGTGAGGACCTCCTCAAGCCTCTGGAGTGAGACTGACTTCTTTTCCAGATTTTCCTTTTTGAGCTTTCTGTACATGTGCACAGTATTTATCCCCTGGCCGCAATTGTTTCAAACATAATTTAAGTTATTTTATACTAGAAATTGTGGAGGCCTTCTTCTATATTTGCAATGTGCTTTTCATCAACCTGCTGCCTATAAGAAACACACTAATAATATCAACATATTTGTGCATTTCAAGAGGCTGAGAATATTTTTTTTACTAAATCAGTCAGCCTCTATCTGACTGATTGCAGGTAGTAATAAGAATCACTTATCTTTTCCTTTCTACTGCGATGTTAAAGCCCTGAACAATGGAACTGCATTTTCTGCTTACTGCATTATACACTATGTGCATTTTTCATTTTGCCAATATCCC
Organism: Myiagra hebetior; assembly: GCA_013397015.1. Lineage (NCBI taxonomy): Eukaryota > Metazoa > Chordata > Aves > Passeriformes > Monarchidae > Myiagra > Myiagra hebetior. The sequence continues at coordinate 1,278,831 of VWZQ01004330.1, read as the reverse complement.
ATGTGTAAAGAAAGGCATCAGGCACCTTGCTCTTGGCCAGATGGTAAAAATGCGCATTTGGCCATTTTCCTACTTTTTGGGTTGCCTTTGTTATTTTGTGTTCTGTTTCCCTTCTACTTATTTGTTCTTGAATGTGTTCCCCTGTGCCCTTGCTTTGCCATAAAATTGCCTTTACTCAAAGCAACAGCAAGCTGTGTGTTCATGTTGTAGAGGTTTGACACTGTTTTCTCTCAGTGGGCTTCCCAGCACCTGCTGTAATATCCATAATCTAAACCTTCTTTGCTTCCACTGTTGAAGTATTTTTTATTTTTGGAATGTAAGTGTCAACAGATGTGATTGAAGATAATGAGACATGGTACCACTGTGAGATTACTGTTGGGAGGGTGGCGGGGGGAAATTGAGCAGAATACACAGCCCTTGCAAATGTATGCTGGTTATCTATCTGTAATCAGGTTGATTTTCAGTATACTGTCTAGATTAGATGGATAGATTATTTTTGGTTAATCAAATCATTAAAAGTTAACAAAACCACTCAGATATAACCTGTGATATAGACATTAGATGGATAAATTTAGAAATTACTTAATCTCCAATAAATGCATTACACCATGCCTGATGCAACACACCTTCAGTGTACTAAATACAACACAAGTAGTTTGTTCAACAGTTTGAGAAGGCTTATGTTGATTTGAAAAATGAAAAATAAATTCTCATCACTTATATTCCTATCAAAGCAAGTTTCTATACAAGTTTCCTCATGAAAATGGAAAAGGGAAATAAGACGTAATTATTTGATAATGCTGGAAGCAAGTGCAATAGATTAGGATATTGCAGGATAGTTTAGTATTTTTAGCTCATTAGTTCAAGACTGGAGGGTGTTGTCATGTTGTCATTGCTGTTGCATGCAGCACACAAATGTTGAGATTTTGCCTTGACAAAGATGTGTCTGCTTGAGCTGAACTGTAGTTGAAAGAAGAGAGCACAAACGGAAATACTGTGTGATCCCAGCCTTTATTTCTGTGGCATATTTACACACTAAGTTGCAATTCATTGTAAATGTGACCCTCAAAAGCTATCTATAGAAGTGAAAAATGCAGTTTAGAAATTGAGCTTCAGTGAAAATAGAAAACCTGTGATAATATTTTTCAGATATTTTCTGATGTGATTTTTTCCTATCAGTTATTAAAAGACTTCCAGGTATTCTGTAAGTACTTTTACTTCTGTTGAAGGCAGTGGTTACATCTAGAGGAAATTACTTTGGAAACTATTTTCTGTGTCTGACACACAGTCAAGAGAATTTTTGATATGATAAAAGTGTTATGTTGAGTACAGGACACAACCTACAAACACACTGAATCTGAATGCACACTGAGAAGTATTTCCTACCGTGAAGTATTTCCAACCAATGGTTTCTTTTATAGCATATATTTTTCTTACTGCATGTGGCTGTTTTAATTTAGTAAAGAATTATTTTTATTTTCATATCATTAACTAAATTATAACACAATGGTATGAACTCTAAATGTGCTGCCACAGCATTACCAATCAATAAATCACATGATAAAATCTCACAGTGTAAGAAACTGTATGGTTTCTTGTCTCTAGCTTTTTCTCTATGTATTTCTGGGATAGAATAATTTTAGTTTCCAACATCAATGACACAATTATTTTCATTAGCAACATCTCGTACTTTTTCTAAGCCAACCTGGGAATGGAAATAGAGGAAGAAATTTAAAAAGGCAGGGCATTTTCCAATGCAGAGATAGCCAAGACGACATAATACAAAAATCCTGTTGGAATGAGGATTTTTTCATGCACATAGACTTGTTCAAATGTAAGATTTCAGAGAGCATGGGTCAGAGAAGGCACGGTGCATGACCTCTGTACACATTTTACGTCAAATACCATCTTGATCTCTTTATCAAATGGACGCATTTCACACTCAAATATAGGTAAAGCTTTTAGCTTTGACTTTAATTCAAAGTATTTTTCCAAGCTGCACAGTAGCTGCCTCTATGCGTTTAAGCATCTGTGGGTGGGAAATCTGTAGGATCATTTGTCAAAAAACACACTGCAAAATGGTTTTGTTTTGGAATGCAGGAAAAGTCCAACATTTAATCTGAAACAGCTGTAGGCTGAAGATATTTTCTCCTCCTACTCTGTAAGCATTGCAGGAGAGTTATTCCACATTCCTGCAAACACCCACTCGTTCTTAATATTAATAAGACTACTCTTAGTAGAAATACGTTATAGTAAAATTAAGTATGTTTAAGACAATTCAAAGATGGAGTATCTGTTAAAGCTATTTCACTGAATCAATTGGCTTAACATATCAAAGAAAATTTAAAATAGAAATTTGTGTCAGTTATACAAAGTATGAATGTCCTACATCATGCTTATTAAGTATTATACAGCAGGATTTCTTCTTCATAGACATTAGAAAATCATAAGAAAATGCAAAAAAGTCAGTATATGAGGTAGCACAGAAAATGTTTCTACAGCTGGAAAGTGTTCTGATCTGACAATGACATCTCATTTATAAGCTGGGAAGATCTTGGCAGAACTATAATATTTTCCAAGAAAGTAGAAATAATTTTGGTATCGCCCATCCAGTCATCAGATAGCCCCTGCAATTAAAATTACAATAGTGACATAAGGCATCAAACAGATGGTGCATCACCTTTTAGACATGGAGTCAAGAAGACAATTCAGGTGTTGAAGGAAACATCGTCCAGACGTATGGACATCACCAGGGAGATGGTCATAAATAAACTGTACAAAATGAGGTATGCTGCTCAGGAAAACTGCTTATGAGGCATTATAATAAGCCAGAGTCATGGTGTTTGCACAGCAATATAGGAAAGGAAACCCACCTGAGAAAATGGAAAGTCTGAAAAAGATTCATGGGCACATGGGCACAAAATGATCATTAAGATACAATATACATAAGCAAATTAGATGACCTAAGAAATCATCACACTTTTCATTTAGCAAACCTCATATAAACGACAGACTCTCAATGCCTTTTTGTCTTTAGATACTTGAAATTGGATCAAAATTCTGTATGGATCCAAGCAGTTTCATTTCTCACCAATGTCAGTGGGAGTTAATGAGTCTCAGTGTCACGAAGGTTTATAGCAATAAATTACCGCAGAGTACTAATCCAGCATAAGACCATTTGGTAAAGTAAAATTCGGTACTCTAAAACCTTAAAATCTTTGCAGAAACCGTAACAAATAAATTTCTTTTTAAAGTACATTCTATTTATCATCTGAAGTACTGCATCTAGGTCTGGAGTCTGCAACACAAAGATGTGGACCTCTTAGAGCTCGTCTAGAGGAGGACCAGAAGATGATCAAAGGGCTGGAACACTTCTCTTGCAAAAACATTTTGAGGACTCGATTTGTTCAGCGCAGAGAAGAGAAGGCTCGAGAGAGACCTTTTGTTGGCCTTTCAGTACTTGTAGAGGGCTTATAAAAAAAAAGAGAGTGACTTGTTACACTGACACATAATCATAGGAAAAGTAGGAAACTTTTTAAACTGACATTTAGGTTAGGTGTTACGAAGAAATTCTTTACTCAGAGGGCAGTGAGGCACAGGAACAGGCTGCCCAGACAAGTTGTGGATTACCCATCTCTGGAACCACTTAAGGCCAGTTTGGATGAGGCTTTGAACCTGGTCTAATGGGTGTCATCCCAGCTCATGATGCTGGCATTGAAACTATAGGATCTTTTAGGTCCCTTCCAATGTAAGTCATTCCTCTACTAAGAAATCAAAGTACAAACATTTAAAAGTTGTTATTATAACATTTTCCCATTCTATTAACAGTAAATAACTTATACAAATAATATAACCTCAACTATTTTAAATAATATATAATGGATTACTTTTTTTTTGGTCAAATTCTGCTATTTAACACTACCGCCTGGTGTTTCTGTTGTGCAGTTCATCCAAGGATATGAAAATGCTTTGTAAGTGTGAATTAATTAAAACCACATTGGTCTCATGTGGAAGTAATGGAACAGAAGAGTCATTTTATATGTGACTTAAATGCAAACACCTTCATGGGGGTATGTGCCAGCTCTTTAAGTCTTCATATCATAATTAGGTAGTAGATTAAGACAAGAAGTGATTAATATTCAAGTAAAACTTCAGCATTAATGTGTTTACGTAAAACCTGTTTACTAGATTTAATCAAAGCACTAAAAATTAGTAATAAAATTTTATGTAAAGCATTTATTCTTTTATTCATTCCTTCTGCCTCTGCATAGACAACCATTCTGCAGAAGGAAATCCCTCTGAATTTCTACTTCTTCTTATTGTTAATACTAATTAAGTTACCTTATAACTAACATATCCAACTATTATAAGGTGATAGTGATGCAAACATTCTCTTCTTTCTAGCCTTTATGTTTAAAACATTCTACAGAAGGGTAATTCCTTCATAAAAAGGCTTTTTTCAGGTCTGTATTAATGTTATCTAGCTATAGTTATTTTATCTGTCAATCATATGGAAGAATTATTTATATTTTAATTCACCTCTGATGTAAAGAAAAAAAAAGAACTGTTCACTTATAGACAAGGCAAAATTTCTTTCATTTTAGACAGCAATTCAGTAACAATAGTTCTGGCAAAAGTAGAGGTTTTCAAGACATCATAAGGGCATTATATGTCCTAACACATGAAATAAATGAAACATATGGAACACAGTATGATGAAAGTGTAAAACAGCTAAATTAGTTTAAAAGCCTAAGAACAGTAGAGAATCAGAAAATTGTCTCCCTGAACACATAACATGTGGTGGGTCCTTTTGACAGAAGAGCACCTTTGAAAATCATATTCTTCAGCTGGGACACAAATGAGTCCACAGATTGAACAGACTTGCATATGAGTTTTTGCAAATATTGACATGTTTGCATTTAAGTCATGTGATTTCAATCCCTTAATAATATCTTAATCTTTAAATGACATAGTGTCTTGAACTTATTTCCAAACACTCATAAAATCCAGATTTTTTTTGTAGCATCCCTGTCCCTCCTTTATTGTCTTAGCACTGACAAGCAAGCAAACATAACTCGGCTTTGTGTTCCTTCTACTCATTCATTTTAATTAATCTCACAAGACTGCAGCTTTGAAGCATTCATTTTTCTGTATAGTAAATTAACAGTCATTATTTCATTAACAGTCAGTTATAAATGAAGGAACTGAAAACCTGAAACTAGCAAAAATTCTGTTGGAATTTAACATAAATACTAGAAGACAGAAAATAAACTCCTGAAACATATTTTAGACTTACTCAAAATCCATTGACTCTCATGTCAAGAGAATTGAAGAGTAAGAAGAACAAACATTTTCTTTGTGTTTTGTCAAGTTTCAAAAACCAGTACAACAGACCTAGAGATGGGAAGAAGTAAAAACATCATCCCATTTTGGATTATTAAAATGACAGTGAACTGAAATTCTTCTGAAACTGAAAGCACTTCTTCTGTTATCACCATGAATATTTTGCTTCTATTAAAAAAAAAGTATATATATTGCATCTAATATCACAGCGTAAGCATACACACAAGGAATAACAGTAAGCCATCTATGCAATATTTCAGGCCAGTACCAGTCACTGCAACTATATAAAAACAAACTAAATTATTCCCTCTGAAATATGGACAGAAATATTCATTTGCAAACATGAACATTCAGTTTTAGTATGTTGGCTTGGCAAGTCATGAGGTGGAAGAATGCACTGTATGATGATGCTGATCATGTTGGGAAGATTACTTCATTTGTGATTTGACAGCAGTACAAGGCTCTGTTATCCTAAAAGGAATTGGACTGTCTTTTTGGAGAACATGTAGTCACAGTCTGAGAGATTAGTAAGCAATATATGAGACCTTCTCCCTGCTCGTTTTCTCCTGAGACCTTCTATGCCTTGTACTTTCCTCTGTGGGATGGGACATTTTATCTCCAAGCTTGTTCTTTCACACACTCGCTAATGTCACACACACACATTTGATCCAAGCTAAAGCTCTGCCTGTTTCTATGGTTGAGAGCATTAATGACCATGGAGAAGGAATAGTTGGGATGGCACATAGGACCTCTAGAATCTGTTGGGTAGGAAAAGGAGGATTTAAACAGTCTTTATTCTCCCCTTTTCTTAGTATTTTAAAGGGATGGGGGTAGGAGAGACATGACATTTTTTTCTCTCTATTATCTAACAAAGCTGCATTTTGTGATTTTTTATTGAGGGGTGGGGTGGTGGCCAGTGGGTGTTTAATTTGAGGCTGCACTTGGAACCAACAAAATAGCTTTGGCACGTCTATGCTAAAAAAAAGTCATAAGATGTGTCAGCGAAGGAGTAGAAAGAAAACCTCAATTTAAAAATTTGTTGTGTCAGGATTCCCTCTAAGGGGAGAAAACTAAAGGCTCTACTGAGAGGATGACTCAGCTTACTGACCTGCTCAAAATCCTATGTCCAAAAGGCAGAAAATACCATGTGTATGGAACCAAAACCTTAGTCAGTCCAACTAATATTTTAGAGAGAAAGAACTTGCCTCAGACTCCCCCAGGTCACTGCTGCTATGGAGGTTACACTGCTCCAGGATGGAGGAGATGGAGTCAAAATTCAGAATTATATTTTCTTCTTATTGTAGATGGAGAGTAGGATTATATCCCCTTATAATGCCACAGCTGTGTATCCAAATGAGATTAATCTAATGTAAGGTGCTTTAAAACCCTGGGGAAAAAGTGTGCTTGGGATATTTATTTATTTAGCACTTCTGTTTAAATTAATATATTATATTTAAGATATACTTTCTATTAAGTACTATGAAGATTAGACAAGGTATTTGCATTTTCAAAGGAAAACTGAATTTACAATGGCTCCTCAAATTGGGCCATATGGAAAATGGAAACAATCTGTATTTTTTGTCCTTGAAACTAGGGTGATTTTATGCAGTATCTTCACCGTTAGCATGTATTTTAAAGAAACACTGTAAAATTTATAAGAAAATTTAACTGGCATAGCTGAGAGCTTAGTGTACGTGTTTGTCACACTTTTTTTCTGCCCCCTCCTGACCATTGAATGCTTAACCAAGCAAATTTAGTATTCAGCTATCACACATTTGGTATGGGGTAGTATTAAATCATATATACAGAACCTTTCCTCGACAAGCTGGTTTTGATTTTGGTCCTCTCATAGGCTGTGACAGGTGGAAAGAGATACTGAGAGCAACACGTGAGCATCTCGGGCTCCCTCCAGTGGAGTCTCCTGAGCTCCCCTTGCTCTGTTGCTAAGGAAACAGGACAAGCGTACAGCTGCCGCTCCTCTCCCTGAAAATCACAACACCTAAAATGTGATTAAGAACTGTCTGTTTTCATGTTGAGGAGTCATAAGTTTTAAAGCTTCCAGCCCAGGTTGCTCTGAAGCATAATGGAGAAAGGAATAAATTAAAGAGTGGGGGAAAAGTCATACTAAAAATGTCTCAAGCAAGCTGCTGCTCTTTTAGTTTAGAGCTATGTATAAATACAGCTATTTATAATCTGCTGCTGCAATCATTATGTCAGTATATTCAGTGCAAAACTCTTCGCAAATAGTGCTGTGACTCAGAAGATACAGAACATTTTTCAAGGGCAAGCACTGTACAGCTTGGATCTCCCTTATATCTCTGAGACTTTTGTGGCTCTGAGTCATTGGTCTCCAAGTTCGCAATTAAGAAGGGCGTAAATAATGCTATGACCTAATATTATTGACACTTAGAATTCACTATAAATTACAATCTCATAATATCACAATACTGATCTAGAACTTTCGTTGCCTCATATAGCTCATGGTTATGAAAAGATGTAACAAGACACTTATGTTGATATATATGTACTTGTAGCTGGAAAGGAAGAACACAGTAAAGCTGAGGCTTTTGCCTAAGTTCATAGTCTCAGACATCAATAGGACTTTTCTCATAAAGACAGCATCATGTACAGCTTCATGGCAATCACTGCATTCCAAATATAACACCAAACAACATTAAACCAACAGGGCACTGAAGGCATAGATTCCTTCATAGTTCGTAAACTTTAGTGTGACAGCGATTTTCGCGTTTCCATATACAAAGTCTGAATCATTAGATGCATGTATATTAGGCACAAATTATGTTGTGTCTACGTGGCCACTATTAAATATGTGTTTATGCACATGAGTAAGAAAATATATGCATGTGAGTATTATGCAGAGACACCAATTACTAGCAAGAAAGACTTAAATTGTTCAACAAGGTAACTTATTTATTCTGACAAGTACTTCTAGGAAGAAAAAAGCAAACAAAGTAACAAAACCCATAAGCATAAGAATTAAAGAGAACATGTGAATATGCAAGAACTACTGAAGTGCTAGGAATTTGTGTCCAAGGTCAGATGCAAACACTCTAGATGTTATTTGAAAGGAAAACCAACGGGGCTGTTTTTGTTAACTCCAGATTGCACATCTCAACAAAACATCTAAGTTCAGATGAACTCTAAAGACAAAACACACCACAACCATTTTTAAAGGACTATGGGAGTGGAAGAAGCACAAAAAAATATTAAATAAGGGCAATGAGATTTAAACAAGCATGGGCACCACCATTTTGTCTGGTTTTGTTTCCTTTATGTCAAAAAGTAACTTCTTATTTTCCCAATTATTCTCTAAGGACAAATTTCACGCTGTGTTGGAACTCCATTGATAAGGAGATACAACTGTCTACTATTTTGATAAGTCATATGGGTGTGGTTTTGAAAAAATCTCTTTATCTTACCACTTACTTTGCTCTTATAACAAAATGAATGCTGTGCTCATGAGCCGAATTTCTTCTGTATGTGTTTGAGATGAAAGACATCCAGGAGCATACCCAGACACGAGTGACTATTGAGTCTGTAGAATAATCCAATGCTATTTCTGATATAAATAAATTAATACATACATAAATAAATTAAATAAGAACTGTATGTAGTGTAGACTTCTCAGGGCAGCACATTACACTATATTTTTGCTCCTGCCAATCTGCTTTACTTGCCACTACAGGTGTAGTCTATAGGAACCAAATTAATTCCTCTGTAAAGTCCCGGTAATTTTATGGAAAGTCAGTCCAGAATTATATATACAAGTGGATTTTACAGTCACAAAGCAAGCTAATGACTTAATATATTGCAGTCTGTAAAGTTCAATAAAGTCTAACACCAACTAATGACCTTGTTCTAGATATGATTTTCTATGCAGAAGATGCAGCAGTTTTCTTAAATCCATAAAATAAACTAAATTTGACTGTTGTGTTGTTTTTCTAACAGATTAAATGAGAATTTTAATGAAGATGAATGAAAGATATTTTTTCTCCTGTTTTTGCAAATTTTATTTTTCAAGTATGAATTCTGATTAGTTCTAAAAGTTGCAAAAGCATTTTTTCAGGTATGGCCTTATACTCAATATGTCTAAGAAATTACTGTCATTTAAAACAACCCTGTTAAAATGATAGATCAAAACCCAAATTAAATAGAGCCAGCAGATAAAAAACATTCAATGAATTTTCTGGACAAAATTAGTAAACCTCAATGCAAATGCAAATCCAAAGTGTCTTGCACACTGAAATGACATAGTTAAATATACTGTTAAATCCTTTTTTTTT
>VWZQ01004330.1:1256198-1269159 GCA_013397015.1 Myiagra hebetior | reverse complement strand
TGTTAAATCCTTTTTTTTTTTTTTTTGTTCCCCCTAATCTTAACCTTACTTTGGGCTAATTTGCTTCTGTTATAATCTGTTAAAACATTTGTCTTGGAAGTCAGACCTCCTTGGAAGAAGTAAAGAGAACACCTCAAACTGCATCCCGTCTTTTCTATAACTTGGGAGTAAGCAAGGTCTATACTAGAAAGGCTTTATAGATTGATTAATTGTCTTAAATTATTCTTGTGAATTTACTAAAGTGCCATTGGTTATGATAAACACACCAAAAGTAAAAAAATAGGAGACAAAGACACCGCAGCATCAGCTGTTGTGCAGTCAGTAGGACTGGTTCACTTCTAAGCATACGAATAATTATTTTTTAAAGAGTATGGCAATAAAAGTGTTTCCTCTACATGTTAGGAAGCTCCAACAGATGACATGTGGGTCTAATAATTCAAAGATCAGTGTGTTTCCAGGCATTTCTTGGCAGTTTAAGACCTCAACAATCTTATATCCATCAGTATGTAATGTCATGTAATTTTCCAGGTTTCTCTAACTGATATCCTTTGATTAAATTGACACAGTGGTTTTACTGTATTTCAGACAGAGATACATTACTTTGACTTGCTGATTATGTAGCTGCTGATAAAGAAGTTCCGCTTCAGCAGTTTCAGAATCAATAGCAAGAAATGCAACTGCAGGCCATATGCTTGCTCCTTACTTTATTACTTTCCTTTTTGGTGTTATTGCAGTCTGGGGGCTCCCTAGATATCTAACATGGTACCTTTTGATCTTTTAAAATGTCAAACTGCTGCCAGGACACTGTTTGAATGGGTTTACTCTCATCACTTCAGAGGAAAAGCAATAGCAAAAGAAAACCTGGAGAGAAAGCATTTTCCCCTTACTGATTTTGACCTGAAGCGTGCATGCAGCACACATCTGTTACCCATGGAAAGTATCAGCCAGCATATTCACTGATTGTTCTTACTTTTTAATGTACACTGAATACACAAAAAATCAAATTAATTTTCCTGATTTTTCTTTTTTTACATTTTGCAGACATATCTTCAGTTTCTTGTGTTGCAACATAAAAGCTTTGCCTGTGCCTAGCAGTGAAATCCTATCCACAGATGTTGCAGAATCAAAAAAAATTTCAAAACCACCTTCACCTCTTCAAGATTTCTTTACATAGTTACATAAATTGATTGCATAATCCAGCTGCTGTCAGCTTCAGTCTGGGTCTTGTCAGAAGCATTTCTCAAAGTACCTACTTTGATGGAACCTTTCTATTTTTTCTCTTCCTTTCTTCTTAGATGACAGTGTCACTTGCAGCAAGCCTTGATAACCCCTTTAATTTTAAACAAAGTGAAAAGACATACATATTGAGGGAGAAGAACAGCTACCAGGAAAGAAAAAAAATAAAATTAATCTCTAATTGAAAATATTTAAATCTTAAATAACATAAATGACTTATGCAGTGTTTTCAGACTACCAATAATATACACAATCAAAAATACTGTTCATAAGATCTGAAAAGTAAGATCCATTCTGAGAGATGTTTCTCACTCATTTCCCTAAATCCTGTGAATCTCCTCATATTTATCAATGTTTTAAACTCTTAGTTATTGGTAAAAAAATATCACTCTATAGATGACAAAAAAAAAAAAAAGAAAATAGTACTTGATCAATCAAGACAAAACATTTTTATTTTAGGGAGAAAAGTGAATATGTAGAGATATACAATAAAACATCATTGTGCTGGTAATTTTGTCTGTGGCACTTCTTGCTGTGATCAGTTTCTCAGCAGTGTCACACCCCACAGGCAGGGACCATGATGTTCATTATAAATACTTGTCAGGCTGAACAAAGACAAATACTGGATACATGTCAGGGAATCTTATGATTTTATTTTACAGTCACCATTACTCCAGCAATCAGCCCACTATTTAGACTGAAAAGGTGTTAAATAATAAGACTTCAAATGTGTAAAATAGACTTCCACAAAACTGGAGTCAAACAAGCCCTAAATTTTGCACAGTACGCTTTGGTAAGTTCTCAATTCCAACAACAAACTCCTCAAAGGGCTGGCTCACAAGCTGCAATACACAAGCTCTCCACTACCTCAACAGAGTTCAATATGGAGCAGAGAGCAAGATAGAACTTGATAGCTGTGCTTTGCCCAGGCAAAGCAAGGGAAGAAAGCAAATGTCACCAGTCCTTAAATCCTGTGTTGGTCCTGTTGTGTGGACGGTCCAGAGCTGGGGCAAACAAAGAAAATGAAAGAGAAAGAGAGAAGAAACAAATAAAAGAAAGAGAGACAGAGAAAAAAGAGAGGAAAGATAGCAAGGTGGCCTGATCTGCTACCTTTTATGGTTACATTTCTGTAGATGCACTTCAGCTGATTCATTTCACCTCCAAGACTGGCATGCCACTCTCTGGCTCATCTCAGTAAGCTTGGCTGTATCCCCTCCCCTCTTCACACATAGTTTAAAGCCCTCTCAATCAGTCCCTGAGTCATAATCCTTTTTCCCCTTTAGACAGGTGGACCCATCTGTCATGAGCAGGCTTAGGGCCATGTAAACTACCCAACAGTCAAAATCACCAAAATTGCCCCAACAGCACCACCCTCTAAGTCATGTAGTAATCAGGCTAGTGTTCCTGTTCCATCCAGTATTCACCCCTGGTATTGAAGGGATTGAGGAAAACACAGCCTTTGCACCCACTCCTTTGACCAAATGTCCCAGTACCCTGAAGTCCCTTTTGTTTGCTGTAGGACTTCTTCCTTCAATCTCATCCCTATCGATCTAGAAAACTAATAGAGGATAATAGTCAGAGGTCCATACCAGATCAGGGATTTGCATGTACATAAATTGTATTTAAGATTACTTCAAGTAAAAAGGCTTGTTTTCACTACAATTCAGAAACAGGTTAAACCTTTTACTTACTCAGAGGAAAGAAACAAAATAATAAAATACCACAACAGGTAAGAACAACTTATCAGTCCCTTAAATAACTGAATGTTATCAGGTATGAAAACCTAACTCATAATCCATGCAGATGATTATCTGTAAACAACCAGTACTAAATAGCTTATCAAACAGAAGTAATTTGGAAATCCATTTAAAAAACCAACCCACAACCTCATACCTAGTTGCATTGGACATGATTGATTCTTTGCATATCAGATAAATCTAAGCAAAAATACAAGGATGTCTGAAGGATACTTCTTGAATAGTATATTCCTACTGCACTCCTCAAAACATGGGATTGATTCATCAACATGCCTTTTATTCAAAGACTTAGCCTGGTAATAAACTTAGCAATTTCTGTGTCAGCAGTCATTAGCCTAAAAGGTTCTTTCAAAGAAAGCTGGATAGATATCTGGTCCAAAAGCTTTCTATTATTACACTAATTGGATTGTGGCAATGCCTTAGATTTATAGGCCAGGAAGAAAATAGGAGTCGTTTAGACAAAACAAGAACATTGCTTGGTCAGAGCCAGAATTGACAGTTCAACTATGCTTTTTTTATGTCTCCTAAAAATAGGCATGAAGTAGTCCTCCCAGAATACATGGAAAACAAATCTACATATATTAAGCAAACTGTTGGATTTGTTGTAGAGTGTATTACATAGGCTGAAGGAAACAGTCTCCTACCTTTACTTATGATTGATAGAGGGGAAGTACACAAAATTCGATTTCTAGTCTTCACTCAGATAGCAAGAATTTTCTTGATTTTGTTTGTCTGTTTTGTGTTTTCTTTGTTTTTGTCTTTTTTTGGGAGGTTGTTTGGGATTTTGGTGAGGTTTTTTGTTTGTTTGGGTTTTTTGTTTGTGTTTGTTTGTTTGTGGAGATTTTTTTCTCCTGTAGCCACAGAGATGTTCCTAATTGTATTTCTGTCTAGTTCTTGCTCTTTTAGAGTAATCAAAATCCACCTGCAGTTTCATCATTTGCAGGTCCCTGCTCCACAGACTAATAACTCGGCAGAGCTAATGCACAGCATTCCCTTGAAATTAACTTCATAAAAATATATAACGGGCTTAAGAAAAGTTAATAAAATAGCTATGTATTATAACAGAGAAATGTTCATGGAAACATGGTCGGAACTGAATCTCTTAGAGAGGTTTACTGTTATCAAGGTGCAGAAATGTGCACTTGGAACGCATGGACAGAGATGACGATAATACATGTTCCAGAGTGATGACATTTTGGTAACTGACTTAAAACAACAAAAAAAAGTGCAAGTTTCATGGCAAATTTTTACCCTCTGAACAAGTTTGGGTTTTTTAAAATTTTTCCTATTACTAAAAGAAGATAAAGAAATGGATCTTTTGGTTGTGTTGAGGATGTGATTTAAGGATCTGAAGTGGAAACACATTATTATGAAGAGAACTCATTGCAGTTTCATAGCATAATTGAAGGGATAGTATTGTAAAAGTTGCGTAATATATATATTTTCCATACTATTGGATGATTATTACTTGGGATTTTAAACTGAAATGCTAACCTAATTATTTTAAAGCAAATATTCTTTTAAACCCTGACTGATGACACACATTTCTATTATAACAGTGACTAGTATACATTAAACATGAAATAATTGTGCTGCATTTTAGGCATGTCTCAGTTCAGTGTTAGAATGTTCACCACAACTTGTTTATTAAAGTCAAATATTTAGATTATCGTTTCAAGATATCTGCCAATTATACTATGAATTAATGTATAATCACTATTTACATTTACATTTTCTAAGATAGGTAATTCTGAATTTACATTATCATAAGGAAGCTTAAACATTCTCTTATTAAAAAATACATAATCACATACTAATTTTCTGAATATAACAACAAAAAACCACTTGTAGTTAAAAAAGAAAATCGAGGCTGTTGAAGAGTAGAGAAGATCTATATCTTGCATTTCTTAAATGCATTATCTTCTATTGTTCTTACTTGAATATTTGCTGCCAAGGCTGAAATATTCAACAATGTTTTGCCTACATAGAAAATAAATATACATTTGTGAAAAGCAGTGCATAAACTACTGTATAATCACAAAGATCATAAGTGGATCATCTAAAATAGAATTCAGTTTCTCAAGGTCTTGCAAGTCAGATGCATTTGTATTTGCAGCCTAGCTTGATAATCTGCCATATGTAAGAATCTATGATTTTATTCAGGTGGGCACTGAAGTGCAAATATATCTTTTATGTCTCGTACATGTATTAGTAAGAGACTGCTTTTTATGGTTTTTTATATATCTGAAATTTTACTCGGCATTTCCACTTCAATATTTACTTATTTTAAGTATAACATTCAGTTACACGACAAGGCAAATATTAGTATGGACAACATTATTTTCAATATTTTTTATTTACGATAAAAAAGAGAAGAGTCTAGAGTCTGCTCTCCATACAATTTGAAGTTCATTTAAACTTATTTTACACTGCAATTGTGTTCATTTCCAGGAATTCCTCTCATGTTTTGACATCTTGTCAGATGATTGCTCTATAAATATATCAGCTTGATGAAAGCAGGTTTTCCACCCCCTGAAACTAATCTTATCGTGTTGGTAAGTTCAGACTCTGCTAACTACTGATAATTTTTCCTGTAATGTAGCTCTGCTGATGGCATTCACTGTTGATTTCAATTAGGCTTTTTAGATCGGTATTAATTTTTAGATTAGCATTTTTTAGTGGATGTAAGAAAGCTATTTGAAGGAATTCAGTCATTAATGGATTCAACTTGAGATTCAGAAGCTTAACTTCAGAAGCTTGTTTCAATTGCTTAAGATGTGCATTTCTATTTCTGTCTCTAGTTCCACTTGAAAAGCTCTATGATATTTGAAAGTCCAAAGAGGCTGGCAGGTACAAGAGAGGACTTTTGGGACCTCTGCTCTACTAGGGTTTAATTCAGCTGCTGGCAGCTGGATGCCTGAGTCACTTGCTATGTTGTCATGTATTTTAACTGTCTTGCAGGTGTTTTTCAGGTTTGTGTATCTCTCTTGGAATAGCAGCTAGGAATTAGACAGATAGAAAATCTCTAGTCAGATTCACCTCAAAATTTTGGCCTTCTTGATCTTCCTTTATATGTGAAATCATATTAAGTAAAAATTTGTAATGTGTTATTGCACATGAAGAATCATATCTGTGAACGAGACAATGTGGAGCCATCCCGAAATACATCCTGCCATTATGCACAATATTGTTCTTTTATTTTCAGAAGTTCAATACCTTGATTGATCTACTGCTCTGATGTATATCATTAATAGAAATGTCTTGACAATGGTACCTTCAAAATTAGTTTGGAGAAAACATGCTTATGATTTTATGTATTGATCTATTTTAAATAATAAGATTTAAAAAGCTCTAATAATGTCTAATATGTCTAATAAGGAGTTTGAAATAACCATTTAAAAAGGAAATGATAAATTCAATGATGTCAAGAAAATTGATTTGGAAAAAAACCCAAAATTTCATAAAAAACAGGACCACACTCTTAACTTCATTTTCTAAAACAGTGTTCCTTGTAGTAAGGACAGCACACTTCTTACAGGAAATCTCAAAGACAGAAGTTAATTTTTTGGGTTTTTTTCTCACAAATAATTAGTTTTCCATGAAGTCTCCCTTCTGACATAATTTGAAGAAAAGAAGAATAACAATTCAATCAATATATTTTAGTGGAACTTTTAAAAAAGGAAGAATAACACCTTTGTTTTGATAGATCAATTTTATATTGCATC
This sequence comes from Myiagra hebetior, assembly GCA_013397015.1. Lineage (NCBI taxonomy): Eukaryota > Metazoa > Chordata > Aves > Passeriformes > Monarchidae > Myiagra > Myiagra hebetior. Next base: position 1,262,441 of record VWZQ01004330.1, on the reverse strand, counting down.
ATCAAGAGTTGAGGAATTATTATTCTTCAGAAACTGTTTTTATAAACCATGTAGGGTAGTTTTATTACCTTACCTTAACTCTCATTTAAGTATGTTTTAGAAAAAAAATTACTGAAAATTACTGAAAATTATTTTGAAGGTTTGTTCTAAATATAGAACTGAAAATACTTATATATTAAAACATGATCTATTTTTTCTCATTATTTAAACGTATTAAAAATCCATTTTGTACAACTCTTTAAAGTCAATGTTAATAGAATATTAATGATAAAAATAATGTCTCCAGATTTTTGCTTTTCATCTTGATGATAAAATTTGAGGCCTAAGACACACCTTTTTCTCTCTTTTATGTACATTTGCACTAATGGATTTTCAGTTTCTGATTTGTCTATAATTGAATATTTCTTGTTCTCTTATTTTTTCCCAGATATTTAATGATGGGAGGTGGGATTAGAAAAGCTGTTTGATTTTTATTTGTTTAATGTTTATGATTCTAAAGTACCTGTCCTTAGGCATTTTAGGGACAATTTTCGTGACCAAATAGATACCTAATGAATTCCACCTCAGTATTTTCCATATCATACATTTATTATAATAATAACTGCTCTGTTTTGATTGTAGGCATGCACTCATTCATAAGAATTTATTAAGAAATAAAATATCTGATCTAAGAAACAAAATATTCTGATTAATAGGTGTAAATTATACACATTCTTCTTTTGATTCAAAGATGCAGAATCTAATTTTTATGTAATTTAATCATATTTACATGTTCAGATTTTCATACTTGTCTGGTTCTATTAAACATGCACACAAATTTAATAACAAATAAATATTTTAAACAGCATATATATTCATTGCCAAGTCAAACAGGAGTTGTTTTTTTTTTAATTTTATGCCAGCATCCATAAATTTAGACCCTTCAACTAACATACAACAAAGCACCCTGCTGTCCTGAAATTTAAAGATACTTATCATGGAACTTAGCATGGGGTACTTAGTGGAGTACCCCAATCTGGAATGCAAAATCTTACTTTCTGTAATAAATACCATTAGTGATCACAAATATCTTTCACTTTTCAGTATGAAAATGAGAGCTTTATAATTTCCTTGTCTTGCTTCCCATGAAAAATATTATTTTGGTTCCTACATGGAAACAGTTCTAAAAAGCATCCAATAGCAGTGAAGTTTCTTTACATCTTTTAAAGTTAAATACTTCTTCTCAATATCCTTTTGTCTTTTGAATCCAAGAACATGATCAACTCTGCCACATTGTTTTAAATTTTCCAGTTTATACATTAACTGAGCAGTTCCCTCAGTGTCAATAAATAGGTACTACTCAAATAAGTTACTCCTGTGATTAAAAGGAGTAAGCTCTCAGGGTGTCTGTCACAACCCATATTCTAAATTTCCATATGACAATTGAACATTCATGTGAAAATATAGTAATTTTCAATTTTACATATCTGCAACTGTTGTATGAGAATATTGATGGCCTACAGAAGAGGGATGCCCTATTGATGGCAGTGTCAACACGTATGATTCGTGTTATGGTTTAACTTCTGTTGTAATTGCTCTTTTAAAAACAAGTTTATTATACTAATTGATTAAATTATTTTATTAATGAAAAGGCTTGAACTATGTGTCCAGGAAACACTACAGCACTAGCTCTTTTGCTGGGACTGCTTTTTACCACCCCAGTTGATTCTTTCCAAGACGAATCTGCAATGGATGTTAGTAGTAGTAAGCGGCTTCAGATGTCAGCCTGATGGAATTATAGCATTATAGAATAGCTTGGGTTGGCAAAAACCTTTAAGATCTTCAAGCCCAACCATTAAGCTAATATTGTCATGTCCACCACTAAACTATGTAAGAACCACATCTACACATCTTTCAAATACCTCCAGGGATGGTGACTCAACCACTTTCCTGGGCAGCCTTGTTCCCAGGGCTTGACAACAGTTCAGCTGGAATATAACAACCAGTTTTGCATTAATTTCACTAAAATTATAAAAGTTTTAGAAATATCTGGTTTTTTTCAAAGATACATACTTTCATATCTGGAAAAAAGGGAAGGATATTTTGTTCCTGTAATTAAATTCAGTTCTGTTTGCTGATCTGGCTAATTTTTTATGTGAATAGAATTGCCATAGTGGACACATGTTGAATCATGGTACGGATACAGAATGATTATCATGATACAGTCAAACTTTTCAGAGCCTTTATAGCTGAAAGAAGGTAAGAACAGAGTGTCTGCCAAGCTGTGTTGATTAATGCTGCAGTAGTTTCACTTCTGGACCTGGATTCAGTCTTTATGCATATATACGGGAAGAGGGATTTGTGGAGCATCTGATATTAACTGTTCCTCATTAGTAGTACCTGCACTGATCGTTTACTTTTTGAAGCAACAATGACAGCAAAGCTCCATCATTTGACCATTTGTGGAGAAAGAAGTGTCTCCATACGGTCATACAAATAACCTGTTGGAAAATCTCTGATGGTGCTAAAACCCTCAGTAAGTTAATTTTAACTGAAGTGACATCAGCTGTGGAAAAGAAAGGTAACTCTGAAACGAGGACAAAGTTAGTCTTCCAGGGCCTTGTAAAGTAGGTGGATATTGAATTGTGTAGGGAACGATAGAAAGTGCCAGTAAAGAAGTATATATAAATTCTGTAAAAACCATAAAATCTCCTGTAATTGACTATTAAGACTCTTATGGGAATATACCAGTGTGAATGAAACATCAGTTAAAAAGTACTAGAAGAAAGGTTGAACTGACTGGAAGGAAAGAAGGCTGGGCTGACTGCATATCTGTTTGCTCCAGAGTACCTAGCATCAGCCTGGTTAGGGTGTTTAGATGTACTTTTCCTCTTTTCTGCCTAACTTTGTATCTCTTTTTTTGTTAAGCAGACACTTGGCTATTTTATAATATCTGACTACATTTCTACTGCTTGATCTTGTCTCTTTTGTATAAATACTGAATTATTAATTAGAAAAAAGTAGGTTATCCCACATCAAGCATAATTATTGCAAACCCAATATAAAACTGGAGGAAAATGGGGATTAATTGCTTTGGAGTTAAGTCTCTTTTTTTCCTCCTTGAAAATTTTTAATGTTCGCACATTACAATCATACTGGTCAATAAGAAAATCCACAAGGGATACATTTAGCCAACAAGCTTTCTGCCCAACACTGCATAAAAGCATTTCAGAAATCACAAAAAAACTTCCAAGAGTGGGAAATTATGTCTCTCTAGATCAGCACATTACATTTCTATTGCTTGGCAATAAGACGACACAGCAAGTTTACCAGCACAAGAGGGACTTAATGCCTCTTGTGAAGTACTCATATTTTGCTTACAGTTCTGCAAAATTTGAGCTAGTATTTAAATACCATATATTATATTAATTTCTCTAAGCCTTCTTCCAGCATCTGACTGTAATCTGTAATTTCTAGATTCAAATTGAAGAAATTTTCTTAAATTTCTATGTAGAAATTTAGAACAATAAAATTTAATAGTCTGATGCTCAGCTAAATAATTTGCTCCATTTAAAACACATGAACCAGTCTCTTTGGTAAAAAGAGATTTTTTTTGTTTTCTCTTAAAGGGAGAAAACAAAAAATATATTGATCATAATAAACTAATAACAACATAGGGAAATATCATCCCATGCAGGATATAACTTTAGGAACAAAACTAAAAGTATTTCATAGCTTATGAAACACTTGTGTGGGACCAGTTCAGTCTTTTCCCTCTTAAGATGGAAATTTTTCACTTTGTTGGGAGGAGATTTGGGTTTTTTTAAATACCTTTCAAAGCTAATTAAACAACACTGAAGAGGTAACCACTTCTGAGATTTCCACTTTGATCTCTTCATCAGTATCTTCTCCTTTTCATAAAATATCATTAAATTGTCTTTTGAAGTTCGTCTTTCCTGAGTATTTTTTTTTCTTTTATTGGAACCAAAAAGAAGGTGTGGTTGTGGATGGTTTAATTTTTTGTTTTATCCTCTAACCACCTAATATTAACACTGAAAACAGGCCATGGGAACGCAAACTTAAAGATCAGTAGGGGTGGAAAGAATGTTTTAGTTCAACCCTTGCACTGTCACAAGTTCAGGAATACTTGAGTGATAGTATCAGATATTGTGTTATCTGTTTAGAAATATTATAATAAATATAATTAAATAAAAAACAAAATTATAATAAAATTCAACACTGCCATTGACTTCCCAGTCAGCTCTCTATTTTCAGTTGTCCTTATTTCAAATTCAACTGACTACTTCAAGCTGATTTCTGAGAATGCACAGAAAAGAATTTGTCGTCTATAGCAATCTGCGGTACACTGGTTCCTTTTTCCACCCTTTTAACTTCTGTTTTCTTTTAGTAGCCAGAGACTTGAATCTGTTGGTACAAATTTTACTCTTATCCTGCCATCTCCACAGACAATAGAGATAATTTTGAATTCCAATCTTGTCATCTAAATCTTACTAAATCAAATAGATCAATGGAATCTACACTTCCCACTTCTAGAGGATAGCCTTTTTTGCTGATGTAAATACTGACTGAATCCAGGAAAATTTCTGAAATGTTATACAGATGTCTTTTTAGTTGACAGTGAATAGTTATAACTCTTATTTTTAAATCAGTTTTTAGTATATACAGGTGGATATTTTTATTTATACAACATTTACTAGACTATGATATTAAGAAAAACATAATAACAATGTAAAATTTACTGAAGTTAACATTTTGTTAGACATTTTTTTTTTAAATTTTGCTATTACCAGTATTAATAACTTTTGGGTTTTTTCACCTGGCTTTTTCATACTAGTACAAATTTCTCATTATGTTTTGTAAGGGGCTGTATAAAGATAATCTCTTCTTAATAAGTAAATTAAATTTATTTTCTTTTGCAGAATGCATTATCTTGATCAAGAAAACTGGATGCTTGCTATCTGCAAATCTGTTTCACTTTCCAGAATTCTTCTCCAATAATTATTCTTCAATGCTCAGCTGAGAACAAAGGTAAAATTTTAAAATACTCTAAAGATTCCGTGACTTACAATTGCTTAGTAACAACATTGAGAAAGTTATTAATTAAGCGTATTTTACTTTTTAACAGGGAATAGCAAAACATTCATTAAGTTCTGCTTCCTTTCTCTCATAGATCATCATGTAATTATATCTACATGGAGTATTTCTCAAGTATCATGTAGATACATGACTGTGCTATAAGCATGGCAATCCTTGAATAGAACTGTCAGATTTACATTAGAAGTAATTGACTGATATCTATGAACAATTCTCTATCATCAAATATATTTAAATGGACCCTTAATATTTTTTGATTATGAGGGATTTTTCACTAGACAAGTAACTGGACATTTAAATTCTAAAAACATGTTTTCTGAAAGTACATTTTATTACAGAAATCAATTTATTACTTAAGTGAATTAGAAATGTCATATAAATCCTTAAATTATCACACCCTTCTCTGGATATATGAGTATAACCAAGAAGAACTTTAGGGGCCAATCTCTGCCATGCTGGAGATAACATTCTGTTTAGGAGGAAGTTGCACTTTAACACCAGTTCACTCAGTCTGTATCATTCTGTCTTTCAGCAAGGAGTAGACTGTTCCTAGTAGGAGAAAAAAATAGCTTTCACAAATAATATCTCTTTGTATATTTAAGGCAACAATTTTTCTCTCATTTGCTATAGTATTTTTAGATTTATCAACTACATGTTGCAATGGTCTTTGGAACAACAGCTTATCCAGCTCCCTAAAAGAACCCTCCTGCCCTTTCCAAACAAATCAAGCCTACCAGAGCATCATTATTGTTTAGGGAAAATAAAGTTCCATATTTTGAAGGAGGCTGAATATATGACTTAAAATGCCCTGAAAGTATGACATCATCCTTGTATAATATTACTATTTCCTGTCCATCTGGGAGTTGTATTAATTTTTTACTTTTGTGCTTTTCCATGGTGCTTCTCACATCTTTCCTTTTTACTTTTTCGTTGCAGTCTTCCATGCCTATTTACATGTCCTTGCATTGGACATTTTTTCATATTGGCCCTTTTTGTCATGCCCATCTACTAATCATAAAAGGCAGATGTTCACAGCATTATTTCTACACCTCAACATTTTCTAGTGCACAATTTTCACACAAATATTTTCCTTCCTTCCTTCCTTCCTTCCTTTCTTCTTCTCTTTCTTCCTTCCTTCCTTTCTTCCTT
>VWZQ01004330.1:1231135-1255977 GCA_013397015.1 Myiagra hebetior | reverse complement strand
TCCTTCCCTTCCTTCCTTCCTTCCTTCCTTCCTTCCTCTGCCTCTTTCCTTCCCTTCCTTTCTGGATTTCTCTACATTAAAACATAAAATAGAGGATCATTGCAGAAAACTAAAAATTTTGTTTTAAGAAAATGATCTTGAATAAACAATGAAAATATTTATGAACACAAGAGTTTCATGACAAAAAAATGTGGCAGGTTCCTGGAGCATTAATTTCTTAATTAATCAGTTTACATGTAAACAGCTGCAGCATAACATCTATACAGAATACATAAATTGGCACCGCATACAAAATAAAATGACGGGAAACTTTACTCTCAGGCAGTCAAGACTCCTAAGCCAGGCTCATATATTTCATGACAATATTTCAGATATATATCTAGGAGCTTCAGTGTCTGAAATTGAAATAAGTTATGTGTCCTCCTTGATTGTTACCTCTTTTTGTGTCTTTATCCTTCACTCAGTACCATAATTCCCTTGTCATAACTTTCATCTAAGTATCCAAAAAAGTGTATTTCTGCTTCCAGCAAGAAAGTATATGAAAGAGGGACAGGTCTTCTATCTGGGGGTTATTTCAATGTGTAACGGCCTTGCATATAAATGCAAACTTTACAAAATTCTTGAGGAAGTTATCTTCTTGACAGGTAAGGAAACACCAAACACTCTGGTAATCAAAGAACTGAAAAAATATTAATTGAGTATACTCAATAAGAATTAATAAGATTAATTACAATAACAGTTCTATTGGATGTGAAAATCTGGGGGATGATTTTCAAAATACCAGCCAATCAACAAAGAATATGAAAAGCCATGCAAAATTCACTGTTGGGGTTAGATCCATATTTGTGACAAAAATAGATGTATGAATTATCTATTCTAGATCTATTATAGGGTTGGTTCTACAGTAAAAGTAACTGGTCATGTATATTGTTTAGCCAAATTTTTGCTCATGCAGTTTCTAGGCTGGTCTTTGGGTATTGGTACCTACTCTCATTTAGAATCCAATCCCTGTGAAAACTGTTGTATGAATTATGATTTTCTCATTTATTCTGACTGAGACTATATTAACTCAATGACTGTATAAGAGATCTTGAGTTTTCCCTCTGCACATGACTACCTCCAGACAACAGTGTAGCTGTTTTATCCAGGAGCATCTGCAAACCTCATAAACTGCAGAATTCCTCAATGTTGAGCATCCAGTGGGGGAGTTCAGAAATACATATCTAGTCATAAAGACATTGGTGACATTTTTCTGACTACTCACCTGAGGAAGAACCACCTTGCATCAAAAACTACTTTAAATACACATTATAAATACAGAAATACATAAGGTAGAATATCCCTTCCAATATCAATCTGTTAAAGATTAGCTAACCCTAAATTCTCTGACAAAATGCTTAAAAGAGTCAATAGGAATTTTGACTCGTTAAGACTGAAATAGCAATACTAGATTATGTTAGTAAACCATTTTAAAATTAAATAAAACAGGAAAGGACATGCATGACAAGAGCCTTGATTCTGTGTAAGTTCCTGAATATGAAGAATTATGTCTCATTTTTATGTGAGAAATAAGCAGAGCAGATACAAAAATAATTTTTAAAAATTAAACAACCCCCAATATAGAACACTAGAAAACAAAGGGTGCTGAAAAAGTCACCGTAATTTATATAATAATAGCTGGGGGTGGGGAGTGGGGGTGGGAAAGTTAGATCAGAAATTCAAAATCTAAGAATAATAATAGATAAGATAAATTAAAATTTCTTCTTTGGATGCCCCAAATAAAATATAACATAAATCTCCTTTATAGCTATCGTGAAATACTGAAAAAAGAGGCAAGCATGGAGAAACCAACAAGAGAAAAGTATTTTTAGATGAATTTTGAAACAGATGGAGAATCATGTGGCTACAAACCCATTTAAATATATGGCACTTCAAAAATTCAGGAAAATGTTGGTGGTGTTAGACTGAAAATAGATATCTGTGTATCAGGACAAATTCAAAAAATATGAGAAGTGTAACTTAGATGGTGACCTGAGGAAAACAGAGGAGGGAAGAGGGAGAGGGAGAGGGAGGGAGGGAGTGAGAGAAATGTTTCTTATAACTGTTTACAATTCCTTTATGTTGGTTAATCTTAGTTGCCAAGAAGCTGAAAAAAATGTACAAGGTAGAAGTTAAAATTATTCTAAGTCCTGCATCCATTCAAAGCTTCTATTTCTCCAACCTCTTAAATGTGTAGTTTATGCTAATTTTATTCTTTCTGAGATATTTTAAAGCCCATGTGTAAAAGTTTACACTACAGGTAATATCCTTTAGGACATGAACTCTCACAGTAAAAGGTTTTATTCAGTAGCCAGAAGGAGGCATGGCTAGGACCCAGGGGTTATTCTATATGACCTCACATCATTTTCAGGGAATGCGGGAAGGGCTCGCTTCCAAGTGCGGCAGCGTGTTGGATTGTCAGAGGTTTTCCTTGCCGGGCTTGAGCAGTAACAGGTCTCTTCTTGCACCCTCCATCATTAGCATTGTTTCTGCAACTGTTCATTTTTCATCTCACTGCTCTTTCCAATGAATTTTTCTTATCTCAGCCCATGATCTTTATCTTTCATGTCTCCAATTTACTTCTCTAGTCCTACAGAAGGGAGGGAAAGGGAAGGAGGAGTGAGGGAGTGGCACATGGTTTGGTGTGGTTTCAGTGGGAATATTAAATTGGATAATACCATTCCTAAGCCATGACATATACCTATAGCCATCAAGAATTTAATCAATAACATTTTTACTGTCATATTTGTGTACATATGTTTACTGAATCTCAGGACATCAAGTTATTTTTCTTGCACCTATATATTCTTATCTATCTCCTAAGTAAAATGAAATCTAGATCAAATTTTTAAACTGTTAATATGATTGTAGAATGCTGTTCCTGATACATATTTCATCATTAGTAAACTGATTTTACAGTATTACTGCAAAAAACCTCCATTTAGCATTGGGGCCAATTTTATGGAGTATCAAGAATAAATTTGTGGTAAATTCACTGCAGCAGGCTGCCAAATGCCCACCAGCTGCTTTGTCCCTCAAGCTGCTCTATAGGATGCAAGAAGAGAGTGAGATGGAAAAGCTCATGGTTTAAGATAGGCACATCACTTAGTAGTTACCATCACTCAGCAGTACAGCAAAATCAGACTTGATTTACGGAAAATCAATTTAATTTATTGCTAATTTAAAAAAGAGTAGGATGGTGAGAAATAAAGAATAAAACTAAAGCATCTTTCCCCCACCCCTGCCTTACTTCCAGGCTCCACTTCATTCTGTCATTCCCAGTTTCTTTAGTTCTTCATCCCCAATCAGTGCAGGGGAAGATGACAAAGGGGTTTGTGATTAGTTCATAACATTTCATACATGTCTCTTCTTACTCTTCACACTATATCCCTGCTCCAACATATGGTCCCTGACATGGGATAAAGTCCTTCACACAAAGACTGCTCCAGTGTGGGGTCCTCCAAGGGCTGCAGTGTGGTTGTCTGACCTGATGTGGTCCTTTCCATGGGCTGCAGTGACTACCTGCTTCATAGAGGTTCTCAAATGCTGCAGGGAGGCAACCTACCTCACCAGACAAGAAGGAAAACCTACATTTCAAACAATATATTGACATATACCTGCATCCTTTCAGAGACTGGATCGGCCAAAGTATACAGTTTTAAAAATTGTTTTAGAAAGTGTAGGAGTCAATTGCCTTTAAGAAATAAATTAACTAGTACTAACAGCACAAAACCTCTTGCACAGCATCTAAACTTTCCATCAAAAATTATTAGTCAAAGATTAGATCTTACTGGGATTGTGTTCATTTTAAACAAATAAAATCCTTTGTATGTTTATAAGTCTGAGAAAATCAATGTGAAATGGTCCATGTTTGACACGTGGAAAATGAAACTGTATATAAATCATGTCTATCTTTCTGGGCATTTTATTTCTGACTCATATTGATGCCCAAAAACTATTCTTTACCTTTTTCATTACTGTTGGAAATGGCTACCTCTTACAGTAAATGATATCTCATCCAAACCAAGACGTTTAAAAAAATTATTGAGTTGGATCAACATGTTGGATTTGTTCTAAAGGAATTAATTTTAAAGACATTACAGTGTGCATTGAGAATATTTAGTATTCATCTCTCTGTTCTCCATCCTGAATCCAGCTTGCACATGTGCTCACCAGAGAAGGACATGAAAGGCCAATATTCATTTGGCACTTTTCCTTTAAGCTTCCTCCATACATCACGCATTTCCAATGTTATTCAGTTTGAGGTTATGGGCACAGAGCTAATGTGAACGTTGTACTAAAGCCAGCAAAACCAGAAAGAACAATGCCGACTACATTCCAGTGTTTTCATTTTCTGATCAAATGTCTTACAGAAAGCCAGAGGCATTTAATATACCTGTCTGGCAAGTAAGATCAATATGCATGTTTAGGGGGTCTGGGAGAAGGAAGAAATTTACGAAGATTCATGTATCAATCAATTCTTTGAAAGAATGGAAAGTAAATGCAAAACATTATGTTAATGAAAATACAGGTTCCACAAATTAAAGCTGTATTTTATGTTATATATCCTTGGGCATAAAGCTAATTTATCTTGCAGTGCACACTGCTTTCCAAGCAACAATGAAACAGATGATGAATCTACATGAAGTAAGGTTAAGACTGTCTACTTCCCCTATTTCTAAACATTTTCTCTAATTTGTTGCAAGAATAATCTTAAACACTCTAAAAAATTTATTCTTAAATTGTATTTTATGTATTATATTCCTAATATGTATTTTACATACAGGTCACTAGAACATTGCATTTCCTCACAGATGTGGCTATAAGGATCCATATCAATACAATTTGCAGGTTACTTCTTTAAACATGAAGTGTACAGCTTAAATATCTGAAAGATCCATGGTCCTTATTCAAGTAGGCTACACCAGAGAGAATTTCTTAGGCCTTAGAAAAATTACTGCCATGTTTTTGATAATGCAAAAGTATGACTCAAGTGTTCAACAGTGAATGAGTTAAGCTCAAATCAAAACAAAAATTCATTAAATGTGTGTAGTTTATACTGAAATATCCTAGGGAAAATAATCTCAAGCAATAAATAAATACTGACAGCCCTGTATTTATGAAGCTTTTGGAGACACAGAAGTGTAGTGAGAAACACTTTTGTTGAATATAAACAGCTTTAAAAGCTTTCAGAGAAAATTGGTGTACAATGTTACTTGGAAGAAAGGAAAACATTTTTTGGACAATCAAAAGGGACCATTTTACAAATGCACTATTGCAGTAGAGGCAAAAGAAAGAAAAGTGGCAGTACAAATACGTCCTTGTTTTGTTTTAGAAGCCATAACAATATGTCTATTGTTTTAGAAATAGACAGAAAATTTAAGTGCTTCAGTAGCAAAGCAAACAAATTTCTGTTATGGACAAAACCAGTGATGAATGCTGACTACATAAGAAAAAAAAAATATATTCTTCTAATGAGAAACCAGTACAAGTGAAGAAACTAGCATTTATCATATTTTACTGCTGAAAAGAAGTTATGGTGTGGTGTCTTCTATCTTGAGCTGCTTTAGTTTCATCACTGGGTGTTTGATACCGGTTTCCATCAAAGTGTGTATCCTTGATTATGATAAATGGATGGTATGAGGTCACAATGCATGCAGTAAAGAACATAATGTCCCTCAGTAAAAATCAGAGGTTTTGTCTTAGTTGTAAATTCAATCAATTCAAATAGAAACTCTGACGAAAACCCAGTAGAAACGAAGGTGAAGATATGTACTAATGGATTTAAACCTTCTTGATTAGAGACTTTGGAAAACAAAACCATACAAAATTAAACAGAGGAAAAAAATTGTTGGAATTATAGTATTAGCAAAACTTCTATAAGTGTTTTATTTTTACATTTTTTTGCTTTATAGTTGATGTAAGAAGTCCTTCAAGATGCCATGCCCAGGGGAGAGCCCAGATGAACAATTCCTAGCAAGAATAAAGCAAAACAAATAAATAGCTCAAGAATATATTGCTGTTTGACCGAGGAATAGTGTCAATCTTAGTGTTCCCAGAAGGCTCCTGAAGAAAATAGATTCTGATGATAATTTTAACATTTCTCTGGTTGAACTGGTGAATAGATCTCTGTAGTACAGACATAAAATTGTTGAAATGAGAAGTCCTATTAAAAAGATGCCATTTTAGAGATGGGAAAAAGAGACAATTGCTAGAAAAAGCCCCACTCATTTAAATAAAACAAAGGGAAACAAGGATACAGAATAGCAAAAGGCTAGCAGAAACAGTTAAAGTTCGTATTTCAAATCTAAGTGGACAGAGTTATAGGAAAATTGATAACAGGGACTGATTTTGGTTAATAGTCATTTTCCCCTTCTCTAACGCCTTAAATGGCATCATTCTTATCCATATTCAATCTGTGGTATTTTCTGGCATGTGAACCACAGCTTGACCTACATAACTGGCAGTCCCCAGTTCCTCACAAAATACATCTATCCCATGCTGTAGCATGGAGAAAGTCTCATGGTGCTAGTTTCCCTCGCTGTGTGTTTGCTATGCACTCAAGTGTGTCACTGGGGCACTCCATGGTTTCCTGATATGTAGTACTAGGGCTGAAGCTATACCCTAGGGAACCTTTGGAAATGTTCCTCTTGCAATGGGGATGTTCAGTCATTTAGCATTTTGCTGTCTGTGCCTCAGACTAAAACTGCCATGAGCATCCTTGCTGGTAATCTGGTTGTGAATGTATGGAGTCTTACAGTGATCAACCTCATGTCCTTCTCTCTTTGCCTTTCTTTAGCTGTTAATCAAATGCATCTGGAGTAAACTGTCATGTTTTCATGATGTTTTATGTCCTACTTAGTATAAAGCTAAGTAAGTATGCTTTATTGTATTTAATTCTGACATTTTATTTCAGTTTTCTTCCCCCCAATAAATTCTGTATGATATGCAACTGCCATAAATGCATAATGGTTTTCCTGTTCAAATGATGTTATAGTAAGGAGCATTTAAAATATGTCATAGTTAAACATGACCTTACATTCATATCTGGGAGTACAAAAGGAGAAAATGAAGTTGGGGGTATATGGCAATAAGATCAGCCACCCAGAGAAAGCAGGGACATACTAAAGAAGAAAGGAGATAGAAATCATTTGGGAATGACATTTATACCCTAGAGGGTCAGTAAGACGGTGAAGAGCATTATTTGTAATTGTTGTTGCCAGAATCACTGGGCTATCATGGACTACCAATAGCTTCTCTGCTGTTGATCCATTAGCAGAATATTCCATATGGCCAGCTTGTTTCACTGGACTGAGCAGGCAGAGATGCTCTGCAACAAAGTCACAGAAATTACCAAACAGAATAGCAGGGTGAATTTTTCCCTTCATTACATTTTTCCAGGTGCTCTTTTACTTTCACAATTATATTTCTTGGGTTATTGTTTTTGACATTCATGTCAGCTGGTGTTTAGACTGAATTTATTTATTTGCCACCCAGTGCAGGATCTACTGACTCTTTTTGTTTCTTCTCCATTACTCAGGGAGTTAAATTGCTAATCACAGCTGGGTTCAGCTCATGAAAGAATAAAGTGCATTGTCATTAAAATGATCACACAAGCGAGCAAGCAAAAAAAAAAAAATACTCCTGAAAGCTGTACCTGGGAGTTTCTTCCAACAACAATTAGTAATAAACACAACCATCCTCTCTTTGTTATACATTTGCCATTAGCTTTCAGAAGAGTAAGCAACTCCTTAAGTTATACATTGCAACATATTGCAGCACCCGCGTTACTTTCAGCCTGCAAAAAGTACCATTCTAAATTGATAAAAGCAGGACTGTAATATTCAGACATACAAGGTCTTTTCACTTGGTCTGTCCTTAATAGTTGTACTTCCTGTATTGCTTTTATATTTTTCCCTTGCTGGAATACTGGTCAGAGTAGCAAGCTTTACTTAACTCACCCACACCAACACTAACATCTCCTCTTGCCCACAATCCTCTTAAAAATTTGAAATCTATCAATCAACAGAGAAGCAGAATGACATACTGAAAGCATGGAAACAAGTCCAAAACATATTAAATGAACTGGAGAGATTATCAGTGGGCTTAGAAAAATGTCAGAAGTCTTCATAAGGCTCATAGGGACATTTTTAAATTACATATATTTGAATGTGAATGAGCAACGCATCCTATATGTGACATATTAGGTGGAAAAAAACTGTGTTCCAGTTCTAGTCCTATTCCATGCATTCAACTAATTTACTCTGCTCAGCTGGTTGCATATTTAGAGAATGTTTCCTGAAGCCCTTGATCCAGAAGAGCATTTTGTTTACCTTACTCAAGGTGCATAATATAAACCATAAAACACTTGTCATGACTGATCTATACTTAAACTTTACTTCATGTAAGCTTATTAGGTCAGTGCATACATATACACATTACAGATTTTCTCTGTACAAATTACAATATTTTAATACTCTGAAAATAGCTAATTAATATCTCTCTGTGTGCTATTAACAGTTACTTCAGCAAGAGCTTTATTAAAGAAGTTCAAATTCTATGATTCTTAGACAAAATTTCAAATCATAAAGCTATAAGAATCAAGGTCATTTTTCAAATTTATTTTGTTTGTTAGCAATTCACTTGCAGAGCAACAAATACTCTTACTTACAAAAATGCCAACTAAATAATTTTCAGAAAAAAAAATCCATAATGATTTATAGCTGATTTCACATCTCCAAGAACACCAATCCTAAATCTAAAATATAACTCAGTTACAGTAGGTTCCTTGCAGTTCCTTTCTTGACAAGAAAGCAGTCAGATACCAGAAGTCCCGTTAAATAGAATTTGTGCAGGTTAGTTAAACAGAATCGAGTGGCCAAATCTAACTAATATTTCAATATCTAAGGCTGTTTTCCTGTGTAGGCAACACTCTGCAAAATGGGCTACAATAGTTCCAGTCTCATTAAGGATTCATAGTTTGCAGAAAAAGATAAAACTCTCCCAAGGAGCCCCTGTTAATAAGTGTGGTTAAGACCAAGCCAAGTACACAAGGATGACATAGGAATATCCTGAAAAAAGGGAATATTTTGGGCCTTGTTGCCCTTTTTTGCATAACAGATATTTAAAGATATGAGTAAATTTTAACATACAGGTGAAAAGATTACTTACAACAATTTAAATGGAATAAAAAATGATAATACATTTTTCCTTTGTTACCTTGAAGAGAGGGAAGTTGTTTTTTGTGCACTTATCTCTTTAGAGGTGTTCTCTGCTTGTCCTTTCTTTGATAATTTGAAGAAAAAAAAAAAAAAAGGGAGTATGTGAACATATCAATTCCATCTGTATTTTAATGCACTGAGTTTCAGTGTTTAAACTGCAAATAGCATCAAGCTGTGTTTTCAATTAATTTTTAAAAGGAAACTCCTTGCAATTACTGTGGCTAGGATTCCCATCACAGAGGACTAATGTCAGCAATCTGTTTCTAATTTTACAATTATATCAGAAATCTTTTCAAAATGGAGTAGTCATTTTGCACGTAGGAGACAAAACACTTAAGATGTGAAATTTAGAATGTTACACTGTTTTATCTTAAAGACATGATACAAAATTCCTGGCCATTTCTTTTTTTTTTTTTTCTTGAAAAGCCTTACAGGTCACACCAAATTAGTCTTAATTTATTTCATGCTATTAATTTCTAATCAGTTTCATGGTGTTACCTCCATATTAATTTTTTTTGTCCAGCTATTTTAAAAAAATGTACTGTTGTTCTGTATGGCATTCCCCAGGAAGAGAAACCATCTTTTTGTTTTGTTAGAGCACCTTTCTAAAAAGACAACTGATCATTTTTCAAAGAACTAAAGAAAAATGTTTTTTTAATATTTTTATTTTCCCTTGAAGTTTTACATTTACAATTCTGATTTATGTGAAAAATTAAAACTGATAAAGAAAGTAAGTTCTTTCATTTTGTAAACATGTTTTGCCGGAGAAGGGGTTTTGGGTTGGGGTTTATTTTTGTTAGGATTTGTTTGTTTGTTTTAGTTTTGAATTGTTTGTCATTTTTTTCCTGAGCTGAAAGAATATGTTCCACATTGTTTTTTCAGATGTGTTGAGTCCAAGGGATTCTGAGCACTCTTCATTTACCCTGTATGAAGAGACTGTACATGTGGAAAAGGCCACTCACCTGCAACATACCCCAGACCTTTGCTGCAGTATAGGGATGGATGGAATGGCACATTCATGCATTATGGATGTGTGGATGCATCCAAAGACATTCTTGGGATTTCAAAATATTTTCAAACATGGAGACAATCAGCAATGTTTAAACAAGCAAATAAACAATAAAAATCTGAACTAAACAAACAACCCAGAAAACAGTAAGAGAGAAAATATGTTTGTTAAAACTGAGGTACATTCTGCAGGTAAGGTATATATTAATAAAGTGAAAAATATTCATAATGAAATACTGTCTCATTATAGTGTAGTTGCTAATATTTGTAGACTGTGTGGTGATAGGTTCAAAAATCATAAAGAACTGAGTACAAAACAGACTGAATTACAATAAATGAATTTGCTTTAAATGTGTAAGATTACAGTCATATCTTGATCTCCTCTGGACATGTTTATTATATCAGATACACAATTATAATTGATCTATATTTTGTCCTCAACAACATGTACACAGTTTAACAGCTTTTAAAATAGCAGGTCATAGAGTTTAAGTAGGACACACCTTTGAAGGGCACTGAAAATTAAGATAATCTATCAGTGTTCTTCAAAACATTTTTAAGTGGAAAAATGCAGTGCCTCTTCAGTAAACAAGCTGCGGCATGTAAAACGATCAGGAACACCATGTGGGTAACAGCTGAAAACTGAAAAGGGTATGAGTATTCTTTAAACACCCACGTTCAATATGTGTAACTTTATGCAAGATGGAAATCACAGGAGAATCACACACTATCAGTAAAGTGAGTCATGGCTGATAGAGACCCAATACAAACGGATGACAAAGCTGAACCAAAAATTGTTAAATTAGGTAGGTTTTCTCCTATTACTTGAGTGAATATTAAACTAAGGGGGAAAACATATTGGTAATATTTATTATTTTTTACATTGTCTCTCTTAATCAAGAAGAAAATAAATTAGTAGATGCGGGTTTCAAGTGTACCCTAACATTCTTTTAGCAAATCTGTAAAATATACAACCACTAATCTAATTTCTCCAGTAAAATAAAAAAGAATACTGTAAAGAGAGACAGCAAGCTGCATTTTATAATAAAAACCTTAGAACATGGTTTTTAAATTATAAGTATTTCAGTATTTTTTAATGGCTATAAGGTTAGCATATCTTCAATAAAAGCATATCCAAAAGTAAGCATACCATCCAAATACTTAAAAATATCCCCTTGCTGTGCCTCACTCAGAGTCACTGCATTTCCACTCCAATATCCTAAATGAGGGAAAAGAGAGAAACTTGTTTCTCACCCCTAAAAAGAGGTAACTTAGTTGCTGCTGAGACCCTCACACATCTAGCACAATAAATGCTTCAGCTTGATGCCTCTGGTCTCCCCTCTCTCACCACTTTTAAGGTATTTTCTTGTTTAAGGCATTTTCAAAATGGTCTCTCAGGTGGCAGAAACAACCTTACATAATTGATTCTAACCCTAGGTTCTACCAGTAGCTGACTTTTTTGGTTCCTTCCTCTCGATAAAAACTTATCCCTTGTGTTCTATTTTTATTTCCTATCAGCTATCAACAACATCTTTCTGTTTTCATGCACATTTATTTACATAAGCAAGTCTTAAAATAATTTTGTCTGGAATTTCAAAGTGACAATTGAAATGAATGTAGCCAAATTGAATTAACTGGAAGGATGAAAATGCTATTTGACTGCATACCTTTAATCACAAGTGAAAACTTTGTGTATCAGAATACAGATGCAGTGGATGAAGAAGCCATAAAGTCTAAACAGTCCTCAGAGACCCTGTGTTGCACAAAGAAGCTTCCTGCATTTGCCGGATGTATTTATTATGTTTTTTATTACAAAAATTACACCGTGATCTACTTAAATGTTTCTCAAAAGAAGATAATCAGCCAATCACTTCCTTACACTTTCTTTCAAATCATTCAATAATTCTATATTCATTTTTTTTTCTGTGTATTCTAAAAATCTGTTTGGGTTTAAAAAAAATGTTACTGGTGTTAATTCACAGAGACTTCTTAATTAGCATGGAGCAGTTTCTATAAACAAATACATATCATAAACTGTGATTCTTTAGATTCAGATGCTCTTCCCACAAATAGCCATGCTTCATTGAAGATTTTTTTCAGTTGTGAAGGTCAAATTTTCTCCACTTATTCCTGTCATACTAAGTCTCATATTAATCCAAATACCTTCCCTCATGGTCAATTGTGTGCATAAGAAATGTGTCTTCCTATGTTTCTGATTCCTCAGAATCAATTTCATCTTTCACTAAATTTTGAAGCAATTGATTACCAGTTTGCAGTAGTGGAATACCTAAAGGAAAAAAAAAATTGAAAATATATTTTAAGGAATTAATTTTTTTCTTCTCCAATATCTCTAATCTCTTTTATTAAGCCAGAATTTCCATCATGGATGCAGATCCAGCCTTTAGACACCTCAGATTTTTTATCTGAGTATATCTGTTTTCAAGTGAAATAGACTATCTAAGCTCACAGAATTTAGTGGAAATCTGAGCTAAATCTACATGGGTACAGGTGTCTAGTAATATTTGATAAGACTTAGAAAACAAAATATATCTACAAAATAGAAGCAGACGTAACACAGGACTTACGTTATAAATCCATCGGCAGACCTCTGGAATGACTGCTTGATGCCAATTCTGATATGCTGGTGTATCACAAGCAAATTTCTTGAGATATAATCATGTACAAAAACACTGAAGGATCTTCGTTGAAAAGGGGTTTTGGCTACTGTAACCATCACTAGGATAATGTTACTAAAATAAAGTCAAAGGATACCCTTTTCAAATGCAAGCTAGAATTCTTGAATTTTTTTTATGTTCTTTCATGCTGAATAAAATTCCTATTACTCAGTAAACTCTATTACCTTTTGAAAAAAGAAGAATTTACTACAGACCTATGAAAAAAAGTTTTATAGGCTCTTATAAGATGATATGTTAGAAACTCAGTTTTGAATATGAACATGCCTATTTTCTTAACCAAGCTGGTATGTCCAGTGTTATTTCAAAACAGATTTCCTGGTTTCCACTGCAATTAGAATTCTCTTGTTTCTTTAACTTGAAGACTTCCTTTATGCATTCATCTTGGGTTCTCAACCTCATTAAAATATTTATATTGAATAATAAATTTGAACACCAGAAAAATAATTCAGATTTTATTTATTAGATGTGCTGACATCCTGCACCTTCTCAAAACCACACTAATTCACATAAGCCTGTGATGTTTATATTCTGGTGGAAACACCAAAATTCACTGTTTATATTGTGGTCTTACGTATTAGTTTTTGCTAAAATATGTAGGAGTAAAATCAGCCTACCAGTGAAATTTTCTATTTGCATTATCAACTCAGAGATTCAGTCATAGGCATGAAACATCAAAAATAGTTATATGAAATATTTTTTTCTTTATGCAAAGTGGTACAAGCCACAGTTTTTCACAGCTTCAAAATGCAAACAAGTTTACTAACTGCCCAAATCATTCTATCAATAAAGTAATTAATTTTGGCTTTACCATAATGCCCAATAGGACTTGTTAAAGGATTGAGTTAATTTCATAGAAAATTGAAAATTATATCAGAAAACAATAACTTCTAAAAGCAACAGATGTAGACTGTATTCAAATGTATGACCTAATGCCTTTGTTTTCTTTTTCTCCTAACAAACTGGTTTAAGTAATAAAATTTGGTTAGAGAGCAAAAACTGAAATAAGAACTTGTTTCTAAAAAATAAATGTGACAGGGAAATGCCTAAATTTCTACTAAATTTTAACTTTCATTTAATAAACTGCAAATAGAAATGATGAACAAAAGTATTTCATCAAATAATTCAGACAGAATTCTGCGACGCTGTAAAGTTTTGGATAGTATGAACACAAAAAATGCATCATACTGTAATACATTCAGTTTATGTGGCGCTGGCACATAACTCAGACATGATTTACATTTTCAAATATTTACTTGGAGTACTGTGGTGGTATGATATACAAACTACAGAAACCATTAATCAGGGTATTTGGTTCTGAACACTGATATTAGCTCATTAATTTTCCTGCAGTTTAAATGTGTTTCCATTAAGTCAAAATTTTGCCATTAGCATTAAGTATGAGTCAAAAGGTTGATTTTACAAATTCACTTACAATGTGTTCTATGAATGTTCAATCTGCAAATTTAAGCAGAGATGAACCAATCAGAGTTAAAAATCATGTACACTCTTAAGTGCTGGCTGGGTGCATTTGATTGCAATCAAGAATCATCTGATCATCCAAGAGTGCTGGAAATAAAATATACTCTGAATTTTCTGATATTTCACTTATGTATCATTCTGTCTTCCTTCACTCTAAGGGTTTTGATTTGCAGTATGGTTGTTTTCCTGCTCATGCAAAGATCCCTGAAGAAAAAAAAAAATAGATTATGGCCATAAATGCACCTGTATGTCACACATAAAATCAAAATACATTCAAGCACACAAAACAAACAGATTTAGAGGTCATTTTAATATTAATGGAATAAAAAATTAGGTAATCTATAAATGATATATATTTCTGGGTTTTATCCTATAATATGACTAAACTATGTTTTTCTCAATTCTTCCAACTAGTTTCTTTAATTCTGACTTAAAAACTTTTAATAAAGAATAAAATCTATTTCAGCCATCTTTTAACATTAGTTTATATAAATCCTGATAATTTTGTAAGTCTATAATGCATAGAAATAGTAATAAAATATTCTGATAAAATGTATTTTTAGTTCACAGAGATCATTTGATGTTAATTTTAGTTTCTGTTTTGCCTTCCTGACTTTGAAGTGAAGATTTCTTTTTAAAAATTGTTATATAAAAAGGGTATTTTTAAATCACTGCTGTCCCTCTGATCTGTAATGGTGATGTCCTAATCTGAATATGATTACCTGTATCCTTACTATTAGGAAAAAGAATTCTTTCAATAAAGTACTGCACTTATATCTGTCTTCCTTTCAAGAGGGTTAACAAAACTCCTGCTTCATGTATATTTTTATTCAAGCAATTTTAGAAGTTACTCAGGGATGACACTTTTTTTTTTTTTTCCCCTGTAACAAATGCATTTTAGAAATGAAAGGGATTCACTGAAGAAAAATTATTTAGTCTAGAAGGAACTGAGGTCTGACAGAGAAATATCTGCAAATATTCTCAGAAAAAGTTGTTTCCCAAATCAATTATTTCTATAGGCTGGTTAAGATAAAGCTTCAGGAAATTTTAGGCATCAGATGTGGCACAGATTGTCACTAATACACTTTGTTGCTCAAAAAATAAAAGGAAAAAAAGGCACATAAACCCACTTTTGGATTAACATCCAATTTGTGCATGTTTTTTAATCAGGCCAACAAGTCTCCATTTTACAAATTATTCTCTCCATTTCTTCCAAAAAAAAAGGACTTTTACTATATAATAATATATTTTACTATTGATTATTCATTTTGAGGGGAATGAGTAAACATGGACCTGCCACTAAACCTTGAACTGTGCTGTTATAGAGACACCTGCAGAGTAAAGAACAAAAGGGGCCTTTTGCTGGCAACTCTTTCCCCTCTGTAACCTTCCATTCTACCGTGGATTAATCTCTGAAGTATTTATCTTTAGTAATCACAACAGGACATTGCATCACTAGTGATGTAGCGGATGGCCAGATGCGTGCAGAAAGGTAAGAAAACTCCTCCCAGCCAAAAGACAAACTATCAGGAACATTCATTTTAATATGACAGATTGATTTTGAGATATTGTGTGGTAGATTTAAAGCAAACATTTTCAGCCTTCATTTTAACCCCTAGAATTTTCAAGTAAAAAATTATTGTTGGCGAATATAGCAACCTCCAGTTTGCTAATAATACAACCTCCAGGTAATCCTTTATCTTCCAGGTCAGAACACCAACATGTTTAACCTCCTCTGCCAAAATCATTAAATGTATGAAGGCCAAAGGTTAAAAATTGTTATAGAAGGACAGAAAAGTGGGCACATAACAATAAGGTGTAAAAAGATGAATTTTTTTCATGCGTCATATGTATGCTTTTAGTTTAAGCAAACGTAAAGCTAAGAAAAATAGCTTTATGTGCTTTTTCAGGTTATTACACATGCATACACAGCTGTATCTTGAAAGAGTCATCTGCTGCTATGTTTTAGAAAAATTCTGAAAAGGAGGCTTTTAATTTTATTAAATGAAAACACACTTTTATTAAGAAAACGTAATAGTGACAACAGTATGAAAAAGAGATTACTCAACAGGAATACACCACAAAGTTAACACTATTAATTACCCATTTTTAAACTATTCTTTTCCACAAATATGCTGTACGTAAATTCCCAGCAAATCCCTGAAGTATGGCTTTAAATTTAGCAACACATAATACTTCCATAAGTATTTTAACTCAGAATAAAGAACAACAAAACCAATATAATATTATTGAAAAGTAAAGGCTATTACATAAGATAATTCAAAACATTAAAAGTATAAGTTCCTCAAATTGTTCAACAAATACATGAATTTTCAGTGCACACAACCTTTAAAAAGTAAACCTTTATAATCTTTCTTTTATATTTAAATTTTAATCAATTTCTTAACCAAACCACATCTGATTTCAAAACAGTAACAAACCCGTATATAACATCTGAAAAGTTTTTGCTAAGGTAATACTTTAGCTTTTTAGTATACATGGTATTTAATATTTTATAAATTACTGGCAATATATTTATTATTACAGTGGAACACTCTAAAAGACATTAATGTTTTTATTAGGCAATCACTTTTCAGCATTTACTGAAAGTGAATATTACTCTTCTTTTAACCAAATTGATTTTGTTGATTAGGTATAGTTGGGTATTTGTTAGTAATGCTGCTCATGGGCTTTTTCCTTTTTTATTTAGATGCTTAAAAAATCATAAGTGAAATTTGACTGAATTCATGCAGATATCAAAATGGAATCCATGAATTATAGCCAGATAGGTATCTCTTTCCTCCCTTTATTATAAAGTGAAATGACATGACACTTTACCTATAGATGTTCAGTTTTAAGGTGGATGAATTTCAAATTCCTAATCTTCTATTAAATGGTCATAATATATCATCATCACCATAGAAACCAAAAAAAATAGAATCACTTACTCATTTAAGTTGGAAATAACCCAGAGATAATCTAGTCCAACCTCCTTGCCATAAGCAGGGACATCTTTCACTAGACCAGTTTGCTCAAAGGCCCATCCAACCTAACCTTGAGCTCTTTCAATGGTGTGAACATGCATAAGATCCTGGGCAACCTGTTCCATAATTTCACTGCCCTCATTGTAAAAAATGTCTGCACTATTTGCTATATAATGTTAACCTCTTTCAGCTTAAAAACACTTTTCAGCCTTGTCCTGTTACTGCAGACCATGATACAAAGTCTGTCTTTCTTATGAGTCACTTTTTGGTATTGAAAAATGGCAATAAAATTTTCCCAGAAACTTCTGTTCTCCAGGCTCAACAGCCTCAACTCCCTCAGTTGGTTTTGAATATTATCATGTACTATCTGCTATTTCTATACAAAGTGAGCACTTATAAAACAGTTCAGAATAATGTTTGATTCAGACTTTGTGTGATATAGATTAAAACCAAGTGAGATGATAAAATATCAGCCTTTTTGCCTTGCTTATTTTCCCCGAAGTCCATAACTATTTGATCTTCATGCTTTGTTCTGGTAAAACCAGGGATGGCTACACCCTTTTAAAGAATACTTTCTGTATCTTCAGAAGAATTTCAGATTTCTGAATTGCTGCAGCTCACAATGTATGTGTGTAAATGCAACATTAAAAGTCTCAAAAGGATCATGTAATAGCCATTAGCACACAGATTCTGGTAAAATGAAAAGACAGAGCACTGAAGCAAACCTTGCTCTTCAATGAGGACAGATTTTCCCTTCGTTTCCTGAAAAGAATATTTTGCAAGATTTCTGGAAGAAGAAACCCAAACCAATAGACAATTTTTGATAAAGACAAGTTGGCGTAAATTAAGAATCATCATTTTAAAAACAACACACTATTCTTTCAGATTGTGATCACATCAGGACTGATTCGTCTATATTGTAAGGGAGAACTGAGGCAGACATGAATGGTACTGTTCAGATCTGCTTGTGCTCAAAAAAGGATTATTCAGCCCTCTAAGGCTGGCTGCTCATCATACAATGAAGGTTGTGCTAATGTGAAAGTGGTGCTGATGATGCCCCACATATACATTCATGCAGCTCTCTTTCTTTTTGCTACTGATTGACTGCAGACACTTCACAGAATTTGTCTTAAGACAGTTGAATTGATCAAAGCCCAGTAATGTGTTTCATTGCATTTTCAGCTACTAATTCTTTTTGATGATCGAGGCAATGAATCACTGTAACTTTTGGAACTTGTTTAAGCCCTGTGCAAAACCTTATTTTTTATCATCTATTGTTAGTCACTTCACTGATGTCTCCTCTGCTACATTTCCGCAATATTTTCCTTGAGAAGTTAATAAACTAGGAAAAAATAGAAGCAGGCTTGAATATGGTTTCTGTTGTGAGATGCTATTTTTTCCCTCTATCCAGAACTTTCAGAAAGACATTTATAAACATTTTTTGAATATCCATTTTCTTACAAATAAAGTAACCTTGTCAAAATACTAAAAGTGCCAGAAGAAATTTAATGACAAAGACTTAAGACTATCAGCACACACAACGTATTCCAGATGCAAGACCAACCTTATTTTCTATAAAAACTATACATTTATTAAATATCTTGGATATTTTATCAAGACTGTGAATATTACTTGATGTGTGAATATATGCTACAGAAAGAGATATCAAAGTTTAAAAAAAGACTGAAAAAAATGAGAAATAGGTTCCCATCACATTTGTTCTCTTGGGAACAAAACTGACTATTGATCATAGGTTTTAATTGATTTTAGGACATTTTACTGTATTTATGGGAAAACTCATATAGTAATTATAACTATGTAGGTAGATATATGTAAAAAAACTGCTGTCTAATAGACTTGAAAGATATTTCTCTTTTTATCCTGTCTTTTTTATGAAAATTCAAAAGAAAGAGAAATAAAGGTTGTTTATTTTGCAAAGACACTGGAATTTACTAGATGGACAGTTTGGGGTTCTTTGAACACAGGAGAACAATTCTGTTGTCTAAATATGAGTATCTAGAGCCATTATATGAAACATATACTTATTTATATATACAACTCTGGCATAGAAGGATAAGACTTAAAGGACCCACATAGAAGAAACGAGTTCAAGAATTAGAGTGACAGCATCTAAAAAAGCTCTGGATTTCCATTGTTAAACATTTCCTCACAACCTGATGGTTATATGTCCAGCTGATGAGATGATGGAATTTTAAAAGTACACTTATTTCTGTCTCAGGCCTTGTTTTGGTTCCCAACGTATAGTGATATACTGTATAATACACAAACATACAGTTTATTTCTACTTATTTGAGTGTTTTGTTTCAAAAGGAATCATAGCAACATTTAGGTTGGAAAAGATTTCCAAGACCTTTTGACTGATCACAACCTTGTTAACTAGATCATAGCACTAAGTGCCATCGCCGGTTGTTTCTTGAACACTTCCAGGGACGGTGACTCCACCACCTCCCTTAGTGGTCCATCCCAATTCTTAACAACCCTTCCCTTGAAGAAATTCTGCCTGATGTCCAATATGAACCTCCTCTGGTGCAGCTCGAATCTATGTCCTCTCACCCTGTCATTGTCTTCCTGGGAGAAGAGACCAACCCCCATCGAGGTACAACCTCCTTTCAAGTAGTTGTACAGAGTGATAATGTGCCCCCTGAGCCTCCTTTTCTCCAGGCTAAACAACCCCAGCTCCCTCAGCCACTCTCTCAGGATTAAATCTCCAGTTCATTCACCAGCTTTGTTGCCCTTCTCTGGACACACTCCAGAATCTAAATGTCTTCCTTGAAGTGAGGGACCCAGAACTAGACACAAGACTTGAGGTGCATCCTCACCAGGATGAGTTTTTCCCAGGTACATGACTAAACATGTAGTGTTCTCTGAATATCTTTGTTAGAGTAAAAATGGATACATTCACTTTGAAATAATACTCTCATATTTTAAGGGAACACTTTAAGGAAAATAAGAAGTTTTTATTGCTATTTATGACCTAATAAATTGGACAGCAAGTAAGGAAAAAAAGATTTACTCTGGTTATTTTATGCTGGTTTTAGCTAATCTAAATGAGACGGTGGAAGAAAAAGATTTTTGTCAACCACAATTAATGAGACAACCTAATTAATATAGGTACAATATACTCATGGATTTACCTCCAAGTAATGTTTGCTAAAACACATTAAACAAGAGTCAAGGCTAACGATCACAGATCCAAATAAATAGCATTGTCATACTTACATCAGCATATTGATGACAAACACAGCATATAGTGTACAGAAAGTAATTTCATGCTTCACTTTCTACTATTTGCATGTTTAGATAAGCGATTAATGTCCTTCCAGCTGTTTCTGATGTTATAGTTCCTGGGAGTGGTACTGCACGTACCCAAACAAAATTAATTAAATGCTGCAAAATACTGTACTTGTTGGAACAGAATTCCTAAAACAGATGCAACCAGCCATAATATTTAAATGCAAAGGTTTGTCTGTCTCAGTCTCTAGATGTACTGAATGAGAAAAAGCTACAGAAAAATATGATAAATATCCATAAGGATATTTCTCTAGAAAAATCCTCAGAAACTACATGAAATATATAATCCTTCAGTTAAAGGATTTC
Source organism: Myiagra hebetior (assembly GCA_013397015.1). Lineage (NCBI taxonomy): Eukaryota > Metazoa > Chordata > Aves > Passeriformes > Monarchidae > Myiagra > Myiagra hebetior. The sequence goes on along the minus strand of VWZQ01004330.1, from coordinate 1,234,932 downwards.
TCTTTGAAGTTAATTACAATATATAGTAAAGTGGAGAAAGACACAATTTGCAAGGAGATACTCTTTACTTATGGTAGCTGAGTTTGGCTGACAATTGACTTCTGCCATAGTTGAGAGCACCAGTTTACCACACTCTTGAAGCAGACACAAATGTCAATTGCCTTAACTAGGTGTCATGCAACACTGACCACTGAGGGACACCACTCATCGCTGCTCTCCTCTTTTGCACCACAGCTCCTTGAGTGCAACCATCCAGCCAACTGCTTTGTGTGGTCAATCTACCAAATCCGTGTCTCTCCAGTTTAGAGACAAGGATGTCACGTGGGACAGTGTCAAATGCTTTACATGTCCAGGTAGATGACAATTACTCTTCCTTCAACCACTAACTCCGTAAATCCATCGTGGAAGGCTATCAAATTTGTCAGGCATGATTTGCCCTTACTGAAGCCATGTTGGCTGTCACCAATCACCTCCTTATTTTCCACGTGTCTTAGCATAGTTTCCAGGATGATCTGCTCCATGACCTTGAGAGGCACAGAGGTGAGACTGACTGACATGTAGTTGCCCAGATCTTTCTTTTAGAAATGGGACTTGTGTTTTCTCTTTTTTTAGTCAGAACATCACCAGACCAATTTGACTTCTCAGATATGATGGACGATAGCTTATCCATTTCCTCCATAACTTCCCTCATGGTTCTTATCAGTTCCCATGTATTTGTGGCCCTTCAGGTTCCATAGATGTTCTCAAACCTGTCTTCTACTACACTGGGCCATTCTTCATTCTCCCAGTCCCCGTGTTTCCCTTCTGTGACTTGGTGGTGTGGATGGAGTACAGGAAGACCAAGGCAAAAGAGTCATTGAGTACCAGAGCCTTCTCCATACAGAAGAAAAATAGGTCTCCATTTTCTTGCTGGAGAGGGTGTGTATTTTTCCTAGTCTTCCTTTTATCACCAATATACATATAGAAGCTTTTCTTGTTGGTCTAGGTGTTCCTCGTCAGATTTAATTCTATCAGGGCTCTAGCTTTCCTTTAGCTTTCCTGATCTTGCTCAGACAATCTCTCTACAGACATCACAGACCACCTGTCCATGCTTCCATTTCTGTAGGTTCCTTTCTGTGTTTGAGCCTGTCTAGGAATGCCCTGTTCATCCATGCAGGTCCCCTGCTGTTTTGGCCTGACTTTCCCTTTGTTGGGGTGCATTGCTCCTGAGCTTGGAGGAGGCTGCCCTTAATTATTGAATATATAGAAAATGTCAGTCTCTGAAGAAACATTTAATACATCATTAGATGTTTCAAGCACTGCATTGCAAAAATGCAGTGTCACTCTGACTTACAATGCAAAAATATACCCAATTATTCAATAGTAAATGCCCAATACAAAAAACCAAATTGTATGCAAATACTGAGCTCCAACATCTGTAGCATGTTATGTACGACTGCATGCTCCTCAGGAGCAACGTAAAATGAATTTATACAGGAGGGAAGAATATATATAATGAAGGGAATTCTTTGACAAACCAAATGAATAAGCATTCTTTGCAGAATTGTTTCAAAAATAAATGTAGATTGAACTCATTAGTCCCTTTGCCATTTGAACTTACATCCCATATGCAGGGCAACTCTTCATTCCTTTCAGCTTCAGCTAGAATAATTGTGAAGTAGACTTTCATGTGTACCAAGGTCGATTACAATGCCTATCAGGCACTTATTTTTGGGTGCATACAATGGAAATTTATCAGAAATCTGAAATCTACTTTACACAAGGATATCTGTGACGTCCTTTAAATATGCTGATTTAACACTTGACAAAATCAATGATCATCTAGCTGCTAAGGTTTAAATAAGAAAAACTATGGGATTGCATGCAAGATAGACAAGAGGGGAGAAAAATAAAATCTGCTGTCTTGCTGCAAATCTTATTGCTATTTCCCTGTTTAGACATGAAACACCTGTAATCTAACATGTAGGTACTCCTTTAATGGATCATCCAGTCTAAACTAATCACCATATTTCCGCAGGAAAATGCATACGGGTTTAATCAAACTTTCTGGTTTAGGAACTACAAAACATTATCAAATCTGAGATACAAAATTTTGGGACAGGCCACTTGGAACCTGACCATTTTTTTTCATATGTTAACTAAAGACAGTGTCTAACACACCTTGAGAGAGTAAGAAGATCAAGATAACCCAGCTCAGTTGCTTCACACTGCAAAAAGTCTGCTCTTTTTGTTCTCTGTGTTTAAGTACTTTGAGTTACGTGTTCTTTCTACAGTTATTAGTCTTACATTTAATAAACACAATTTTTCAGTTTTAAAAATGATTGTTAATGTCTTTAATATTAGTGAAGATATTTCATCAGAAAATGTAATATAATTATATAGTAATATAAATTATATATTGCTTATGTATTAAGATATCTATAGCTCAGCAAAAAGTAACTTTACTTCACCTGCCTATAAAGCCACCGTAATGTAATTTAATGTAATCACAGGCAAATATTTGACAGTAAATGAAAAATACCAAATTTGGAAAAAATTATTTTCCCAGTTATGTCAATAAAACTTTTTGCAATCTTGAAAATAGTATAATTTGGCTGCTGCTTCTAAAGTATATAAAGTGTAATAAAATTATCCTTTGAAGATATTAGATATAAAACAATGGAAATATTTTCAAGACAATAAAAATCTATTATTGTGTTGATTACAGCCATGGATTCTCATGAAATGTGTGCATACATTTACCCAATAAAATATAGCTCTCATGTAGAAAAAGTAGGTTTGCATGCACCCACTTTGTTAATGCCTGTCACTGGAGGGTCAACTCAAAGACCTACTGGTACATTCGTCTGAATTACAGCTTTAAAAGACTGAATAAGCTCTCAGAGTGATGGTATTTACCAAAATCAACAATGAATTAACTATTTGGGGCAAAAACCTACTTCAATCAAACCTCTGCATGCTTTTTGTCAGTTCTTATCAACATTTATAAAAATGAAAGTTTAATGCAAAATGTGTAACAATAACTGTGCAAGTAATCACATACTCTGAAAAGTACAGCCTAATTATTGCTCACATTTCTGCTGCTATTTCTTATGTTTCTTTTCTTGATTCCTATAACGGGACCCAAAGGGCTGCATCCATAGCTGATGAAGGAGCTGTCATTGATTCCACAGCTCAAACTTAAAAGTTGCATCAAAGGAAGTTTCATCTGGTTTAAACTTCTTTTCATGCTCTATAGTTATTATGAATCTGGAATTTTGTTGGCTATGATAGTGGAAACAAAATAAGATTATTCCAGTATTTCTCATTAGGTTCTAGAGACACTCCTAAAAAGCCTCATGTTTTAATGAAGTATTAAGCATATCTTAGAAATTCCTAGCAATAAGGAAGAGTAATATTTTAGCACATTCTATTGTATTTGCACATTTTTCACCCCACATATCAATAAGAGTTAGCATCTTTTTTTTTAATTAAATGGTATGTCATGATTTGAAAAAATGGAAGTTTAAGAAACTGTGGCACTTCAAGAACCTTTTCAGCTAATGGCTTTGAAACATCATCCACCTTTCATTAAATAAAATACCTTTTCACCACATTTTTTCCTAATGAAAGTCCCTTTATATACACAGGTCTGTTGTCATGATGTCTGGCAACATTAAAGAGGAAGCAACATCTAAGCATTAAGACATAACCTCCACCATCTAGAAACCTTTGAGTTTATGTGATGTGTGTGGAACTCACAGAACAAAGGCCATCTGTCAAGAGAACATATGCTAATATATAATATATATAATATA
>VWZQ01004330.1:1188702-1231117 GCA_013397015.1 Myiagra hebetior | reverse complement strand
TATATTATTTATATTCTATTCTATTCTATTCTAATCATCAGTTAACCAAATATTTAGACATTCACAGCAAGTTTTGCTGCTAGTTTCAAGGAAAACTAGAAGTGGCATTGTGTTTCCTAAGACGAATCTGTAAAACTTTGAATGTTAAATTATATAACTTTTAAGAAAAGCCAAAAACCAAAGAATAATGAATTTCCATTTCAAGATTATCATTCAGCATAATGTAGAAGAGAAAGATATAGAGTGGAGGTTATGCATTGTTTTCCAGGCTGCAGTACACTACACCCATACATAGTTTGTGTACTTCTTTTTCAAGAAAAACAATTTAGCTTTTAAAGCCTTTCTGTTCTGCTGGTAGGGTATATATTTTGGAGTGCTCCATAATGAGTGTAGATTTATCAGAGAATTATATCCACAACTGTATAAGCCATATCCTGATTTTCTACAATTTTCATGTAGCACCCCAAATCTGAGAATTCATGAATTCCAGTACAATACCATTAACCCCTTTCATCTGCTCAGGGTCACATACAGATCAGCACAGATCAGTTTTCAGCTCAGTTCCTTAACAGGAAAAAAATTGTAGAGGTGTGTAGCAGCCAATCTTGTAAAACTTGAATGAAAACAGATTTGGGTTAGTTGCTCAACTTCCTTGTCTACATTTTTATTGATTGTATTCTGATTCATGCTATTTATTCTCTCTTTTAAAACACATTTCAGAAAGTTGAGGCTGTGATCTTACATAGAGATTTTCAGAAATAATTGCATTTCATAACTATACTTGCATAAATATGGAATAATTTAGATTGAGAGGGACAACTCCCTTTGCCAGAGTGATGTCAGATTATGAGATTGCTTTGAGCTGTGCCCAACTTTCAAGTGATGGAGACTTCACAACCTCTCTGGGCAACCTATTTCACTTTTGTACAACTGTCACTATGACTTTAGCTTGTTTGCTTTATTGTTTTTATATCTATTTGAAATTGTTCTTGCTGCAGCTTGTTTCCTGTGGCCCATCACCCTTTCACTGTGCACCTACGAGAAAAGTTTGATTTTTTCTTCTCTATTACTACTCAGTGGCATGTAAAGAAAGACAATTGCCTTTTCTGCAGGCAGGGCATGGGAATTAGGTCTCTCCTTCAGGGTGAATAAACCCAGAGTTCTCACTCTCCCCATCCAAGACTTTAGCCATCTTTGTGGCCACTTGTTAAACTTTTTCAGTTTGCAAATGCCTTCCTCGTATCTGGGTGCTTCTGACCGTGTCAGTACCATGCACTTCTGCAGGTGCATTCTTACGAGTGGTGAATAGTGAGGAGTAATAACTTCCTTGCCCCCACTGGCTACTTCTAACTGGGTGCTGTGCTCTCCTTGATGGAGCCCAGTGTGGAGCTGGCCTTCCCCACAACAAGGGTGTGCTGCTCTCATTCAACTTGGTTTGCATCAGGACCCCCATCTCTATTTCTGCAAAACTTCTTTCAGGTATTTCTGGGTAATCTCCATTTCACCGCTATTGGGAAAGATATCAAAACTGATTTTGTCTGTTCATAAACCAAGTGGAAGTTAACAGTAATTTACAAAAAAATTCTAGAGGAAAGAATTTATCTTATCCTGGGTGAAGATAAGGATTAATAGTTTTTCTGAGAGACAAAATGGAATTTCATTTGGATCAAATTGTCCCATTTGAGTATAAAGAAAGCTTGATTCATTCTATGAAACTACTTGGAGAAATTAATACAAATGGAGAAAGCACATGAGACAGCTAGAAAACTGTCATATTAGAGGATCAGCCAGAGAAACAATATTATAAAATAACAGATGGATAGAAGATAATAAATGAGCTATAAAATTATGAACCGTTAAAACAAGAATAAAATGCAAGAGTTAATTCTGAAAGCAGAATACAGCAAATTGACAAAACAGAAATTTGATCCAGGAGCAAACAATAAGCAAAGAATGCAAAGTAGCACCAGAATATGTGAGCAAAAATGTGCCTCAGGCTTTGTGTGATGAGATAAAGCAGATGACTGGAAGACCTGAACTGAAGATGTTGGCAGTGAGAGACAAGTGTTGACAAATTACTATGGATAGGAAATGAATAAGTGATGGAAAGAAGATTTTGAAAAGCCATACGACTTGCAATTATAGGAGCTGGAATAAGCCTGGAGAACATTCTCTAAGGAGAGGCATACCTCAAGTAAATGAAGGAAAGCAAATCTTGGAATTCTCGCAAGAAAAAGTAAAAACGTCAGTAAAAAGCTTGACAAGTATGAATGCAGGAAGGGGAAATAATGTGTACTAAAAAATCTGAGACTTCCACAAGCTTGCAAGGAAATATGAGAAATACAAAAATTACATCATGCAGAAGATATTTAACATCAATTTCAGAAAAGAGCAAGCATAAGCGAATATGAAATCTCCTCTACAAGAAGGGTGAGAGGAACAAGTGAAAGACATATTGAGCATTGACTTACTCATTCAACCTGCATTTACGAGGATGCTGAAGACAAAGTATGTCAGTGACTTTTCTAGAGGAGTGAATAGTATGGATCAGATTCTTGTGATAATAGTGATCCTGGAAATTATCATCTGTTAGATAACACACTACAGTAACTTCACAGGACTCCAACAGACTTTAGATTACATTTCAAATAATAGAATATAGAACTTAAGAATGAGTGGCATTTTCAAGCAGATAAGCTTGTTGGCACAATACATCTTTAGAGAATTAGTGACAGCAATAGGAGCAAATGAGAACCTGACCAGATTATTACAAGCTAACAAGGAAGACAATCAAAGATGCTATTAGATGCATTCATTTTAGTGATTAAAAGTAGAAAAAGGTTTTGTACTGGGAGCCAAAACAGGAAAATTGATTTTTTTGTAAGAAGTAAGTGAGACAACCAAAGGGGAAACCTTAGATGTTCAAATGATCATAGAATCATGGTCCTGTTCAACAGCTATTTACAGAGAATCAAAAGACAGACTCATTAGTGCCTTAAAGAAATTACTTGAAATCAAGTGCTGAATTAAAAAAAGTTGAACCAATCCTAAAAGTCAGATTTGTTGGAGTACTCAGGAGAAAGAAGTCCTCTTTTATTTTTCTTTGAAATCAAACATCAGTAAAATGCCAGACAAGTTTGAATTTAGCAAGTTTCCTAAAGATGAAGAAAATTCCTTTAAACTTGCAGCATTTACTGCTACAAAGAAACTTTCCATCAATCATAACAACAGCAAAACTGCAAGAACAAATTTCTCTTTTTACTTTTGAAGTTATTTAGATATAAAATCTTCGCATCCTTTATGATTAATGCAAGCTTGTTTGAATACATGTTCTTTATATATTTAAGTATTTCTACAATTAATAAACTCAACAAAATTTGATAAACGTAATCATGCCATAAAGATGAACAGGAAACAACATGTTTAAACAGTTTAACCCTCAAAACATTCTTTCATAGCTAAAAGAAATTGAAATATTAACATCTTATGATGAAAAACTTATTTAATATATTAGTCCTCCAGTAAAACTATTATATATCCAATATTGTTTCCTTTGTAAGTCTCCATCTCTTCTGGAAAACATCCAGACCAGCACTAAGGAGATAGTGGTCTTGCACAGACTTCCCAAGAAAGAGGTCATAAAAGTTGGTTTTATTTTGCTTCCTTCTCTGCTACTGCTGTCATTTGGCCAACTAGTATCATAGTTGTAGTATTTTAGCAGAATCAGATGATTTCTATAGTCATCTCATGTCTTTTCTCTATGCTGGTCCTCTAGAGTTCTGAGATGGCCCCTTTCTCCAAATACTACCTTGGGCTCCATCAGAAATCCTCTGTGTGTGTAAAAAACAAATTGGCTACTTAATGTCAGAGTGACATGTTTTATATCACTGAAAAAGGTATGTTGCACATTTCTGTTTTCTTTCCTGATCTCTTTTCTCCATTAAAGATGTCATTTTTTTTTTTAAATAGGCCAAAACCTAAAAACATCCTGAATTTTTGAAGATGAGTCAGATTGTTCTTCCTCTTGGCCTCTTTGGTATATTAGTGACTCTGACTGTTGTAGCATTCGTACTAATCCCATCCTTAAGAACATATGCTGCAGTTTTGAGGTACATCTACGTTCATTCTTTTTAATACTGCCATGACTGTAACATAACTTACCCTTTTACCTTTGTTGACAAAGCTCTGTCACCTCAGCAGGAAAAGGGAAGAAAATATAACGAAAAAACCTGTAGATCAAAATCATTTACCATCATAGGCAAAATAAACCTGACTTGATGGAAATTAATTTATTGTTGATTAATAACAGAGTAGGATAATGAGGAATAAAAACAAAACTGAAAACACCTTTCTCATCCCCCTTCTTCTTCCCTGTCTCAATTGTACTGATAAATTTTCTACCTCCTCCTGCCTTGAGTGGTGCAGGATGGATGAGGAATGTGGGTTGGAGACACTTGGTCTCTGCCGCTCCTTCCTTCTCACTCTTTTTTCCTGCTCTAGTGTGGGGCCCCTGGCATAAGGTGGAGTCCTTCACAAACTTTTCCAGTGTGGGTCCTTTTCACAGGCTGCAGTTCTTCAAGAGCTGCTCTGGGATGTGTTCCCCACAGGCTATAGTTCTTGCCAGGAAAATTGATCCTGTGTGTACTCATCACAGGTCTCTGTTCCTGCCAGGAGCAATCTCCAGCATGAGCTGTTCCTGGCATGCAGATTCTTATAGCACGTTCACCTGCTCTGATGCGGGGTTCTCTACAGGATGCAGATGGACCTGTGCCCCACTCTGGTCCTCCATGGGCTGCAGGGGCACAGCTGCTTCACCATGGTCTGCACCAGGGGCCTCAGGGGAATCTCTGCACCTGGAGCACCTCATCCCCCTCCTTGTTTGCTGGTCTTGGTATCTACAGAGTTGTTTCTGCCACACTTTCTCACTCCTTTCTCAAATAGCTGCCGCACAGCAGGTTTTACTCTCTCTGAAATATCACAGATTGCTGATGGGCTTGGCTTTAACAAAATAAGGGTCCACCTTAAAATCAGCTCTGTTGAACACAGAGGCAGCTCCTGGCATCTTCATCACTGGAAGCAATGGTTTAAGCATCTATCCTGCTAGTAAAACATTGCTACACAAACAGAATGCAGCAAAAAATTAGAATTCTTTATTTAATATGTACTAGATGTTTGCTGAAAGGATGCGGTTGGATGGCAGAGAAGTTTCATGCTTCCAAACGCTGGCTGGTGCAGTCTAGATGAGACAGAAACTTTTATAAATAGAAAATTAAACCAGAGTTTCTAGAGGCACATGGAGAAAAAGATACTAAAACTAGGGTAAGAAGGAAGTCTACAGCATTAATGAAAACTGGAAGAAACAGTGAGTAAAAAGATATACTGTCAGTCCTCTGATATAATAAAAAGAGGTTTTCCACTTTGAATCTTTTGGCTCTCCACACCTTTTTCTTCCTTGTTAAGCCCCTGTTTCTTCTGCTGAGGTGCAACTTAATTGGGTGAAGCCTTTGATCAATATACATAATGAAAAAGTAAAAGATCCATGATTCCTGGCCCTGGACATTGTCACTCTGTTGTTGATGAAGAATAGCAGCAAAGGACACCTCAGGGTCTGCTGTTCTCATATAGAACTGCCAGTAGTGCACCAATCCACATTTCTTCACCTCAACAGGGTGGTGAGGAAGGAAGGGGATAAAGAACAATTTGTAAAGTGCTGGGTGGATTCTCCTATACCTACTTTAAGAATTCACTCAATCTCAGTGACAATGAAGAAAGAAAGGAGAGATTGTTATTACTTGCAATATCTTCCCTCTGCCTTTCCTTTTTTGATAGCTCTGTTCAGTTCAGACCAGAGCTATATTTCATTTAACCACTTTCATCATACCAGAGCTACACAGGAAGAAGCCTGCAGTGAGCCTGGCCAGAATGATTTACTATTACAACACATCACCCTATAGGCTTAAAATGCACAAAAAGTGATTTTAGCAGCTCTCTGTGGGATGCAGGCAATACAGATTTTGTGTTGTAACACAAGAGGAAGAGCAGATATAACTGTCTGTACTAACTCTCTCAAAGCAGCCATGGAATCTCTGGCTGAAGGAGGATTAACTTCTTGTCAGGTATTAAAATCTATACTAAGAAATATAGTAACTGAATGGAGCTGGTGGGTGTTTTTGTTCAATGCAGAAGGGATCTAGAAGGTCTGCCAAGAATCTGAAAGCTTTGAAATGGGAAACTGATTAAGGGCTGCAAGTACTTAACCAGTTAAAGGTTAAGAGAACTGTGAGTTAAGGATGAGGATTTATGAGTTTGAGAGGGGCTAATAATAAATAATGTCAAATAAAACATTATGATTAAGCCATTTCTGCTTGTGATAAATGATACAGTTCTTTTCCTGAATAAAATTTCACTGGATTCCTAATTCATTGGCCAAATGGACTGAAAACAAATATATATAAGACTGAAAAAATGTTTTTTTAACTAGGTACTTTTCATAAATGCTATTGAACAGATGTATCACTGAATTGCTTTTGACAAAGGCATCACTGCTTGTTGTGGTTGGCTTAAGAATGACACTTTAGCTTCATAGTAATATTCAAGGTTTCAAACTTCATCTACATTTCATATATGAACTTTGGTTCTTAAGACAGAACTACTATGAAATACCGTGTTTGGGATATTTTCCTTATGGCTGCTCACTTCCTTCTTTTTAGTGAAGTCCATCTGAATGTCCAACCCTTGACAAATTATTTGGGGGTGGAGAGTGATGGGAGAAGTAAAAAAAAAAAAATCTGCCATTTGGTTTAATGAACTAGAAAGTTAAAAAAAGGAAAACATTCTGATTTAAAAGCTTTTGTCTAATGCATTTTTCATTTACATTTTTTTAGTGCATATAAAAAAAGAAACTTTTACTGAAAAAATGTCAACAGAATCCCTACTCTGCTATTCACTTAGTGAGCAAGCACGACAAAAAGATTTACTTTGTGTGAAAAATCAATTGGGAAAGACCATCATTCTCTAACATTTATTTGGACACCAAGAACATACCTAGACACAATTATCTGATTTTTCTCTCACCTAAAATGAAATTATTGTACCATTAATGTTTGTTTCCTCATTAGTTTACCTTATCTAGTAACAGACAGAAGTACCTGAGAGTCAGTGAAAGTGCATTTTTTCATTATTGCATTTTCAAGCAAAATGAAGGCTAGGAGTAGTAACTGCCTGCTGGTCCTAAGATTACAAAAATAGTGGAAATAATCACAGCTGTTCTACTCATTTATTAGCTAATGACAATATCAGATATTGAAATAGGGTTGCAAAGAGATTTAGAGTTTTTAAATGCTAGGTAAGTTCTAAAATATAAAGTGATGAATAAATTATATATATTTTTTTTTAACTGAGAAAGCAAAAATAAAATTTATATCTGTGTTTCTATTATTATGTTACTTGGTAATATTTTGCAGAATTGTAAGCTTCACTATTCAAAAAAAATAGCAAACAAGTTGCCGTCTGTGCCATAAGACTTAAAAAGCCCGTTTTCTCATGGGTTTATAGTCATTATTATCTTCACACTCTGCTGCAACCAAATGCCTATGACAAGTGCTTATACCTAAAATGATGATTTTTTCTGTGTGCCTCAGTCCATGTAATGGATGTATGTAGCTTCTAGATCTTAAGTTGATTGAGCAAGCAATTGAAGATCCGTGTCTGCTTTGGAACTGTGTTTCTGTCTGCCTGGCAAAAATGTCTAAAGCAAAATAAAGAAGGACTTATTTCTTCCCCAGTGCTAGGATAATAATAGCTCCAAGCTCTACTTTAGTTCTTAGGCCCTTGAAAACATTTAGTGGGGGATTTAGGTCTCTAACAGCTCAGACCAGCTACCTTAAAGCAGGTTACTATCGGCTAAGGTATGGATGCTGAAAAGCCCCAGCAGAGAATTTCTTCAGCTCTCTGCAGCATTTCTGTGAGAGCTCTGTCTTTCCCATGCTGATTACTTTGACCAAGGTTACAGTGTTGTAAACTTCTTGCACCTGCGGGTTGTTTTTGCAGTATTGTTATGGCTACTGACCAGAAAAACATTCAGAGATGGGTGTCTTAGAACTTGACCAATCCCCTTAAGGGATGGATGGCAAAACCAATCACTTTATGCCACTTAATACCTTTTGCAAACTAACATATAAAAGTTTTCGGAGAATTCATTAAATCGGCGTCTGCTGCCACTTGACCCTGGGCCTGGACTCTGTGTCGTTTCTCTACTTGGCCACGGTGAGAACAGCAACACTAAGGTCCTTAGGATATCTCAGAAAACAGAGCAGATTTGACAGAATATAGAGAATATATCAACATATTTCCAAGTTAGTAGCTGGAGGTCAAGATGGGTAATTTAGGACACTCCAGATGGTGTTGCATGCTTAGGGAACACCCGAAGAGAACACTGAATATAAGAATCTACATGATATCCAGGTCTCTCAAATCTTATTATAATTAACAGTGATAGTCACTACAGTCAGCTACAGATGAAGCTGGAACACTGGACTCTGGTCTAAAATTAGTAATTAATAAGACACTGGGCAACAATATCGAGATTTGGAAATTTGGGAGTTTAAATGTAGATGCTTATGGTCTGTATGATGAGTCCATCCTTATTACTCAATTCAGTTATAGGTCTACAGGTGGGAAAAAAAAAAATTATCAGCCTGGTCAACCTGGTGATGAGAGTTTTGACAAAGGTGCATCAAGAGAGGGAGAAGATGACTCACAGTCACAGGAGGAAGAACTGGACCAGACTGGCAAGCAAAGGATGATGTGAAATAAAAAGATCTTAAAAATAATAAAAAGCAACTACAATCAGGACTAAAGGAGGACCGCCCTGAGCCTATGCACACGAATACAGATACAATGAAAATACAACATGAGGGAAAGTCAAGCCACTACACCAACCAATGTTATTTATTTAATTACTTATTAAATTAACAATGTAGTGGTCCAAAGCTTTATCTCATTTTATTTGTAAAGTCTTGTGATGTGTTGAAACTGTCTTGATGCCAGCTACCAACCAAAGACACTCATGCATCTCCTCAACTGGACAGGGCAGACAAAATACAGCAAAAGGCTCATGGGTTGAGATAAGGACAAGGACAGATCACCCAGCAATTACTGGGATAGGCGAAACAGACTTAAAATGGGGAAATTAATTTAACTTATTACTGATCAAATCAGAGTAGGATAATGAGAAATTAAAAACTAAATCTTAAAACACCTTCTCCCCACCCCTTCCTTCTTCCCAGGCTCAAATTTAGTCATGAGTTTTCTACCTCCGCCCCCTCAGTGGCACAGAGGGATAGGGAATGGGGAATGAGGCTGTCTGTGCTGCTCCTCCTTCCCCAGGAGGAGGACTCCTCACAATCTGTCTCTGTCCCAGTGTTGGGTCCCTCCCATGGGTGAAAGTCCTTCAGGAGCAGGCTGCTCCAGCATTGATCCTGCATGGGATGGCAAATCCACCCATCAAACCTGCTCCATTGTGGGCTCTTCTTTTCACAAGTCCACAGGTCTTACCAGAAGCCTGCTCAAGTGCAGACTTCCCACAGTGTTCCAGCCCTTTCAGGGCACATCCACCTGTTCTAGAATGGGGTCATCCACAGACTGCAAGCGGATCTTTGCTCCATCATGGACTTCCATGGGCTGTAGGATCAGCCTGCCTCCCTATGACCTTCACCACAGGGTGCAGGGGAATCTCTACTCTGGCACCTGGAGAACCTTGTCCCCCTCTTTCCTCACTGATCTTGGTGACTGCAGGGCTGTTGCTTTCACATATTTTCACACTTTTTTTAAAGTTACTTTTGCACAGCAGATTTTTTTCCCTTCTTGTATTTGTTATACCCAAGGCACTGTCACTGATGGGCTTGGCCTTGGCCAGCAGTGGGTCCCTCTTGGAGCTGTCTGGCATTGGCTTTATCAAACATAAGGGAAGTTTCCAACAGCCACTCCTGTTGTTGCCCCATTACCAAAATCTGTCCACACAAAATCAATACAAGGCTACAGCAAAAATGAAAATAAATGACAGGCTGTTCTAGAAGGTATTCTTTTACACATTAGAGAGTGATGATAGTAAGGTTGAGTGGCAATCTCCAGAAAGTACTTTTTCCCTTTGAGGGAAAAGATTCTTTAAAAGTAATCTAAAAAAAGGATTCATTATTTCAGTGCCTGAACTTAAGTTAGATAGAAGTCAATGTTAATGCTTAAACTGTTATGTAACTCACTATTCCTGAAACTAAAGTTCAGAAATCAGATTTGGCACACTGCATGAAGTTTCTTACAGAAAAAAAAATGAAGGGGAATCCCTTTGCTCTACTAGAAAGATGATTTTTTATTTCTAACAATATAAAATGCTCCTCTGTGAGACATCAAAAACTTTTCCTTTGTTTTCCCTGAAAGCAAAATGTTTAAGTAGAATTCAGAACTAGATCAACAATGGTAGATCCTTCATCCAAATACTACATGGTGTAAGCAGTTATTTGAACATTTCCAGATTAGAATCTTGCCCTTTACAAGCATATTTTATACATACAGAGGGCCTGTCAGCTGATTATTTTCTATCACATCTGTTTGGATGGCATCATGCCCATTCACAAGCTCATCAAACCCTTGCCCAAGGGCAAAGCTACAGACCAAGCAAGCACTAGTTAAACAAAGGCCAACAAAGAAGATACAGTAGACTAAAATAATGTACTGCAAGGTAAGAAAAATAGGAAGCTCCATTGATCAAATATAGAATAGCCTCTTGTTATATTTAATGTGAATCTTGGAGGAGTGACAGAGAGTTTTTTCTGAGATAACAGTACAGAGTTGGTGAAATGTTATCTGAGATAACAGGCAACACTTTGCTAAATGTATCATGGTAGGTGCAAATATGTGTACAAGTAAGTACAGGAACAAATATTACCTTTGCTAGCAAATTATTTTGAAAAGAAAACAATGGTGGTACTAGTAAGATCAATAAGCAAGCAGATGGTGATACATGTATTTGTAGTATTTCACTCAGCCAGCATTTGAAGCCCTTTAATTAGTTCAGCTGTCCAAGCCTCTTTCTCCCCCATGTCATCCTTCACTTATTATGTCAATAGAAAAGGAAATATTAAAATTATTATCGTCCCAGTACAGATGGAAAAAGTGGGCCAAAACAATAGAGGTCATAAAACAAGACTGTAAAAATGCCCTGGATAAAACACAATTTTGTTTCCACTTGTGGAATATAATTTCAGAGAAAAAAAAAATTAAATTGACAGAGTGTTTAAAGCTACAGTATAAAAAGAAATGAAGATTGATCTGGATAGCTAAAGATTTAACAAAAGCAGAATAAAATTGTGTTTATAATCACAATAATGGGCGGTACTTACTCTTTAATTTAGGTTATATTAATAAACAACACAAGCATTTAACAAGACCATATAAATACTATTGTTGAAGGTATTGGGAATAATTACTAATAACAATCACAATAACTGCTGTCTGGAGAAAAAGTCCTGGGTTGAAAAGAAATGCAGTTTTCATTTTAGTTTTCTCCATTTCTTTCACCGTACAACAGCTCTTACAACAACTCTTTCACTTGCAATGCTAGAAAGCAAACAGAAACTGTATCCAATCCTGGTTCTCACATCAGTCTTTCTGAACTTTCTACACATGGACTTTTGTATTAAAAAAGTAAAGAAGGGAAGTGAGAAACTACGCATACTTTCTGAAATTAGCATGCATATGTTAATTTCTAAGTCTGAGTCTAATTAAAATTAATTATTACATTAACAATGATTTAATGAATACACTGTTTCATTCCTTCTTTTTAAAAAAAATTCAGCTACTTTGCCCTGGAATGACTCTTCTGTACTTTATGGCAAAATTGCCTATCTTCCTCAACATGAAGTTGTGCCCATAGTGTTCCATAATATTTCAGTTTGCATGGACTATCTGCAAGCATGTAAAGTAACCTCACTTCTTCTCTAGTTGTGCCAGTCCAAGTGCTGGCTGGTAACCAACGCAGTTAATTTTCATACCTGCATCAGGGATTGTCTTCATGAAAATCTTTGCACATTTGTTCTGTAAGCAATTTTGCAACATAGATTCTTTTTTTTTTTTTCCTTTTTTCCTTTTCTAAATTAACACCAAGGAAAAAAACAATTATCCACAATGAATTAAAGTAAAATTTCAATCTGTGAATATACTTAAGCTTTACCTATCACTGCTTTGTAAAGTTTAATAAAATAAATAACTTGTGTTGCAACAGAAGATTAATCCCAGAAAATAATGGCAAACTTCTGGTAAAAATGTCCTATTCATAGTTCTGTCTTCATAAGCAATATCAGAGCAAGTCCATTAATCCCCATAACTCATATGATACTACACTAAATTTAAAGATATAAGTTAATTGGCAGACAAAAACATATACTGTTACTGTCTTGCTTTAATCATATTTTAATGTAGACTATACACTGAAAATTCTAGTTAAGGCTCTAGTCACCATCAGCAAGACAGTGTGAATATATGGGCATGAAGAGAT
This sequence comes from Myiagra hebetior, assembly GCA_013397015.1. Classification (NCBI taxonomy): domain Eukaryota; kingdom Metazoa; phylum Chordata; class Aves; order Passeriformes; family Monarchidae; genus Myiagra; species Myiagra hebetior. The sequence continues at coordinate 1,218,567 of VWZQ01004330.1, read as the reverse complement.
GTCAGTCAAGGTGATGCACTACACTTCAGACTTCCACAATAAAACTTTAAACTGATTCGTGTAAGAACTGTTCCAGTATGGATTTTGTGCTGTCCTGCATATTGCCACAGGCAGTTCTCACTCTGCTTAGACCAATTTAAATGTTTTAATAAATTAAGCAATACCCTGGATAAAATCCCCATGATTCTTCTCTTCTCCAGGGTAAACAGCCCCAAATCTCCTAGCCTCTCTTCGAAAGAGAGGAGGTCCAGCCTTGTGATGAACTTAATGGCCCTCCTCTGGGCTCACTCCAATAGGTTAATATTTTTCCTCTGTTGGCAGCCCTAGAGCTGGACACAGTACTCCAGGTGTGTCTCACAGGAGTGGACTAGAAGAGCAGAATTACCTCAATTCTCGACCCACTGGTCACACTGCTTTTGATGCAGCCCAGGATGTGGTTGTCCTCCTGGGCTGCAAGCGTATCCTGCTGGCTCACGTTGAGTTTTTCATCACAAACATTCCCAAGTCATTCTCCTCAGGGCTATTTTTGATTCATTTACCACCCAGTCTGTATTTGTGCTTGGGAGTACTATAATCCAGGTGTAGGACCTTGTGCTTGACCTTGTTGAACATCATGAGATCCTCATGGGCTGTCATGAGGTTCTCATGGGGCCACCTCTCATGCCTATCATGGTCCCTCTGCATGGCAACCCTTCCAGCCAGTGTGCCAACCACATCACACACTTTAGTGTTTTCAGGTAAACCTGCTAAGGGTGCACTCAATCCCAGTGTCCATGTTGCTGATAAGGATGGTAAAAAAGTGCTGGAATCCTTTCCACTTAAGAGACATTTGACATTTTCCAGATTTGGTTCAGGCAGTTCTTAGCTTTTAGCAGTCCAAATTTGCAACACCTTCACTGATCCATTTAACAAATCCCTAATGAGAAATGCTTGCAATCGGCAAGGTAAATTTGCATAACAAACCATTTCAAGTACTTGTTTAATCTGTGTTAATTATTCATTATTTCTTGCTGTCTGTATTTTTAAACTCCTGTCCTCATTTTGGCTTGGGATATTTACTCAACACCTGGATACTTATTTATTTCCCTACCACTGGAATGTACATAAGAGTACATATCCTACTAGAAAAGGCACATATATTTGTCTTCCTTGAAGTTTTGTGCAGATTTTTCTTTCTGTACTCTTTCTACAATTACTATATAGAATTCTACTGAAAGTTGAGCTTAAGAAAAATCTAGAAAAAGAAGCTGTGGGTTTATATATATATATATAAAATCAGAAACCAGTTTTTGTGGATTAAGTTCTTGAAAATAAAATTTTTAAACTTTTTTTTCCTAACTCTTTTTTTCTGTGAGTCTGAATATGGAATATGAATGGAAATGAAACAGTTATGGAATATGAAATGAAATATATGGAATATGAAACAGTTATGGTGAATTAAAAAATAATGACACAATTAATCTTACATTAAGGATGAAATAAAGAGTAGACTAGTCAGGCATTGTTGAATCTGGTAACTGGGATAAGGCAAGGTTTTTTCAGTTCCCTGATCCCAGGTCCCACCTGTAGAGAGGATAAGTTTATGTCTTTGTTAGACACTTAAAATCACATCTATGCAATACACATCCCCTTGCAAGTACAGCCAGGGAACAAATTAACACAGTCAGGATACTCAGCACGGATAAAAACACAAACAGCACCAGCAGCCGTGTTCCATTCTCTTCTATGGCAGTTCAGGATGAAGGCCATCTACTAGATCTCCAGACTGTCCCTGTATCCTGTTTCTCCTCAGTTGCTGGCATCTTGTCATGAGAGTCACAGAGGCCTGCAGGTCAATGAGCATGGGTGTACACACATGCCCCCACCTACACACACCCACACACTCTTGGATCTTTCTGTCTCCAGCTGCCTCATTCATGCACACAGCCATGCAAATGTGTTTCTCAGCTGACCCCACAGCTCTACCAGTTGACCTAGACCGACTGGTCCCTCCAGTAGCCAGTCTGCAGACCATCTCTTCTCGTCATTACCTGGTCTGGCCCAAATTTAGGGCTCCCAAGACTTTTATCCAACTGGCTGACTAGTCTGACTTGGTATTTGCTAGTGATTGCTCACCAGTGTATATATCCTCCCTTGCTCCAGTTGCCGGTACCAGAGAAATATTGTCACCTCTGGCCCATGATCCTAGTCCATCTGCTGGCATATAAATCTCTGGATACACACACAGACACACACACATAGGTACATAGACTATATGAAAGAACATCTCACCCAGGAAAAGATTTACAAGTGGAATTCAAGACAACAAAACTGTTCATCAGGTGCAGAACACAGACCTATGTACTGTTAAACACACAGCCATACCTTTCACCCATCAATTTTCTCATGATTTATCCCTCCCAAACAACCTCAATGCTTCCTTTTTCCCTCCTTTGATTCTTCTACTAAACATCCTAGATGTCTTGTACAATCCCAAAAATGCATCTTATAATGTGTCCCATACCCACTAGGCAGTAACTCTTCTCAGCTTTTGAGGTGATCTGGAGAACATCTTCCATTTACTCATGGTAATGAGTATCATTACTGACTCATGAGGTTGTCCATCCCAAAGGAGCAGAACCAGGGTTCTTGTTTCTCTAATTAGTTTATGAGGATTTCACTGTTCGCCATTGTTCTTCATGCTTGTGGAGAAGAAACTTTTATCCTATATCCTATAACATTATTAGAATATTTTTTGGCCTAAAAGGAAGTCACTGAATGAGAAAAACTAGGGCATTAAAAAAAAAACAACTTTGGCTAAGACTCACTTTCTTGCTGACGTAACAAGCAAATATTGCTGAAAAAGAAGTTTTTCAGTCTTGTGTTTAAAAATAGCGGCAGACTCCAATACTCTGCAGCAAATTCGGGGATGAAAATACTTTGAAATGGGGTTTCCTGAGCAGAAAATGAGCAATTCAGACAAATAATATTCATGAGATCCCTCCTCACTTCCCTTCCTTCCTTTTCTTCCTCTCTCCTTTCTTCCTTTGTTCTGTCTCCCTTTTCTTTTCCTTATTTTTCTTCTCTTCTTCCAATATGCACAGTGGAATATTTAAGGTTTTTACACTGGTTTTACCCTCTCTGTCTATCTACATTACTTATTGGCAGCTAAAAAAATCTTTTCAATCTCTGCCTCCTCTGAAATATCTTTGAAACTTGAGATACTGTCCTTAGCACTGAAAAAAAAAAAAAAAAATGGATATACGTTTTGCTGAAACGTATCATGGAAGCAATTTTGAAATGTTTGCAGATTTTTTCATGACTACTTTCTAGCTATCCAAGAGCAGAACAGGAATTAGAAAAGATTAAAATCCCGTTTTGCAAAGACTTCTTAGGGTATTATTTTATTTGGTTATATGACAGGGTGCAGAGATCAGTGAGAATGTGGTACCTACCCATATTATAGATTAAATAAAAGAAGTGTAGTTAATTACTGTAGGATAATGGCCCAAATGCTTTATAATGCAACAAAAAATAAATGAATGCATAATTTATTTTGTGAATGAAAAATAAATGGAGGTAAACCCCATATTATAAACATTGTTCAAGTGACATTTGAACAGCATAAAACACAAAGAAAAGAGAAAATGCAGCCTCGGGGAGGAAATAACATCCAAAATCCTACTGCAGACTGAGAGAATATACTTTGAATAGCCTTTCAGAGGGTAAAGCATAAGACATGATAATTTTAAAATAGTATGAATTTGTACAGATATCTGTTTCAAAAGAATCATGAATTCATAGTGAGATGGGAAAGAAAATATTTACAATACTTTGATAGCCCTCTAGTCCTGAATTTTTTTTCTGGCACTTTTACTTGTTATGTAGACAGCTGAAGACCAACAGTGATAAACTCTAAGTTAGTTCCCAGTTCTTCCAAACCCCCTCTTAAAAAACACTGTTCATACGTTGCAGCTAGAGTTGCATTCAAACTTTACAGCCTGGGTTTAGAGTTCTCCACAGTCACACATCTTCTTGGAAACTTCAATGATCCCCTTTTGTACAAATCATACTTCTCATATTAATTTTTTGGAGGAAAAGTATGTAGTGATGGTCTGCTAGTAAGTAACTGTGAAAAGATGAAGTCTCCAGATGGTTCTCCAAAACTAGGACAACCTTCTGAGATGGTATGAAACTGATCCACATACATTCAGTTCTATGGTCAAAATAGACAGAAAGAGAGCTTTGTAGGATATTATCAAAATACTTTCCTTAAATGTTTTGGGAACAAATTTAACCCTCTTCAAACAGGTGCATAAAATACCCTCTAGCACATTGCCTTTTCCATTTTCTTTCCCTAAAAAAAGACTTCAAGGTGAGATGACTGCAGTTTTTTCTTCATAATATCCATTAATTATAGCTAAGAAGACTATAAAACAGAAGTGCCTTTTCCTCTGCCTACTACGGATACTCCGTCAGAAAATTTATTGAAAGAGATCATTAATTTGAAGCTACTTATTTACTCTGTCTGTGGGCAGGCCAGTTTGTGATCTGTGAAATTAAACTGACAAAGCAAAGGAGTAAATTCTATCCTGTAAAACATTCAAATAATTTCCAGCTGAAAAAAAAAAAATGTGTAGAAACTATTTATTTTTAATCATCTAAAATTTAGTCATGCTTGGGCATCTTGACAAAACAAGCCTACTCCATTCATTCCTGCGAAGAAAGACAGGGCTTACTTTCCTAAGGAGGCTCAAAATGGTTAATACTCTTTTGCATGTTTATACCAACATACATAGAGATGTCTGTGAGGTCTAGATACCTGTGTTTTGGCGAAGTTATGTTTAGTTCACCATCCAAATTTATATTTGAGAAATACTCCTTCAGTATCTTTTTTTTAATTGAAGAATGAATTTTTAAATGGAGATGAAGATGATGATGGAAGTGTTCTGTAATGTGCCAACTGCTTTTCACTTACTCTTGCAGCATAAAAGAAAGCATTATGTGGGTAAAAAACCCTCTAGATTAAGAAATTAAATACCACGTTTACAGGAAAACAAACCCTCCTAGTAGATTTGGAAATGTTAAGTTTAAATACAGGCAAGCTATGAAAGCTGTCTCTCCTTCCTGAACAGAAAGTTGAGGACATAAAAGATGTGTTTAATAGCCAAGAGGTCTGGAGGGCAGGAGCTAAGCAGTGTGGTCACCAGAACCTTACTTTTGAGAGGAAGAGAAACAATGTGAAACAAACAATGACACCCTAAGGAAAATGAACAGTAGCCACTGTTAAACAAGCAATTTATGAATAAAACATGATTTCCCATAGAACATCTAATTATGTTGAAATTAATCTACTCCATCTCTTTTTAGACAAAATTAGTAATGTATAAATCTGTTATATGATAACCTTGTCTATAAATCCCAGGGACAATAGTATTTAAACTTAATTAGCCAAAACAGAATGGTGATTTTTTTCTTTACTCTCCCTTATACCTTTCTCAAATTGAACTCCAACCTGATTTATTTTTCATAGCAGATATATCTTTCTTTTTGAAGTAAAAAAAAAATTGTGAATTTTTTACATTTACAGAGCAAACTTAAGGTATTTATTTTATTTTTAAACTATTATTTTGTTTAAGATGAAACAATATATTATTTATCTGTGCAACCCAATTAACTTGGGTTCCTTGACTGTAAATTGTACAAAGTCTTGTCATATCAGGGGAAAGCACATGGTGACAATAATTTACTTCTGGTTTTCTTTCTCTGAATAACCTAATATTTTTCTCTGAAACTGGATTTCTAAACTATACTTATTCAGATAGCTTGTTTTGTTTTTGCTTTGATTCACATAATGTCTAAGAGATATCCATCTTTTCTGAAAATAGAAGACTGCTTTCTCTAAATCTAATACCTGCTGTTAAAAGTTTTCAATCTTAAGGTTCATACTAATCACACTACCCAGTGGATACCAGGAAGTGTAAAGCATCTTCTAGAAAAGTACTGCACTTTTTGCATTTTTCTACTTCATTTTTTTTTTGAGCTTCTGAAATAGATTTTATGAGAAATTTTTCAGTTGGTGGGCATCTACATAGTCCTGTATGCAAATTAAAAGGTCAACATAGACTACACTGTCCAAAGCATGCATGCAAGTACAACAGTACTTGCAAGTATTGTTTCCTCAGGTTTTAAGCAAGAACAGCATGAAAATCCATTGAAGATTTGTTGCTAAAAACAGTAAATTCTTGAGATATCTTCAAATAAATATTTCTTGGAATGAAGTTCTCTCTTTTAATAAAGAGTTCCTTGAATACACAATGACAATATAACTAGACAAAAACAAAATTGATTTCACCGGGAAAAAAATCCCCACCAAACAAAACAAATGTTTTTGTTGGTTTGGTTTTTTTTTTTTACTTTATTTAGAAACAAAAATGTTTACATCTTTTGCAGTTTTCTTGCATCAGCCACTAAGCTTGTCTCCCCTGCTAGAAGCCTAATATTGCCAATCAGACACAATACTGAATACAAAGATAAATATAGTCATCACCCTCATGTAGCTACCTAAATATGTTTGTATTCTGTGTCATCCATTTTTTTATAAACTGCATCCATACACCCTCTTCTCCAACATTAGCCCCCTCTCTGAATGTGTTTCCCTGCTGGTGTATACAAACATAGTGTGTTTGACATATTCAGGGCATGCTGAATTTATTCAATTCACACAGATTGTTGGCATCAGCAGCAGGTCTGATTTACACCCAATATATTATATATTTCATTTATATTGTGCTAGCAATATGTGTACTACAAGTTTGACAGTTCTGGTTGTCCTGTGGCCTTGCCAAAACTACAGGTTCTGAACATGTCAGAATTGTGCAAGCTCCACTGGAACAAAATTTATACGTAGAAAAAAAAAGAAATATCTCAGCAAACATGAACATATGGTAGGCTCAGTCTTACTTCCTGCAATGTTATTTTCTCATTGAAAATGATGAATCTGCAGGACATTGACCGTGTATTAGCTTCAGAAGTGTTACCTAGGAAACTCTTCAATTCACAGTCATTCCATTCTGCTGCTTTCCATTTCAATAGAATCATAGAATCTTTAAGGCTGGAAAAGACTTCCAGCATCATCGAGTCCAACCTTTGACCAAACACCACAATCAATGTCAACTAAACCACAGTAGTAAGTGTCACATCCAGGCTTTTCTTTAAAACTTCCATGGATGGTAAGTCCACCACTTACCTGAGAAGCCCATTCCAATGCTTAGTGACCCTTTAAATGAAAAAAATATTCTTGATGTCCAACCTGACCCTTCCCTGGCCCAGCATGAGGCCGTCTTCTCTTGTTTTGCTGCTAGTTTCCTGGGACAGTTCTACTTCACCATTTCTCCACATATCACAAACCCAAGTGTATTGGTTTGAAAACAAACCAGTGGGAGATTGCAAGTCAGGATTAAAATTTAATAGAAAAAAAGAATTAAAAATAAGTGAAATAATGCAAGGAAAAAGCACTGACAAAGTCAGATACAACCTGGCACCCTGTTAGGGTGGTGGTAGCAGTCCAGATGAAGTAGTTCAGTTGAAGCAGTGATCCTGTGGAAGGTCTGGTCTCCAGCTGAAGGCCCAGTGGTAGCTCTTGTCCTCTGGGAACCCAGTAGACAGGGCTAACTCAGGCACTTCCAAGGCCAGGTTATATCCAGGTGGGAATGCTTGGCTCCTCCCTCCTGGGCAGAGCATCTCACAATAGGATGAGATAAGTCCATGAGTCATGCAGTGGTTTCTTGCTGTCCCCTTGTCTGTTATCAGGGGTGGGTCATAGCAGGAGGTAACAGCTAATGGCCCACAGCTGGTGATAATGGAATACATCTATAGTGTAACCTAGGACACCAAGATAATACAAAGGCCTAATGTTTTACAGCATACATATAGACAAGTCTAGACACTCCTTTATTGCAAAGTTTTTTTAAAAACTATTCACTTGTAAAGAATTACTCTAGTATTATTTTTCATTTTTATTATTCTAAAATAGCCTATCTAGCCTCTTATGTTTTCTTACTCCAGTATAAGACAATGCTAAATTGCATGGGTATGTGGAATTGATGGGCTTTCAAGGAATTGAAGGCTAACCAGCAGTTTACAATAGATGAGAATGAGAACTTGTTGGTTCTGCATGCTAGAGTGGGTTAGTGGGACTAACCAGTGTCAAGGCAAGCAAGGGGGAACAGAGGAGGGGATAGGCCTATAAAAGGGGTTGGTAGTGTGTAAAACAGGACTTGTCAGTGTGCTTCTCTGGCTGAGCCCTGTGCTTGATCACTGCAGTCTGTCCTGTCTTCCTATATCTTCCTGTTAAATCTTTTCTTAGCTGTCTCTCACAACAATCTCACTCTGCACTCTGTGTGTGTGCGCGGCAAGGACACAGGGGAGACCTGCGTGTGTGTGAGTGAAATTTGGGAATAGCTACTGGAGTTGGACCAAGGGGTAGGCACCCCTGGCCATTGGTATCAGCTACAGGAAAGCTGCAGCTGCATCTGTAGCTCACATCTGAGTTTTAGGGCATGAGTCTGACCTCCATCTACTTGGGCAGGAGAGATTCTGGGCTGGAACAACTGGAGAAGTGACAGCAGTCCTAACATCCCTAACACAAAGCATTCTCATCTTCACTGGATTCTGGATGATAAACTGTGGAAGTATTTATAGAGAAAGAAGAATGCTATGACAAAGTATAATCTTTCACTAGTGCCCTAGTCTTCTATTCCCAAAACATTAATGCCATTGGATTTGTTTGTTACACTGAAAATGTTGCCACAGGAAAAAATGAAGCATACTTTATAGGGGGAGCTGTCAGTCTGCTACTGTCAGTCCAATCTGTGCTTTAGCTAGTATACTGGTCCACATAATTAGCCCAGTTACAGAAATTCCTGGTTTAGAGCACCGCAGTAAACTGCAGTAACACAAGTCCTCCTGCCTGGAGGAATGTTAAGTTTGTGATGGAGTTCTTGTCTCTTTTCTTGAAGGAGCATGATTCTAATGCTGACATTGGACCTTACTTTCTCCTTACTCTGGTGGTCATGCTTGGAGATCCAGGTGTGAATTCCCTGCCTCCTTTTCCTGCCTTCAGGAAGTCCCTACATGGGAGGGGAGCAGGAGGGAAGAACCAGCTCCTATCAGCCAAGGCTACTCTGGCCCTCTCACACACCTGTCCTGTCCCTGCTGTGTCTGGTGACAGGGGATGAGAATCCTGCTGGTCTTAAAATCTTCAGAAACACACTGATTTTGTTTGAAATCATGCTCACCACTTCATAGAGTGAATGGAAAAAATGACAATGACCAAACTATTCCTTTTGTTTTCCGCAGTTCCTGTTCCATTTTTTATAGCTACGGACACAGAAAAGGAATACTGTTTCTATGGGAATAGATGAAAATTTGCTAAGAGAAATTTAGTTGTGTATTTTTAGCATTATACCACTAAAATACTGATTGCTGAAAAATATTAAAAGAAATAATAAACCTACACTATTATTTTTGCAAAATTATGCATCTTCTCTTTTGGGTGGGTGGAGGTGATTTTAAGTAGATGGGTCCTTTGACAGCAGAGGTTTGCATAAATCTCATAACACCTATTCTGAAAACTGATTACTTCTGGTACAAATTTCATTGAAACACCTCTAAAGCTGGAATAATTCAAGATTTATGACTGTGTTTGTCCTGTCTATAGGTGTAAATTCCCTATTGTAAGAAGCCATGCAAGGAGAGCTGAACCACAGCATTTTGACAGAGAGAAAATCTATTAGTTTTCTTAAGAATGTCATTACACAGATCAATTCCTCATTCCCTGTCTTATCCTATAACTTTTCCCATAGACTAAACCTTTAACAAAAATTTATTTCAATTGTCTCAAGGAGAAGAAGAAATAATTCTTCTCAGACATTGCTGCTTTCTTTTAAGGTTTGAAAACTGGATATGCAAATAGATTCTGTCAAATGCTAGTGGCAATGTACCAATATATGCACTCTGAATTTGTAATTATTATTTGCCTGCTTTTATTGTCGTAGCAACCAATTCACTTCAGTTGGAGATTTGTACTACTTCTAGAATTGCAACTTGCTGGAGTCTGAATATTTGACCTTTTACCATTACTAATTTCATGCATCCTCCTAAATACAACATACAGCAACAAAGGATTCTTTGTTGGATGAAATGTTCAGACAATACTCTCATCTATTCAAAAGGATTTTTTGCTGTCTTAGGCAGTGCAATATTTCTGAAGCATATTTATCTAGGTATTCATGTTTCAGACTGACCGGGAGGAAAAAAAAAAAAAAAAAAAAAAGGGAAAATAAAAAGGAAAAACACAGATATATGGTAAAATATCTATTTACGTTCAGTGGATATGGTTTGGTCTACCTCTGCAATTATTTTCAACTGAATACAAAGAAGAGTGAGAAGCTTCAGGGAGATAAGAATTTATGCTCTTTAAACTCAACAATCTTATATTCCAGAAGTAGCATCGTTTATTCAAAGTTACTTCTTTTTTTAAAAGTGACTGAAAAACATGAAAGCTCTTAAGAATTACATAATATGGGGCATTTTATGCTTAAAAGATTTTTTCTTCATCTGGGGTTTATACAATTCAGATAAAATAGTATATATTTTTGTTGTAGACAGTTTTATTGGTTTTTTTACATCAGAAGGTACTTTATAAAAACAAACACTAAATTATGTGCTTTCAATATAAAACAAATTCTAGAGACAGTAAGTGTCCGGGGTTTTTGGTATTATAGTAGGATGAATGTTTATAAGCAAAATACATTGACATTCTTTAGAAAATCATGGATCTTTCATTTGTATTATATCTTGAGAGAAGTTAAATCTAAGTTGTTTAAAATCAAGCCAGCTTAATAGGTAGTTGAATCATGTCATAGATATAATTTCTGTCTTACAGTGATTTAAAAGGAAGTGATGTCACTCAGAATTAATTCGAAAGCCAGCCACTGGATTGTCTTTGTCATTAGCTTCTCTTGGTTTGAAATTAATCTGAATTTGCTTTAATTCTCTGGTAGGCAAAAATAAAGAAACAGTTTATTCACATGCTTAACACAAACCTCAGACTATCTACAAAACATTTATTTTCCACTGTAATTTTTTGCTAAAAGTGACATGATTTTAACTTCACACAAACTCAGAATGTATGTATGTTGAAAGACACAAAATTGTGTCAATGTTGAACATAATAGTTTATCTTCAAGCATACTTGCCTTCAAAGACCTAATTTAAAGGAAAATAATGTTGTTGGCTGACCAAGAATACAGGACATCTAGTTATTCAAAACATACTTATCTCTTAAAATTCAAAAACTTCACAGCATTTCCCACATGAGGTAGTTTAAGGTAAACATCCTGCATTAAGTTCTAGTTGTTTAAGCATTGCTACCCTCAGGAAGAGTAACTTGCCTCCCTTAATAATAAATCCATTATCATTTAGTTAGGAGATAGTAGTTTAGCGGCTGTAAAGAAAAAGAGAACCATAAATTTTGTGTATAAAGTTAATGCATCTGAAAAAATTGATTAGATGTGATTTATGTGTTGGCAGTATTACACCATACTGCTGGTGAAGTAGAATTTAACTTGAGTTCATTACATGAGTCAGAGCAAAACACCTGAGCATGCATTAAAACTGGAAAATGAAAGTTTCTAAGTCATGCCTCTCTCTATGACTTTTCTCTTTTCCTTAGAAGTTATTAAGCATTCCTCCTTCTCAGTACCACTCTTTATACAATTTAATCAATATCATTCTCAATAGGTAAATTATATGCAAAAAAATCTTGAGGTTGTTTTAGCTGCATGAGAGGGAAATATCTTGGAGTCATCTATTGACAGCAATTTCAGAATCCACTAGGATTTCAACAAGTACATTTTTCTGTATAACATTCCCTTGTGTTCTGATCTAGGTGGGTTTACAAAAAATGTAAAATCACATCTTTAGGATGGAACACTAGATAAACGGAATATATTGGACTGACTTCCATGACCTGTGTTCTTTCAGTTATGGCTCTCTGGAATTATGGTGGCACTCTAGTGTATTGACTTATATATTCAGGACATGAATAGAGATAGACACGAAAAAATCCATATCAAGGTCTAAAAATTATGGTAGACTATCAGGAGGTTCATTCACAGTATCATTAAGTTGTTAGTATTGGAATTTAGGAGTAGAAATTCTACTGTTCTTAATTTGTAATTAGGAGATTTAGATGACAAAACAGATTTCATCCCTATTAACTTCTTTGGTTTTGGTAATTTTTTGTTGAGCTTTTTTTTAGTCCAAAAAAATGTAAAGTGTAAACTGCAAAAAATTGACACTTTAGGTCTAAATATTCTTAGTTATATGTCGAACTCATTGGAAAACTTATTTCTTTCAGTAGTTTCTTCAGAACTCAGATGTGTTCTTGATTTCACAGTGACCCAGTTTCAAAAAGTACTGCCTGGCCTGTCTGCTGGTAGATGGGATTTTGAGAATATTTTTTTTTAATTTTCCCTGGAGAGATCCTAGGTGTCCTAACTTTTGCTGAGCTTTAGTTCTGCAGAAATACATTTTTTATCTCTCTTGCCAGGTCTCTTCTGTTCGAAAGGCAGTTTTGTGTTTTCAACTCAAGGTAGAAACTAACAATACAAAACCACATGTGAAGGGCTTGTTTTAAACATCCTGCTCATTTTTTATTTTTCTAATAGTGGTTTGCTATACATTAAATGAGACAGAAACATTTAACATTTTATTTATTGCATGGAAAACAAAAGAGTCCCTTTTAACACCCTGACAGGGCATTCAAAAGTTCTCAGTTTTCTTCACTGACAATACTGATTTACTAACACCCAGATTAGGAATGCAAAGAACTAGCAGCCAGTAGGAAAGTAATCTTTGATGTTACAAAGCCAAATTGAGATATTTAATGTAGGATGTCAAAAATGGTTTACAGGTTTGTTTTATGTTCAGATAGCTCCACCTTCTCCAGCCTGAGGACCTCAAAATGAATCTCTAAGTGTAATCACAGAGTCTTTTGCTGGGAAATTCAGGCAAAACCCCCACTGCTATTCTGTCTATTATTCTTTTCAACAGAAAAGAAATAATACAAATTTGGTATACCAAAATGTTTTTCTCAAGCACAGATAAAGTTTAAAACAAGCCACAGCTGAAAATAAGAACAAATTATTTAGGTGTTTTCCCCTCTTTCTTCTGGAATTACTTTCTGGCTATGAACCATAGTGTGGGTGGATAATATGGCCATAACAGAAACTAATTTAGCAATGTGAAACACTCTAAGAATATGTGTACTTCCCCTTTCCACCTATACTCTTTCAGGATAGGGTATGAGGACACATTGTCCCATTTTAAAAGTCAGAAAAAACTCATCTCAAGGAACTTATGAAACACTTTGTCTTCTTTAGTAGTGCTGATATTCACAGGAAGAGATGAACTACCAAAAACTTACTCACAATAAGTCTTTAGAAATTTTATGATATTATTAAAAATCAAAGCCAACAAGAAAAAAANAAAAAAAAAAAAAAAAAAAAAAAAAACCAAAAAACCCCCCACAATGTATACAAACCATATTTCATTTCAGTATGATGCAAGCTAAACACAGTGAAAGAAATTATGAAAGGTGCAATAAAGATTTTAGATTAGCTATAAATAGCTTGTGATCAATTATGCTGGTAACTGGTAGCAAACCTGAGAAATAAAAAATCCAGAAGAGTAAAAGTATCCTGTCTTTTGAGTTTTCCTGTGCAGAAATGCAGAAACAAATGGTCTTTTGTTTTTAATATGAAAGAAGTTAGATGAGGAAGTTTTGCAACAATAATAAGACATGAAATGTTCAAGGATCTATTTTGAGGAAAATCAAAAAACCAATTTTGATGGTGAACCTGTGGTTTTACAGTAATTAGTAAAGAATATATTTAAATGCATGTGTGTCTTCTAATAGCTCATAAATTTTTTACAGCGGACTTTTCAGTGACCTTACAGCCATACTCACAAGTGGCTGGGTTGTGTGAATAAAACTACAGTTTAATAGCTACCGAAGAAATATGGGATTATATCAGGGACTCCCAAAACAGCAAGAAGAAGCTGACAGAAAATAGCCTTGAAAGTGCAAGCGTGGGACAATAGACAAGGTCCAAGGCTATAATCACAAATCACTGATGATTAATTACTGATCATTACAGGAACATAACCTTGGCAGATGGGCGGAACCCATTTCAGGGTTAAAAAGAAAAACAGAAATGAAATCTTAAGCATCTCTAAAACATGCCATATACAGTAAAACTTGGATGCAATATCAAGTTTATGGATGAGAGAACAAAGGGGAAGTGAATAAAGTGTATTAGCAAATATTTTTTAAAAATTACATAATCAAATCCAAGAGTCAGAAAGAAGATTATTTAATGCACTTTTCCTTCAGGTATGTATGTAAAAATACCTGAAATACATGGGTTACTGAAAATGTAGGCTGAAATGAGATCTGAAATTAATTAGTCTATATATCAAGGACCTACCCTTACACAATGCCTAAAAAACATACCTTCCTGGTTTGACTGTGATCACTGATACATGCATAGTGTTTACTTTCCTCCTCCCCACAAACATTTGTGTACTGTGACATTGTGATTATATTTGAACCGTGTGTCCTAAGTTTAGTTATGAGACAATGTGTGACAGTGACAACTATGGAAAATAAAAAGCTATATTGCATATGTTGTTCCCCCAATGGATTAGAATAGTTAGGCAGATAAGGAATGAAGATGGCTTATTTTTGCATTTTTGAAAAAGCTATCCTTTTTCTTTTGCTTCTTACTTTAAAGCTGATTTTTAAAAATATATTGATAAGTCATTTCCCAGATAAAATTAGGCTGACAGATATATAATTCCTCCAGACCTCATTTTCTTTAGTTCTTAGGGCATGCATATTCTTTTTCTAGAAATTCTATAAAGTAACAAGCATTACTTGAAATATCCTTTTGACTAGTTCTGTTGCTTTAGGGTCAATTTCCTTGTGCTTTGTTGTACTTGAGATAACAAAACTTTTGTTGCTTATTCTGTCTTCCTTCAGGCCCATATTCTTATCTCCCTGTCAAAATTATTTGTATGCTATGCAGTATGTGATTAAAATTAGTCTTTTTTTTCAGTGATGGCTGAAACAAAAAAGTGTAACAAGTTATTGAAGACATTTCCATATCTATTACTTTTTTTTTCTGTTCCTTTTCTGTATTGTATCTGTGCACTTCTCTACCTATATGCAGAAGATTTCCTTGTTAACTCTTCTTTTACTAATATACATGAATGAATCTTTTTAGCTTTCTAACTTTAGTATTACTTACTTGATATATTTCTTCTTACTGGTCCTTTACAATATTTGTCTTTCAAGTTATGCCATATCTTTTTGATTTCCCAGTCACAGACCAACTCTTGGTGCTCTCATTTCAATATTACACTATCTTTATTTTGTAATGACAGTTTGTCTTTACGTAATGATAGTTTGTCATTTTGAGATAATATACCTCATTAAATTAATTCCAGTTTCTTTCCATGGTTTTAGCCCACAGTTTATTTTTCTAGTGATTCTATAAGTTTCAAGTATGACCTAAAATCTGGTAGTTAATCTATTGACTATGTATTTTTTAAAAATATGGGGTTTATTTATTCAGCAGGACTTCAGAATGAACACTTAATTTATAATATTCTCATTAGTATTTTAAAGGGATTTCTTTGCATTTAATTATACTTTAAAGTACAGTACCAGTTGTCACTCAAAGAGTAGTTAGGCAGTGGAATAAGTTGCCCGGAGAAGTTGTGGAGTCACAGTCTCAGGAAGCGTTCAAGAGGTGTCTGTATGACACTTGGGGATATGGTTTAGGGGTGATTATGGCGGTGCTAGGTTGACAGTTGCACTAGATGATCTTGATGATCTCTTCCAACCTTGATGATCCTGTGATTGTGTGAAATCTGTATTTTGAAAAAGGACTGTCAGTTTTTCTAATGTACCTGATACTTACTCTGCCACTTCTGAAGTTTTAAAAGCCTCATTGTTTTACTATTTCTATTGTTATTTTCACAGAATATTCTTGAGAGAACAAGGACTTAGAATCTCCAATATTGTAGTAATAAAGACCTATTCTTATATTCTTTCTAAACAAAGCATCTGTAAAAGAAAAATGACAAAATAAAACCTGATGTTATTACCTTGTTTTAAGCTACATTTCCAAAGAGATGATTCCAAAAGAACACTTTCTACTGAATTACTGCTATGATCATCACATACTTTTCTTTAAATGTTTCTGTAACCTTACTTGTGAATTTCCTAAGACACTGGTGGCTGCTCATCTTAGCAGCCTTTTTGCATTAATTTCGCTCTGTTGTAAAAGAGACACACACTGTTTTTCAATTAATATTAAGGATAATCCCTAATCTTTTCAGTTACAACAGTGGGTTGCAGACCGGACTTATGTGTCAAAATACTATGATTTTTCAGGAGAATGTGGAAAAACAATTTTAATGCAATTTAAGTGTTTAATATTAGTCACAGGAATAAAAATTCAGTCCATCAAGATCATTGAGAAAAAACTTTTGCCATAATGATTTCAGGGAAACTGAATACATCACAGAACAACAGTTTGTGAGTGTGAAAACAGCAGTTCCTGCAAGAATTCCGGAAGACTTAAGATATTTTTATTGAACAGGTGTTAAGCACACTAAATAGTAGTGTTCAAGGAGCTATCACTTCAACATCAACATGCGTACAAATTAATTTTTTTAAACAAAAGAAATTGTAAAACATGCTCAAAATTATTGGAGCCACTTATTTCTTTTTCAGTGAAGCTTTGTTTCTCCTCTTATTTTCTCTTATCCTCTTATCTTCTCCTTATTTTTCTCCCCGCAGCTGTTTCTCAGTACGAGAAAAAAGACTCTTTGAAGTGATAGCAGTACATCTTATATCTGCTGACAAAACCCAGAAGCAAGCAGACTGACATGGCCACTTGTCTCTTGTTCATTACTAAAGTATCTTTTTAACCTTTCTCATATCCCTGCTTAGAGTAATTTTTTCCCCTGCAATTTAAAAAAAAAATAAATTTAAAAATAAGTACAATTTTTCATCCTGTTCTGTTCTCCCTCCACTTTTTTGTTATTTTACTTTTTGTTCTCTCCTCAAGGGCTTTATGTCTGTGTGTGGCTGTACATAGAAAGCTTACACATAAAAGCTTGTAAGTACACACTTGTTATTTGATTATTTAATCCACAGGCTCTGCTTTAGAATAACATGTTCTGCAGGTGTTTCAATGACTTTTAAAGTATGCACACCTCAACTGTGGATCATTATACCTGCTTTATACAATGCCCATCGGTTACATGAAAACAAAAACAAGTATTTCAATGTATTTATGTCATTATCTCTTTGAAAACAATTATTTAACTAATATGATAAAGAAAAATAATATTAAAAGCTTTTGATTTACTCCTTGACAGAACTAGGACAAATTACAACAACAATTTGGGCCCAATTAATTATGACATTTTGCCTTTTGCCACGACTGGCCCTAACCATTGGGGTAAAAAAAATCTAACATTGAATGTGTTGAATAGGTCAAATAGAAAAACTGTTTAATTGACTATGTCTCTAGTTAATTCAAATAATACGTACATGTATGTTTCTTCTTACTGAATTTAAGCAGCTGTA
This sequence comes from Myiagra hebetior, assembly GCA_013397015.1. Lineage (NCBI taxonomy): Eukaryota > Metazoa > Chordata > Aves > Passeriformes > Monarchidae > Myiagra > Myiagra hebetior. The sequence goes on along the minus strand of VWZQ01004330.1, from coordinate 1,200,857 downwards.
TTTTTTAATATATTAACTTAAATGCACAGATAATTTTTTGATGGGACCCAGAGCTTCCATAATGCTTTTTGATACTCAGATAATTTCCATGCCAGGTAATTTTGTAGAGGTTGTGTAGCACTTTTCTTCATTTTTTTCCCTCAAATTTTTGGGACCATTTGCATTACTTGTTACTGAAATACCCTACTGTGAAATCATGACAAAAGGTGGATGTACAACACAAGAATTACATTGGAGCCATCAAAATAAAAGTATATCAGTTCCTCCCTGAGAATTGAACTCCCTGAAACCCAAAAGAGGCAATTCCTTTCCTTTAAGAGACTACCATAGGAGATGGAGTCTTGGAGGGACAGGGTTCAAACCTGAATCTTTAACCTTTCAGGTATATGACTAGGTTTCAGGAAGAATTTCTTGACATAAAGGTTTGTCAAACACTGAAACGGGCTGCCCAGGGAGATAGTGAATTCACCATTCCTGGAAGTGTTCAGGAAATGACTGGACTTGGCACTTAGTGCCATGATCTAGTTGACAAGGTGGTGATCAGTCAAAGGTTGGAATCAATGACCTTAACAATTCTATGATTCTAGGTTCTGTGTCCAGTTGAGTCTTGAAAACCCCTATGAAGAGAAAATCCACAATCTCAAGATGTGACAGCTTGTTTCACTTCTTGACTGCCCGCCTGGTGGAAAGGTCACTGCCCGCCTTCTGGAAAGGTCATTCTTTTCTCCCATTTGAATCCTTGCTGTCACAATTTATGACCATTAGCTCATTCAAGCTCTGACAATCACAGAATCACAATACCTGGGGTTGGAAGGCACCTCAGGAGGCCATCTAGTCCAACGCCCTGGTCAAGCAGAGTCACGTAGGGCAGGAGGCTCAGCACCGTGTCCAGGCAGCTTTTGGGTATCTCCAATGAAGAAAACTTCACAACCTCTCTGTACAACCTGTGCCAAAGTCCAGTGACCATCAATAAAAAAAGTGCTCCCTCATGTTCAGAGAGAGCCTCTTGTGTTTCAGCTCTTGCCTATCGTGTCTAATCCTATCACTGGGCATCACCAAAAGTCTGGTTCCATCTTCTTGTACTCGCCCTTCAGGTGTTATAGATATTGATGGGATTCCCCCTGGGCTCATTTGGGCAGAGTTCCTATCAACAGAAGTGGTCCTTCTGGTACTTTGTGTTCTCCCTTGCAGTTGTAAGAATGAACTGCCCCTGTTCTGAGCAGATCTAAATTGTATTCCAGGGTAACAGTCTCAACTCTCCCAGCCTTTTCTTATATGAGAGGTGCTTCACACCCTTAATGATCTTTGGGGCCTTTTGCTGGACTCAATCCAGTAGTTTCATGTATCTTGTACTGCGTAGTAAAACCTGGACATAGCACTCCAGGTGTGGCCTCACCAGTGCTCAATGGATGTGAAGGATCACCTCCTTCACCTCTGCTTTTGTGAGATCCCACCTGGAGCACTGCATCCATCTCGGTGGCTCCCAGCACAAGACAGAACATCAACCTGTTAATGCAGGTCCAGAGAAGGGCCATGAAAATTATCTGAGGGCTGGAGTAGCTCTCCTATGAAGACAAGCTGAGAAAGTTGGGGTTGTTCAGCCTGCAAATGCAATCCCATTTCACCTGCTTATAACAGTTTACAGATCAGGGAGTTTCTAGAGTTTCCAGAGTAGGGGATGTGTCAACCATAATGACCAGTTGTAGTGTTCTTGTAACAGCACTACCTGTAGTGATTCCTGACAGTAGGAACTGATGAGTGGAATATAGGAAACTGCTGACAAATTTCAAGGCTTTGAAAGAATTATTTCAATTTGCATTTCTCACCTTTACCAGAGAGTATAGATTTCAACACATCACATGTATGCAAAAGTATTCCTTTTCCTGTAGCCTTCTGTCTTGAAATGCCAGAATTATTATCACTGCTCCAAAAAATATTTAACTTAAAATAGGACAACTTTTATTTCCACATATTGAACTGTGGTGCGGCATAAATAATGGTTTGGAGCTTTTTAATAGAATAGGTGCATAGCAAAAGCACACATAAAAGCCACACTTGCCTTTATTTTAGTTAATGTAAATTACCATGCAGCTTGTGAAAAACAAAGAATATATTAGACATTATTAAAATAAGAATTATCACTCTATATTTTACAGAGTAATATAGAATGTTATGCATGCCATGATATATTATTGCTCCAATATTTTCTTAGCTTTGAACCGAGACAGCATCTTCCACAAAAACAAAAATTTAAGTGGAGAATCTGCACTCATTTGCATCATTATGTTTTAAAATTATTTGCTAAAAATCACTTGACAGGTGTCAGAACCAGTGCCTCACTCTCTCAAAGTGTATTATTACTTGTACTAGCATACTGATGATACAAAATAGGTAGTAACTTCTGAAAATAATAATATTATCTTCCTTCTTTGAATCATTTTGATGTAATTTTCCATTAAACATTGATGTTTTACTAAAGTATTTATCACGTGCTCTAGATTACTTTCCTGAAGCTGTGTGAAGCAGAAAATTTCAGAGTTGAAGGTTGGAAATAATCAGTCCAGGACTTATCTTAGAGGTTCAAAAGATATACAACAAAGAATCACGATAAACATTACCATAGAACAACTTTAGAAAAAAACCACTGGACATACTTAGCAATTTTGCTATTTTTTCAGAGTTGCCTGCTTAAATTTCAACCTCTTGCTCAACACTGTGTGAGAAAACAATACCTGAACCTCAAATACCTGAATAATCCAGTTTTCTATATTGGTCTTATTTTTATCTAGTTTGCTATCACTGTATTGAATTCAAAGAGAAAAACAGAAATACAGACTGAAATTGCAGGACTTCCCCTAAACTCCTCTCAGTTAAAAGTATATTGACCATCCTATGTACTAGGAGAGAAGAGAGTTTCTAATAAAAGCAACACTGTTTTCAGTGCTCTAGTAATTTGAACAATTGTTTATTTTGTTCTTAGCTAATTAAAGCAAAACCTTCCCAGAAAAGCACACTATATTCTTGAAAAGCCAGATGGCTCTTGAGAACACCAGAGCTACATAACCCTTACATTGTCTATTAACACCACCATCTCCTCTTTTCTCTGTCACAGCCAACCCAAAGTAAAGCCAGGAATACAGTATAAATTTTGTTAAAGAATGAAGTGCTAGTCTACTGGATATGACGCTAATCATGATAAATAAAATGTTGAGTTTCTGAATCTTGAACTGTTTCTATATTTCAACGTAGGATCTGAGAGTGGATATTAAAAAAACCCAAAACAACAAGCTACACCATTGATGTACTTTCTTAAGACTTGCCTTTTCAGATTCTAAAATTTTGTATTCTTTACTTATTAGTATTTGTGCTTCAGCACGGCACACAAAGCCTGCATCCTTTGAATACACTTTTTCTATATGGATGAAGACCACCTCCTGAAATGTAAAATTCATGGGCCCTTCACCACCAGTCAGAGAATCTCCAGACATCAGACCACACGTTTCTGAACAAATAGTCTGTATTTAAGTTAAATTCATAGAGAAGGGATCAAATACTTAAATATCAAAGGCTACAAGAAGACTTTAAACAGCTAAAATCTACTTGGTAACTTGTAAAGCATGTAGAGGCTCAAATGTATCAATCCATAGCATCTAAACAAGTTCAAGTCATCATCAACTAGTTGTTTTTCCTTAAGCCATTCCAAAGTCACAACTCTATCTACTCTGTGAAGAGTTTAGAGGATCTAAAATCATCCTTGCAAATTCCATTTTAGAGCTGGACCAGTAGTTTTCAAGTATTGAAAAATAATATTCATAGTGTTTAGTGTTATTTTGTCTATATTTATACTGCTACAACGGTAGCACTGAACAGTTTTACTGAATACTGGTTTGTTCCATTCCTGGCTATCTCTACCTACTTGTGGTCCAGATATGAATTGTGTTAAATCTAACTTCAAGTTATTGTCCCCTTTATTTTTCTGTTTCCTTTTTTTTCCCTCCTTTTTTTCTTTATTCTGCAGCAACATAACACATTTATTAATCTGAACTGTGATCATGTAAAACATTCTCTTTAGTGTGCTTGAAGGAAATTACAAGCCTGGAAACCAGTTATTTTTAATAGTGGTAGTGGTCTCTCACTGGATCAGGTGATAACACCAAATCCATTGTAAATACTCAAATATTGACCCTAAAACATATTGATACCTGATGAAAACACTATTGTTTTGCTTGGCACTGAGAAATGGAAGCAGAAAATTTTTATCACTGTGACATGGAAAGTATGCTGGTACTAAAATTACATTTATAAACCAACGTGCTGTGGTAAGACAAAATTTAAAAAGCTCATGCTTCAAATATAGAACATGTTCATAGGATCATAGAATCATTTAGGTTTGAAAAGACCTTTAAGACCATTGAAGTCAACTGTTAAGACAGTACTGCCAAATCCACCACTAAGCCACGTCCCTCAGAGCCACATCTACATGTTTTAAATACCTCCAGGAATGGTGACTCCATTCACAGGGCAGCCTGTTCCAGTACTGGCCAACCCTTTCATTGAAGAAGTTTTTCTTAAAATCTAATTTAAACTTCAAGTGTAGCTTTTCCAACTCAGAATATTCTGTGATTCTGTGACTTAGCTTGAGGTCATTCCTTATTGTCCTATAAGAAAAGACAGAACCCCACCTTGCTATAACCTCCTTTCAGGTAGTTGTAGAGTGATAAAGTCTCTCCTCAGCCTCCTTTTCTCCAGACAAAACAACCCCAGCTCCCTCAGCTACTCCTCACAAGACTTGTGCCCAAGTCCCTTCAGCAGCTCTGTTGCCCTTCTCTGGACACAGTCCAGCACCTCAATGTCTTTCTTGTGGTGAGGGGCCCAAAATTGGAGACAGAACTCAAGATGTGGCCTCACCAGTGCTGAGTAGAGGGGGAAAATCACTGCCCTGGTCCTGCTGGCCACACTATTGCTGGTACAGGCCAGGATGTCATTGGCCTTCTTGTCCACCCGGGCACATGCTGGCTCTCGTTCTGACACTCAGCCAGCATCACCATGTCTTTTCCGCTGGGCAGCTTTCCAGCCACTCTGCCCCAGTCAGTGTTACATGCTGTTTTTGAGACTCAAGTGCAGGACCCAGCACTTATCCTTATTGAACCTCTGGCCACACTGAGAAGGGATTCAAAGGAATTAAAAAAAATCAAACCAAGCTAAATTAAGACTACAAAAAACATTTCACACTGTGCCATGACGTAGTCTTTAATCTAGTGCAGCTCCTTCAGTGTTTAATAGCATTTTGTTCTGTATTTTATTCCTTGCCATTAATTTGCTCTAAACAGCCTTTGAAAACCAGACATGATTTCACTTGTGCTACAAATTAATGTCACAGAATTAACAATATTCTTCCTCTGTCTATGGAATAAGCAAAAGTGATGACTCCATTACCAAGAATAGACACACACATACATTAAGATTCTGATATATGAAAAAGAATAAAAGCAACTCTTCTTTTTATTTTCTGGCTGCACGTATGTATGTATGCACTGGTTTTAAAGCAAAGAGGAGGCAAGTATACTGGACGTGGCTGCCATGGATTTATTTTTCCCTAGAGCAGCCCTCCTAGTGCTGTTCTTTGGATTGGTTGCTGGAAAGGTGTTGGCAGCCACACCGACGTTTTGGTTTCTGCTGAGCAGCACTAGCACAGCATTAGTGCTGTACCCCCAGCATTCTGTCCCCCATCCATAGACAAGGGTGGGCAGGATCTTGGGAGAACACACAACTAGGACACCTGACCCAAACTGATCAAAGGGGTATTCTATACCACATGACGTTAGTTCAGATGTAAAAGCTAAAAAAAGAAGGAAGAAGCGGGAACTTGTTATTTCAAATCTTTGCCTTCCAGAACGACCAACACAGATGTGGAAGCCCTGCTTCCCAGGAAGTGGCTGTACATTGCTGGCAAATGGGAAGTAGTGGTTTTCTTTCTTCCTTTGCTTGTGCACGTTCAACCTTTCACTTTTACTTTAGTAAACTGCCTTATCTCAAGCCAGAGCTGTTTTCCACCTTATTTTCTCTCCACTGTCCAGCTGAGAAGGGGGAGTGATAGAGCAGCTTGTTGGGCACCGGGCAACCAACAAAGTTCAACCCACCACATCAAGAAGAGAAGAAAAGAAGCTTGAAACTATTACCAAATTTCAAACCCTTTTCCAAATTACCATAATTACTTGTAATGGTATGTTTAGGACTCATGTTAACCCATTCTGTTAGACAGAATATTTCTGTGTTTATGTTTAGAGATGTGAATCTCACATTCTCATACATACATACATACATATATTTACAACAAAAATGTTTAATATTGCCTTCCTGATGATCATTCCCTGAATGGCTGCATGACTGTGGGGCACTAATCCATGCTGTCATTTTAGAAATACCTTTTTGTCAACTTACATCTAAGAATAAAGGATGGAATCTATCTGAACTAATGCGGAGATCTATTTGGTGAACTACTTACACCAATTCAGTCATCCTAGGTGTTAATAAAAATGAAGATAGCATTTAGAGGACATCTTGCCTCATGCTACAGTAATCCAAAATTTCTTAGATGGAAAAAGCATTAATATTAACAAAATGTAAGAAAGCTTAGATGTAGCCGCCTAGAGTAAGCTGGGGCTCTGGTCCAACCCTTTAAGAGCTACTGTAGAGATCCTGGCAGTACTTCTGTCACTATCATATTAGTATGTTATCATACTTTATCATAAGTTATCATACTTTTATCATACTTTTATCATACTATCATAAGTTATCTATTACCAGCAAAGATTGCCCCTGGCAAGGAAGGATTTCTGGGAGATACTTGGTCTTAGAAGATCAGTTCTTCTTCAGAATTTGCATGTATGAGAAGACAAAACTAAATTATATTAATTGGATTAATAATACATACTTAAGGTCTATACTTTTAGTCATGGACAGCCAGTTCCAGACTGAACCAAAGACTTAGTCAACAGCTAAGAAATGTGAACCATCAGAGACCCATTGGTTCAACTCACTCCTCGATATGTGTCTTTATCAGGACTTTGTACGTAAAATACAATAAAGGCCAATATTACACTCAAAAGATAGCAAACTTCTCTCACAAAACAGGATGGCTCCAGAAATAAAAATAAAATGTAAAGCTTAATTCATCTTCCAAAGAAGTAACATAAATGCTACTAAGAAAAATGAATACATTAACTCAACCAATTAGAAGAAATTAGTTAATAGAAATTTAGTCAATTAACTGCAAGAAATTAGTTAATAGAATTTTCAATTTTTGGAATTAAAAAGAAGAGAAACTTAATAGCTTACTTTTNTTAAAAGCTTTCTTTTGGTTCCTTCTTTTTTTTATCTGGTCTTTTTTTTTTTTTTTTTTAATTGTGGGTAAGACAGAACTAAGCACTGACTACTAATTTTAAATTTGCATTAAGGTGTTACTTAATATTCCAGGATAAATTAATTAAAATAAAAAGAATGCTAAGAATCAAACTTGCAGACTTTAAAGAATTAATCTGAAATAAAAATTAAATGTCTCAGAATATTAGTAAGTGAGGTGCTGGACAGATAAACTCTTCCATGTGCAGCTCTGGAAGCAGGAGCTATTTCACCACTATTCCTCCACTGGCAACAATAACCTCTGCTGTTTTGGCATTGGTAGGTACAAAATTTTGTGTCAGTAAAGACAAACTAGGCAGTAATTAGGCAGAAAATCATTGGGACTGACCAAATGGTGATACATATGGTGGAGACATGAAAAACAAGGATTACTTGTGCTGAGGGAGATGGATTGTCTAATTTATTAGATACCATCTGGGAGAACAACAAGCAGCAGTTCCCTCCCTCCTATCTCTTCATAGAAAGAAGAGCAGCACACCCAGTTCTCTGGCTTGCTCCCCTGCTTGTAATTGTATTTATCTCTCCCTTCCTCCCTCTCTTTTAGAATAGAAGCAGCAATTTGACACTACGTGTACCACTGCCCTCTCATTTCAAGTCACAAAATTGACACTACGTGTACCACTGCCCTCTCATTTCAAGTCACAAAATTTGATTGCAAAAACAATACAGTGAGGCTGGAATGATTGCTGGCTTGAGACAGTTTAGGGGCATGTGTAGGAAAAAGGGCAGATCCAGTCTTGCCCTGGTGAGGCAATGCACTGCTCCATACACCACCCCCCACCCTGGGACTGTATCCCAGCCCTGCAGAGGCCAACAGTCCCTGGCATGCAATTCCCCACACCTCACTTCTGGAGCTCCTATCCCAACTCCTGAGTGGCCAAATGACCAGAAGTCTCACCTGGTGAAAGGGCCCAGGAAAGCCAAAGGGTATTTAAGCCAGAGCATGAGGTGAGAACGTTCTCTTGACTCTACCTCCCTTGCATTTTATATCAGCTAGAACACTGCTGGAACCAGGAGAGGTAGCTTTGTTCTTTACTTTATTTCTTCTCTCTTTCTTCTTCTTCTGATTTCTTCTTCTTGAAGTTTGAATAACCTAAAGTTGGATGGGATGGAATTTGCTAAGTTTATACTTTGTGAAATGCTTTATGTTGATTGAATGTTGAGCTAAACTTTTGCCAAAATTCCCTGATTTTTTAGTAAAGTTTTTGTTGTTTTGACCTCTTGAGGAATAATTTGTAGATGTTTTCTCTCTTGCATCTGGCTCAAGGTACATAAAAGAATCTTAAACCCTTTTAAAATTTAAGCAAGCTCTGGGGCCCTACAAATACCAATCAATTTTAAACTAAGTCTAAGCTGTGAGTTCTTCCACACAAAATGGGTAATAATAGGTTCAGATATTCAAATGTGGGGTCTTTTTCAACTTGGCTAACTTTAGCAGGTTAAGAAGTGTTTAAATGAGCTGCCCTATCAGCAGTTGTGGAGAGGGAATGTTTCAGTAAATGTGGTGGTTTGACCCTGCCTGGATGCCAGGTGTGAACTGATGCTGGTCTATCACTGCTCTCCTCAGCTGGAAAGGGGAGAAGAAAAATAACTTGTGACATCTGGGGTGAGATAAGGACAGGGACAGATCAATCACTGATTGCTGTCAGAGGCAAAGCAGACTTGACTTAGAAAAATTAGTTTAATTTAATGTTAATCAAAACAGGGTAGGATAATAAAAAATAAAACCAATCGTTAAAATTTTCTCCACTCCTCCCTTTTTCTTGGGCTCAAATTCACTCACAGTTTTCTCTGCCTCCTGCCCTTAACAGCACAGGGAAATGTGAAATGGGGATTGTAGACAGTTCATCATGTTTTGTCTCTGCCACTCCTTCCTCCTCATGCTCTTCCCTTTCTTCATTATGGGGGTGCTCCTGTGGGAGAAACCCCCAATGAGATCCTCCGAAATGAGTCCTTCCAATGGGCTGTAGTTCTTCAGGAACTACCCCAATGTGGATTCCTTCCGTGGGGTGCATTCCTTCAAGAAAGACTGCTCCAGCATTGGGCCCTCTTGGGGTCACAAGTCCTGACAGTAAACCTCTGCTCCAGTGTGGGTTTCCCTTGAGGTCACAACATTCTTAAGGCATCCACCTGTTCTGGGCATGAGGTCTTCCATGGACTGCAGGGGAACAGCCTGCCACACTGCAGTCTTCACTGCGGGCTGCAGGGGAACCTCAGTTCTGGAGCCAGGACAATGTCCACTTTCTTCTTATTCTTCTTCACTGACCTTTGTGTCTGCAAGGTTGTTTCAAATATTCTCTGTCCTCCCTCTGGTGGCTTGTGGTGATGCATCTTCCCCCTTCTTCTCCTTGTTGGGGGGAGCTCTACAACCTCAGGAATCCTGATGATGCCTTGCCCCGTGTGTAATGAGTTGGGCAGTGAAGCACCCCTTCATCATACCAGGAACTCTTGCACGGGTGAGGTGAGAATTGTACTGAGGTGAAGGACAAGAGTCAGTACAGTCACTTATCTTTGACAGCCTTGAAATATTTGCTACCTGAATTATTGTCCAAGGGGAGTGGTACCATTGTTGCCAGATGACTAAAGTCAAACATCTCACAACCTGATAAACAGCACACCCCAGTGAGGGTCTTGGAGCCATTCTGGACAGCGGCAGGTGATGCTTTTTCCTGGTCTTAAAATCAAGAGTCAAACATGGTTAGAAGGGAAAAAGGGATTTTACCTTGGTATTTATTTTAAGGGTCCTTAAGTGCACCATGTCCAGGTCGAATGCACCTAAATGCACACCACAATGCACACCCCCAAAAGATCTGGTAATAACATTATAGGTTTTACTAATTAGCCTATCTATCCCAATATCTCATTCCCCAATGAGAGGCTCGAGTGAGCCCCCTCCCAAAGGAACCTTCCCCTGGATGGTTCTATCTTAGTTTACAAAATGTGTTCTGGAGAGGACCTTGGGGCCTGGGGCATATTGATCCCCAACCAGAAAACCTCTAAAATGGTTAGTCTCCTATCTTAACAAACAAGTCCAAGAATGTAGGCAAAAAGCACTAAGAATACAGAAGTTGTAAAAAGGTATAATGGGTATAAAAGAAAAGGCAAAAAATCATCATGGCATCACAGGAAGCAAGTGACTTCTCCCTCTGAATGGAACATGCTTCAGACCTTGTGAACTCTCAAGTCTGTGAAAACTGGGGGAATGTCACTAAAAGATGACAATGCTGCCCGATCTGATACCAACCCAATCTTCAAGGTTCAAACTTCACCTACTGGGAAGTGCATAGACATTCAATGTATTTCACTGAACGCATGGGGAATTTTTAACAGGTACAGTTTACATCTTTGCATGAGTGAGTGCATGCGTGATTAGATTTAAATACACTATAGAAAGTATAGCATAAATATTGTACTCTCAGATCTATAATTAAGTTGCTATTGTAGTAAATTCTACTGAATCATTTTATAGATGTTAAATTAGTCAATTGAATAAATGCTGCTAACACCTTCAGACAAACTATTGATCACGTCTGAGGCTAAATTCACAAGGGTGTCACTCTGAACCTTATGACTCAACAGAAAGGTCTCCTTTGCCTCTTTCCCCCCTGGCCATTTTCCGTCCTTACCCTTTTAATTCCTGGGTTTTGTGTAATTAATTCTAAATAGGTTATAATTTTATTTTGTATGCTTCATCCATTGTAGAGTAACGGAGATTAAAAAACAACAATTTATATGCTTTCCATTAAAGCATCCTTGTTTTCTATTCAAAAGAGAGAATTTTTTTAATGCAAATTTAAGGGAAAGTTAAACAAGCTCTCTCTTCACTATGTTTATTGAGAAAAGCACCTAAAATATCACTAATGAAAGGTTAATAACCTGTACTATTACCACAGGCATCCATTTGTTAAATCTTACATATTCAATTAAACTTGAATTATGTCCATTAGCATTAATTGAATGGTCTAGGATGGTTGTTCCCAATGTTTTTGTAGCCGAATGTCATTTAAAAATTAGAGAAACTTTGAGTCCTAATCTAAAACACTCCTGCTTAAATTAAAGACATTGCCTGAGAATTCATGATGTTAAGAAAACCAAAGCTCAGCTGAATTTGAGACCTGCAAGGGATTGCAAGGATATCAAGAATATCTTTTACCACTTTATCAATATTAAAAGGCTGAACAAAGAAAATGGAGGATCACTGCAGAATGGTGTCCTGGGTTGCAGTGTATTCTATTACCATTCTCATGAGCCGTTGAAACTAGGTGGGGCAGTGTTTCCTTGCCTCCTCCCTCCAGACTATTGTTCTGTTAATGGCCCATGACTCAGAGATAACTCCCTCTGGACTATCTTCTGTTAATGAGCCCATCAACACCTGGCCTCGTGACTCATCATCCCATTGTGAGAGGCTCTGCCCAGAGGGAGGAACCAAGCATTCCATCCTAGATAAAATCTGGGTTTCCGAACCTCATGGGGAGCCTTTCCACTGACTTCCCCAAGGGCAAGAGCTACATAGCCACCACCAGACCTTCTGAGGAAGAGCAGACCCTTCTACTGGACCACTGCTTCAACAGAAGCCATCACTTCAGGAGGACTGCAGCCACTGTTGTATTGGACTGCTACCACCACCCTGACTAACGGGGTATCAGGTTGTATCCTGACTCTGTCAGTTTAACCCACTGTTTGTCTACCTTTATTTTTTTTTTTTTTTTTTTTTTTGTTCCCTTTTTATTTCT
>VWZQ01004330.1:1173778-1188697 GCA_013397015.1 Myiagra hebetior | reverse complement strand
TTTTTTTTTATTTCCCTATTAAATTGTTATTCTGACTTAGTTCCTCCCACTGGTTTGTTTTCAAACTAACACAAACGGGTTGTGTGTATTTAGTGACAGTGGACACAGTAGTGCTTTGACTCACTCTTCACCAAGGCCTGTGTGATTAGTTGAAGGGTTCAAGGACAACAAGAGCAACCAGCAGTGGATGGGGATTGAGTCATGGTTTACTCGAATAACTAGACCTGTACAATTACCTGACACCTAAAGGGATGCATCAAAGATTGCTAAGAAAGCTGTCAGAATTCCTTGTGAGGCAGCTTTCTACCATCTTTCAAAGGTGTTAGATACCAGAGAAGATCCAGACACCAGAAGTGTCGATAAGTATTGAAACCCTCCTAAATGACATTCCTAGGAGAGCACTGAATAACACTAATAGCCCTCACTGAACATTTTTCATCTGAAGATCTGAAAGTTCTTTGTATTGGACTAGGAAAAGCCCTGAGCTTCTTGGTCTGACATCAGAGCTGACCCTGCTTTTAGCAGAAGTCAAGATCTCCTGAGGGCCTTTCCCATCAGAACATATCTGTGAGCCTATGATTTTAAAAAAATACATAGTGGACAGTTTTCATTATTTTGGAACTACCTATTTTTTTATTTTTTTTTTTTTTAGTATTTCTTTGCATGTAAATTTCAAGTTTCCATTAAAAATACAGTACTGTTACAGGTAATTTAGAGTTACTAACTTGGTAAGAGTTGATGGAGAAAAAAGTACAACCAAAACAAGACATTGTGACCAGCATTACAAATCCTTACTGAAATCCTGAATGGAATTAATATGAACATGAGATTGGGAATCCATAAAAAGAAGCAGCAATGTAGATTTTGTTGCCCTATAATTGCTCAGTGCACTTAAATTGGAAAAGACCCTTTCACAAGTGAAGCAACATCCTGTGTGACTTGGATTCCTCATCTCTGAAACTGGATAAATTGGGTTTCTTTTTCAAAGTTATTTCAGACTTACTCTAAAAAGTACATTTGAAGGCCGGACTATTGTGTATAACAATATTTGTCTCAAATATCTTTTTTCCAGAAATACACATAACTAAGAATGCATACATTTAGCACAGAGTTTGGGGAAATTACATTATTGGGACATTCATACAGTCTAAAATGCTTTTGCAGAACATAGATAATCCTAGTACTGGGAAATATTCTGCACAAAAGTAAAAGAATATAATATTTATTTTTTTTCAGTTGATAGATAAATGTTGATTTTTTAAGTGACATTTGGTAAAATTATTATTTGAAGAGTTCAGCTTCAGACACGCACACATCAAATGTCTAAGCTCCTACTATGATCACTGTGAGCTATTAAGTTGACCTATATTATACTTTTGAACCCAGTTAGCTGTGGCAGGAGTCCATTCTTCAAACAATGTTTCCTAAGGCCATTTTAAATGTCCTAATTTACTCCATCTGGCCTCTTTCTCCTGCTCAGAAGATCATAGGTAAACTGGGTCCTCTGTTGCATCAGCCAGCTCCATATGATTGCATTGAATAACCTAAAGTGTCTCAGAAAATAATATTTAACATCTGAACTTAGGCAACTGTATCTCCCCTTTGAACATACCAACTCACTCTACACACAATCTAGTGATTTTAATGGAAATTTAACCTAATTAATGTGCTGGTGACTGAAAAAAGAGATGAGTTGAATAACTGTGACAGATGAGCATGAACAGGGAGTTGACATACTTGAATTCTGGTGAAAGTTCCACCGGATCTTGCTGTAAGCCTCTATTTTTGTTTCTTTTTCTTTTTAAAGAAGATAGTGGCTTGGCTTCTATTAGATAGCACTCTCAGATCTTCAGAGGAAAAATAGTGAATAAGAATTATTAAAATTATTCAGTCATTCCCTAGGGATGCCAAGTAATGACAGATTCTTCTACTACCAATCGTGCTGGTTTAACAAAATTTGGTTTGTGGGGTCAGGAGAACTCAAAACTTCTGTGTTCAGCACAGAGCCAGTTGCTGAAAGCTCTGATAGTAGGCAGGTTACTAGTTCAATTAGACAAGCTGGTAACGCCTCTGTGATGACATATTTAAGAAAGGAGAAACCGTGAGAAGTTCTCTTTTTCCTGCTCCCATCCACGGGGTGGGGACAGGGAGGGCTGCCGGGCCCGTCCTGGTGAGGCAGCTGGGGCCACGCTGCCGGGGGAAAAGGGCCACCCCGGAACCCACCAAGCAGCCGCACGGCTGGGCTCCCTCCTGAGCAGGGGACCACATGGCCAGGACCCCCCTGAGGCCAGAGTGGCCCACACGGAACCGGGCAGAAACGTCACGCAGCTGGCAGCGAGAGATGTGGCGAGTATTTCCCCTATGCAGAGCCCAGACAAGATCAACTTCTCAGCTGCAACTTACAGACACCAATTTTCTTCCAAGTCAGAGAAAAAGGAAAAGAGAGGTCATGTGAGGAAGGCCAACATGGCAGCACTGGGGTCAGTGGGGGAAGGGAGAGGGAGGAGGTGCTCCAAACGCTGGAGCTGAGATTCTCCTGCAGGCTGTGGTGAGGATTACAACACAGCAAAATGTTTCCCCATAGTTCATGAAGTGCATTGGGGGGGTGCAGAGATCCACGCACGGCTGGTGAAGAGGAGTGCTCATGCTGGAGGACGTGTATGCTGAAAAGCTGTAATCTAGTGAGAAACTTGACTAGATAGAGATGACCTTTGCTTTTAGAGATCGAAGAAAAGAGCCTCCACTTCCAAACTGGATCAGCTCATCTTTAAAAGACTAAACCCCATGAACCACTATGACCCACGCTAGGCAGTTGTGGGAACACTGCATGACCCGTGGGAGGGATTTTCACTTTGCAGAAGGTTTCGGTGGGCTGTTTCTTGTGAAGGTTGACGCCATGCTAGAAAAGTTCACAGAGAACTATCTCCCGTGGGAAGGATCTCACGGTACAGCAGAAGAAACTCTTTTCCCTAAACATAAAGAAAGATTCCTAAGAAGTCAAATACTGACCAAAACCCCATGTTGGTTTCCTTGCGTGGTTGGTGGAAAGAGGGACGGACTGGAAAAGAAAGGTGTACTGCAAATTTGCTTTGATTCTTATTACCTTTTTTAATTTTAATTCTGTTACTAATAAATCTTTATACTGTTTAAGTTTTGAGCTTGTTTTGCCTTAAAGTGTGTTTCCCCTAACCCTTATCTCAACTCATGAAAATTCCCCCCCTCCTCTGCTCAGCTATAGCAGAGGAAAATAAGTGAATAGTTTTTTGTGGTGCCTGGCGCTCAACCAGCATCAAACCATGACAGAAAGGAAAATAAAAATATAGGCTATCTTTATATCAGTTATTTCAAAAGAATTGTGGCAAAATTTCAGGTTTCAGTGCTTATACTCTGACTAATGGTGTCTAAAAGTTTACCCAAACCAAGCAACCCTTTCTCCAAAACACTGACATCATTAACCATCAGGGCTTCCATAAAGTTATCATCGGTCTGTTAGTTTCTTATTTATACAAGCTCCTGTTTTATTCCTTCTATCACAAGTTAGAGATATTTGTGCTTGGTAGTCTGAAGCAGTGTGAGAACTGAAAGATATATGTATGTTTTGCTAAGTCAGAATATAGGTATGCCTGTGAAAACACATGCACACACTCATGCATTATTTTTTCCTACAAATTATAATAACTTTTTTCTAACTGAACAAACTAGGTATTTGAGATTACTAATTGAAGAAAAAATATACAATCAAATTTTGCTTACAGCAAACATTCAACTTAAGTTTATTTCATCTCTCTGGAGTATTATTTTTATTTCTACCTATATTTCATGGAAATGGACAAATTCTTTTACTGTCATTCAATCCACTCTTCTAAACCTATGCTAGTGGTGGTTTGTCTGCCATTACAAAAAATCTGGTAATGTACTCTAAATGTGTTGCAAAATACATCAGAAGGAAAAGCCAAATAATTTTACATGACACTTCACTGCTATGTTTATTCTGATAATGTTATTAGAGTTGAAAGATGGGAAATCTCTTCCTGTACGTGTTTTGCTAATTAAGAATCAAAAATTAAGCTAGAAGTTTTAGATGTAAATTCAGACAAGTAAATGTGCTATGAACAATAACACCCTTACCCATGTAAAATTTCCTCTTTTTTGTATATGTTCAATTTCTTACACTTTCTGCCCTCTTTCTTTTGTCCGTAAAACTCTTTGGTTCCTTATTTAGGTTTAGCTGTTCAGCATACATTTCAAGGGTTGGTTTGGGGTTTTTTTCTTCCGTATCTTCAAATGCCTGAAGCTTTTTTAAGGCAAATCCTCTTAGTTCAGCATTGCTATGGTAGCTGAAGGCATGACAAGTCTTTAATTACATCTGTCTCCATTGTACCTTTTACATAAGTTTTTAATTTCTCAGGCATTTCCCATTTAATGCCATTTAGTTATTCCATTATTGCTGCTAATTTTACTAATTTGAGAAGCCATTAAGAAATACTAAGCTAATTAAATGAGATGGATTTCAGTGGTAAAGGAGATTTATTTTTTCATTGTGAGGGAAGAAGAAAAGAGGAAGATTAAAGAAATTAATCTGCATACTTGTAACATTATTGAAGGAACAGTACGGAATATATATTTATGAAAAAAATTTCTTCCTAGTGAAGAGAACAGTGGTCTGATACTCATAGATGTGATTTTGATTTGTTTGTTGGACTACCTTGGGCAAGGTACCTCACCTTACTCTGTGTCTTTCTTCTAGTCGGTTAAATTGATACCGTTTCAATGGTTTAACAGTTTTAGTAGTTTTTAGCTAAACTGTGTTACTTTTTCACAATGCAATTCAATTTTTAAAGAAGCTACTAACGCATCTATTTAGATCACATATCCTGGGAATTTGTTTAAATGCTGATAGGTACATAACTTTACATCTGGATTTGATCACAGAAGGAAATTCAGCTTCAATAAACAAAATACGAGATTTTAATTTTCTTCAAAATTTAAATTTAGCAAATTTCATGAAGTCTAAGATTTCCATTACATGAAAAAATTCAACAAAATTATTTTTCTCTATGCCTGTTTTACAGGTGATGACTGGTAACACTGCATGTAAGATATATGGATGCACGAAGCATTCACTACTTTTCTGGAATGGTGGAGAAATTATAAAATTGAGTGAACAGTTAATTGAATTAACATTTTAAATATTAAACTAAAATAATCTAAAATTTCGTGTATTGTTCCTTGACAAAACATCAAAGTAAATTCTACAAGTTCTGCACCTGGATCCTCTGCAACCTGCAAACATACACATGAATCTATGTCTAAAATAAGTTCTCTACAACCATAGGGACTTAAAAAGTAGCAAATCAGTTTCAGAAACCTGTTCTTCCATCTCAGGAAATGTTTTATGAAGTTTTAAGGGGGAAAAAAAATGACAAATTGAGTTTTGATGTAAATAGATTATGTACAAAAATAAGCACTCTCTAAGGATACTTAAAACAAGAACCTGTGTATGTTTCTAATCAGGAATGATGGTAGTTGAACACTTTTAACTTCAAGAATTCTATCTATCTTTGTACTGTCAACTTGACAACAGGTGCTCACGCTAAATGTTATTAGTAGGGTTTTTACAAGCTTTCTCCTTCAAATTAAATGCAATTACCTTGAGATCTCCTCTTTATACACGTTGAATTCCCAGTAGAACTTCAACAAACATTATACAAATTTCAAATCAATGCAGAGTCAATTGATTTGCTTAGAAAACGTCACAAGAGCCAACTTGTCTATATATTTAATAGAAGGTCATGCAATTAATTGAAGGGGAAATAGGTAGGTGGAAATATGAGTATGCAGAATCCTCTCCAGAAACAAAGTTCTTAATAAATTATTTACTTCTATTGGTTGTGACATTGGTGACAATACTAGAACAATAGGAAACCATAAAACTCTCTACTAGTGGTGGCTATAAAACTTTGCAAGCACACACTCATCATTTTGAACAGTCACTAATAAGATTTCAAAGTCAGGGAATGAAAAGATTAGGAAAAGACATTTGCTTCCGAAAACTTAATTTGATCATCATTTTTGTATAAATTCTCATACCACTATTCTTTCATGAACTTTCCCATTACACTCAGGAGAAGGATAAAGTTCCATTAAAAAGTAGCTCCTCATTTCTCTTGTTTTCCCAATATTAAATGTATTACTGTAGGTTTTATTTGCCGTATGCTAATCTAGAGCTGT
Source organism: Myiagra hebetior (assembly GCA_013397015.1). Taxonomy (NCBI): domain Eukaryota; kingdom Metazoa; phylum Chordata; class Aves; order Passeriformes; family Monarchidae; genus Myiagra; species Myiagra hebetior. Next base: position 1,182,466 of record VWZQ01004330.1, on the reverse strand, counting down.
TCTAAATTCAAAATTATTATTTCACAGATAATAGAAGTTTCTCTTTTCCTTTTATTACAACAGTATGGGAATACTCTGTTAATTTGGCAGCATATATTGTGGCTACATCCCAGTGAAAGAGGTATTACTGCCCTGGTTTTATGAAGAGCAAAGACAAAGCCAACAGCATTATCTTCAACTGCCCAATTTTAAAAAGCTATGATGTTTTTTCAGACCATTTTGTATGTAGTATTCTATATATTCCAAGTCCATTTACTCAGCACTTCTACCAAGTGGACTATTGCTTTTTCATTAGTACCCCATAAAACAAAAAATATTAGAAAGCCACAAAAGATTGCTTGCATTACAGTGATGATATTATAACAAGGAACTTGTTATAAAAAGCCTTAGGTAACCATATATCATTTAACCTACACTTTAGGTGCTAAAGTAAAGAACAGCAAATTCTCATCACTCATTGCTAACACATAAGGCAGACAGGGCATTCATCTGAAAAAGAACAACCTACAACCTAAAAACCTAGATTTCCTAGATTGTTTCAGACAATGTAATTTCTCCACAACAATCCTGTAGCTTTGTAAGTTTTAGATGTGGTACACAAACCAAGTTTATATACCCAAAATCACTGTTCAGAGAAGTGAAGAACATGGTACATTAGGATCAAGTTATGGGTCATTTAAATTAACTGGATGTACACAAGTTCATAAGACCACATGTGATGTATTTAGATATGCTGAAATACTTATATCATGTCACTGGAAGGTTGCTCTCTACCATTTGTGAAAAGTCATGATCATTAGGGAGGGAAAAGAGGAGGTATCAATGCTGACTTCAAGGAGAAATAAAGGAAGACTCAGGGATGTATAGACCAGAGACCCTATCTTTAGACACTGGGAAAATTATAGAGCAGACTCCTAGTTAAAGCTATTCCAAACACATGAAGAGCAAGAAGGTGTTTTTTAGCAGCAAGCATGAATTTACCAAGGACATATCATGACTGAACATTCTGATTGTATTTTGCAGTGTGCTGCCTGGTTTTGTCTATAATAGCAAAACTGAGGGTGATGTTTATCCTGAGTTTAGTGATGTTTATCATTCTCTCTGATAATAACTGTATTGCCAGGGCTCTGAGTGTACTAATAGAACCTAAGGAACCTGATCAGCATCACCTGGATCTCCCCACCCTCATACATCCTATCCACGAGCACAGGACTTCCTCTATTTAAGCTCAGTTCTGGGTTATATTTCCCTGTCTGAGGTATGCTGCAATGTTGGTTGCTAGTGTGCTCTATTCATAAACCCTAATGAAACAGAACTAAAGCTGTGGCTTGCCTCTTAGCCATAATAATCTGCTAGATGTTCACTGGATTTGTTTCTAACTCTCTGGGTAGACTGTTTGGTTTGACTTTAGATCAATCTCTTTACCATAAACTTGTTAGATGATTTAGGCTACTGGCTGGACTTTGTATGCTATATTATCTTTTCTGGCCGTCCTTGAACTGTTGATAGAGCCCATTCCTGTCACCATTCTGTTCTGTTTGTCTGCTGCTGGCATTGTGACATCTTGGTGAAGTTACTGCCAGGCAATGTGTGTGAGGTAGTCATGTAAATCAAATTTCATCATTCACAGTTAATGATAAGAGTATATGGGAGTGTGAGAATCCCTATTCCAGCAAGTTTATCTGATTAGAAGCCTTGTAACTGGGAGGAAGAAAAAACAGCCAATTCTAAACATACAGTGATATAAATATGACCAAATTAACATGGAGACAATGACAAGAAACAGACCTTGCTAGTCACACTAATAGATGGGCTGCCAAGAAACCACGGGTAAAATGGGGGGAAATCCCTCTCATCCAACTAGGCATGAGGAAATCTGTAGGATTATACAAGCTCGTGGGAAGGGAGAGTAGGGAAGAGAGAAAGGAGGAGCAAGGAGGTGCTACTGACAGCAAAAGGCATTAAAAACCTCAGGTCATATGTAAAACAGGGACAGCCAGTATGGCTGAGCTTTATGCCTGATTGCTGGAGTTTGTACTGTCTTATTAAATATTCTCCTGACTAACTGTGTCAAACTGTCCTGTGTGTATGTTTGACTCTGCAAAGATTCAGTGCAAACTACTGGAGGGACTGGCACGAGAGTGCTGGGTGTTCAGGTACTTGAGTTAGGAAAGGGCTGCAGGTGCCCTTGGACTGTGGCACGAGGTACTGCGGCCCATGAGATGTCGGCATCAGCCCCGGGAGACAGTAGCTACCATTAACCTCCAGCCACTGAGACAGGAATGGTTTGTGTCTGAAAACCAGCTGCTGAGGGGACCAGGGTGAGTGAAACAGGTAAGGGGCTCAGCACCAGCCACGGGAGTAGGACTGAATGGCCAGAGGCCATGCATGTGTCTGGCGCTGACTGATGGAAGCAAGTGCCTGTATGTTCACCAAACCAAGTGTACATGAGTATTTGCTGTCAAATTTTAAGTCTGATGTGCTCATGAATTGGTAGATCTCAGGTCCAGGCTGGGGGATTTGTTGGGTAAAGGGTGTGTGCTGATTTTCAAGGGGATCCATCATTGTGAGGTGCCTGTGGGAGTACTTCATATTTGCAACGAGCATCCAGCTGCACCAGCCAGAGAATGGTTGGAATGAGGGATGAGTAAAAGGGGACAGGATCCAACAGGGGCATAAGGCAGCAGAGGAGCTGTGCTGGTGCTTGGTGAATACGTAGCTGTGTTTGTGCTTGTGAACCTTGTCAGTGTGCCCTGTGTGTGTCTGGGACATGTGCTCAGCTTTGCTAGTGGTTGAACCTGTCAGTGGGAAGGCAGCAGCTGCCTCAGAGCCTGGGCAGAGAGCCCAAATCCCCTGGGCACAAGGCAAATCATTATTTAATGAAGAGTAGTACATATTTGGTCCTAAACTCAGTTCACAGGGCTATACATCAAAACATGCCAAAAGAGAAGGCATCATTTGCAGGACAGGACTAGATGAACTCTAAAAGGTTTTTCAAATGCAAGCAATGCTGTGATTTGGCAACTGAGTTGGCAGCACAGCAAAAATTTTGGTGTAAAAGAGGCCTTAACTTTACAAGCAACTAAGAGTGCAGATGAAACCTGAAATTCCTATATAGATCTTTAACATGAACACTTCAGATATTTTTCATATCTGTAACCAGAGGTACAGTATTTGTAAAAGGTGTTCTGTAGGAACATTGTTCACATTAATCCATTAATTGCAACTTATGTCACAGAGTTACCTTAGAAATGTTGGGCAAAGATCTTCAAATTTAGCAGTTCAGAGGATGCTTTCTAGTTTAAAAGGAACAAATGCACATGACAACCAGAAGTACACATATGACACTGAAACTATGTATACTATGTACTCATGGATGCACTTCAAGTGAGCTTGTAAAAGCTCCTCTGCACTGCCATAGATATTAACGCCAACACTACAGAATGAAAATGTTCACCAATGGAGCTTTGCAGCCAGGTGTTTTAGTGTTACTGCAACAGGGTAAAATACAGCTATTAGTTATAAGAGAGTATTTTAAAATTACTGTTTAGTTAACCAAAGTGTTTATATGAGTATTTGCTGTGTTTATATGAGTATATATGTGACATCTTCATTTTACATCCTCATAACAGTAAGGTAAAACAGAGATTCAACAGCTGCTTGGTGTCCACTTTATTAAAGAATTCAGTCAGTTTGATAACATTTTTTCTTAATAAGTAATTAGTTCCACTACCATTAAAAATAACTTCTGAATTATTTTTTCCATAGCTGAGAGTACAGTATAAGACAGAAAATCACACAGTAAAATTATCCAAGAAATATAACCATATAATCCTATTTCCCTGTATACTAGAGAAGGTAGAGAATTATGATCTCTACAAATGATAGGTACTCAATTTAGAGAATACAAAGTATACACAGTCTTCTGTGTGAAAACTTCAAGCTATGCTATTCATAGGAATTATTATCTTCTTCGGATCTACTCAGAGTACAACTGAAAAGAGTCATTCTAAATGAGTCTACATTCCTGCAGTAGTAGCATTAAAAGGCCTTTTCTTCCCCTCATATAAAGTTCAGGAAAACAAAAGAAATTTAACTAGTTTAATGGAACTATAAGATGCATCAAGAAGTAGAGCAGGCTGACCAGAGGTATTGTGTACTCTCTGTTCCTGGAGGTTTCCAAGACCTAACTTGAAAAATTCTGAGCTGCCTTATCTAATTTTACACCTGGTCCTATTTTGAGAAGGAGGTTAGAGATCTAAGATCTCTGAATTACTCAATAATGGTATGATCCTATGAAGTTTTTACTATGTGATAAAATCTTTTTCCCCTAAATGCACCAACTTGCAGCACAAGCAAAATTTTGGGGAGAGTCTCTGTTTAATTGCAATCTACACAGTCTACTAAAATAACTATTATTTACCCAGAGTTATTTTTTGCAGAAAAAGAATGTACCTGAGATAAAAAACTACTATTTAGGGAAAGGTATCCTTAAAATTGTTATACATGCATTTCCTTTACTCTCTTTAATATGTCTTATGTATATCGGGTATCTTCACTTTGAAAATGTTGAAACATTTATCTCTGAAGGCTCTGTCCTTCAATAAGTATTACCTTACCTTTGATGATTTATTAGTAGTCCTGCTATTTCAGTGTCATGCTGGTTTCACATATAAAAAGTAATTCACTGACCTTCATTCTTATTCTAAAATCCTGTGCACCAAAAAACCAGGATTATGGTATGTGTAAGTAATAACACTTTTAATTAGGATATAACTGGTTTTGGGTAGCCTTAAATCCAAATGGAAGCATGCATTTAGACTTGTCAGAATTACTGGCAAAGCATAAGCTCTTTCTAACTGTGACGGCATAGCTGAACACAAAATAAATGTCTTGCAAAATATGTGAGCAATCTAATCACCAATGGGTCAAAGACATAGAATTGCGCTTAGGGGGCATATAAAAATTTGTGAACAGAGACCTATGCAGCAATTTCCAGATAGAGAACAAAGGAAAAAGTAAGTACAATGGACTGCAAAAAGGCAAGGCATCCTACTGAGCACACCAGAAGGATGACTGGCAAGACTGAAAACAAGATTAATCAGCATCAGGAGCAGAGGATGAGGGAAGGGTGAGGGAACAACACAAGAACACCAGGCATAAGTAGGGAAAACTGGGGAAGAAAGAGATTATATGCTTCAGTGCTCACTTTTGTGCTTTTTATCATCACCTCTGCTGCAATATATACTCAAAGCTAATTTAGAAGTGTTAAAACCTAGCAGGGTTTTATAAGCAGTAATAAATAGTGATAATGATTAAGAATTAGCCATTAGCACAAAATGTTGTTAATAAATGGCTTTCTTCGTAAATTGTTTAATGAACTAAATATAGCCTTCTAAATAGTCTCGTCACAGAGATACCTATTTCCAAGCTGGAATGTGTGTATACATATATACACCTCACACACATACAACACATCTATTCAGTTTCATCATATATTTCACTCTGCACAGGCTATCAAGTTCTCATTGTCTCTAATTTTTACTTAGATGTATCAAAATTACTATGATGATAGGTTTTATACCACACAACAATAGAAAATGAATCATAAGAGGGTATTTTTGAAGGATGTGCACTGCCTCTGTATTTTGAAGGATGTGCACTGCCTGTGCCTGAGCCTGATCTTGAAGGTTCAGTTTATACACAGCAGAGAAGTGTGTTTACTATGTCCAGTACTCTAAAGACCTTTCTCAAAATGCAGTGTAGATAAAGCTTGCATTTATAAAAGATGCACAAGCTAGATATCCTACTGTAGTATAATTCTCAGTAAACAGAAAAATAGGGGAAGCATTTTTTCTAATGCTGTTTAAAGAAGTAGCTGATCCTTTAATAGCTGTTATTTTGAAATGCATTAATTTCTTTTTGTATAGTACTTTAGCCATTTTAAAAAATTCTGGTTTCCTTGTTGAAAAGTCTGTGTTATTTCTGCAGTCTTATTTCATTACTTTCTTGTGTTCTCCCAAATTTATATGGTATTGCAATAGGTATAGATAACCCCAAATCACATGAGTCAATACCTCACTGAACTGTTATAATTTTGTTAGAAACACATTTATCACATTGTTTACACAGATTCTTAGAATAGAGAGATGTCACACTAAAACATGTACTGGATGAGTCCTTGGAGGTTTTAGAGGTTTAATTCCTCTGCAACAGAGACTTACTAGAAAAAAATAATTTCAGATCTCTTTGAGTTCTGGCTCCCGGACTGCTACAAAAAAAGTCTGAAAATTCTAAAATAAATGTAATATTACACCAGTGTAACCTTTTTTTCCATTCAAGTGTCTAATTTTGTATTTAATTCATTAAATAAATGCAGTAAATAGGTACTAAAATAAGATAATTCTTTTCAAATATTAAATATTTGGTACATAAGTGTTATATAAACTTCAATAAACTTTCAGGGACAGGAGAGAAGAGAAGAGAGAAAAGCTTCTTGTAGGTGCATGCACTCAAAATTATCTGAGTGGATACATCTTCCGTATTAAGATAATATCATGTATTGCCTCTCTTGAGAGCTGATGATTCATCAGATACCAAGAGCTACAAAGAAATTGTACCTTATAGTACTCTGTATGACATGGGGAGTTTAAGCCAATTACCGGTGTCATATTTAACATTCAAATAGAAGTTACTACAACAGATTTCTGTCCATTTTAAAAGAAATTTCTCAGACTGGGCAAGGGAACTTTCCTCATAGAGGTTGCCTAGAAGCAAAGAAGCAGTTAAAGGTGATGTGTCCTACAAACCCATTAGTCATGCTTGGACAGAAAAAAACACCACAAAGACTATGAAAAAAGAAAAATGAAAACATCATTAAGTAGTTTCAGAAAATAATTAGAACATATGCCCTTGTAAACCAGGCTCTCACTCAATAGTGATAAATGTGCAAGTAAGACAAAATGAAAATCTGCTCTTGACAGCTGGAGTTTCCAGCTATGAAACATGGATTTCCAACTCCATTAGCTCCAATATGCCCCAAACAAATTTAGGCCACACTGTTAAAATGGCTAGTAAGAATTCCTGCCAAGTATGAACTAAAACTCTATTTTCTTTAAAAGTTTATAGCCCCTAATGACAGCAAATGCAGCTAAAGAAAGACCTTTCACAAAAGCCTTGCAAGTAATAATTTTAAAAATATCCAACTAAAACCAAAACTCCCAAAACTTTGATTTGGTTTCTATAACACTTTTAAGAATGGAAGGCAAGGATGAAGGGACTAACTCCATGAATGGAAGGCAAGGCCAAAGATGGACTAACTCCATGAATGTAGCAACCTAAAATTAAGGCTTTCCACAAGCAGCACTTAGAGATTGATATATATGAATATGTTTTTCTATTTTGAAAAGGAGCTCACATAATACTGTCCCAGCCCGGCTCCGTGGGGTCCCGTGTGCCCCACAGACACACGGGTGGGTTCAGTAATATAGTTGGAAGCAGAGTCAGAAAGGATATTTGCGTGCATTCTGGCGGGAGCATTTATTGCTTCCACGCTGTCGAAGGTTGCAGAGGCAAATACAAACATGATCCCAAAACTCACAGTTTTATCTGGGGGCAGGGAGAAGGTGGGACTAGGGAACAGGGACCAATGAGGAAACTCTGGGGGAGTGACGAGGTGGGTAGAGGCTAGCAGCCAACTGGGGAATTCAAACTGGGATAGATTAACATAACTGAACCATGCATCCTGGGAGAAGCCTTTTTGGTCACCCTAACATAAGTGGTTCTTGTGCTACTAGGGACTTGTCTTACTGAGCACTCTCTGTCCATGTAATGTATGTTCACCAGCCACCACACTCACAGGGTCTGGTAGCAATTCACATCTCTGGCAGACAGATCATAGAAAAAACTCTTATGATATGAAGTAAAACTCCAAGTATTAGAATAAATATTTCACTTTGCAGATATACACGAAAAACTCCTGTTTTCTGTATCAATATTGAAGCTATAGTCTAACTAGAAGTGATTCTGTGTAAATAAATTTTTTGTTCAGTTATTAAACAATTTGAAATATAAATAGTTAAAAAATATATTTTTTCAGACGGTCTACTCTATTCTGTTTTGTCTTCAACCTACAAAACTAGATGTTAGACAGAGAACAGAAATTTAAAACAAACATATCATTTGGGGTTTGAATTATTTAGCGTGCCTCTTTATCCCCTTCTTAATCCATGTTCAAGAATACATTAATGTCTGTTTCCAACAAAATGAAATATCTGACGTTTTGAATCACATTGCCTCAAATGCATTTTCCTGTATTTTGCCTGAATCATTAAATAACTCTAGTTGCCTCATGTAATTATATTCCTTAGAGAAGTTTCTCTTTTCGGAAAAAAATCTTTCATTTCTACTTTTGATAAAACATACTAGAGCTTTTATTTATATGCTTGTCAGGACATCTTGCCATGCTAGGCTTTTAGGATCAAAGTCCATTTAAAAACCTGTAAAACTGAGAATATGTATTTTCCATACAGAGAACAATTATAGTTTGCCTGCATTGTTCTTGAAACATCTTCCTTATGATCAATCTTCTGTATTTTTTAATTCATCATGTTTTGTTCTCTGATATACATCATAATAAATCCTGCTTTATCCTGCTAGCATTGAAAAAGAAAAAAAAAAAAAAAGCCA
>VWZQ01004330.1:1124262-1173760 GCA_013397015.1 Myiagra hebetior | reverse complement strand
CCTCAGCTAGTTTTTTTTTTTTTCATAACAGCAGAATTATCAGTCATATCTTAATTTGTCCAAGGCTGGAAGACAAGAGATCATCAGTGTAGGGGAATAAATTGTGAAATACCATACTTCTGTCTTCACCTGTTAAGGTTCTCCTTTTCTCACTGTTTTTCAGATCTATCTATTGCAAATACAGAGAACAGGTATTCAAACCATACAGAAAACTGTGGTTTAAGTAATTTTGAAATATCACAGGCATTTGGTTTTCAGGTCACGCAATCTCCCCCTACCCCTTTGCCAATATAATTATGAAAATTGTATTTAGATTCTACCAAGGTACTTGAGGCCGTAAGCATTGGTAGAGGAGAGAACAAGGTGTTCTAATATTTTGTTATTATTGAATGATTTTATTTCCTTAACTTTTGCATAGATAAGAATAAAGACACTTGGATCCTTTGAGTTGCTTTCTGGAATACTCTGTGTGTCTCTCTTTCTTACACCAAGGACTAACCAAGGCACTGTAAACTAGATTAAGGCAATAGGAGTACTCTTACCCCACTCCCCTGGGACTTACTGTGAATGTACTGCTTTCACTTGCAATAGGCTTAATTTTCTTCAGAGTAGCTTCCATGGTGCTGTGTTTTGGATTTGTGACCAAAACAGTGTTGATAACACACCCAAGCCTTAGTTATTGTCTGAGCATCAAGGATATTTCTGCTCCTCACACCACTCCACCAGTGATCAGGCTGGGGATGCACGAAAGGTTAGGAGGGAAGCAAGCCAGGACAGCTGACCCCAACTGAAGAAAGGGATATTCCATGCTGTATGGTGTCATGCTCAGCAATAAAACTGTGGGAGGGAGAAGGAAGGGAAAAGCAGGGTACATTTGTAATTAGAGTATTTTTCTTCCCAAGTCACTGTTACATGTGATGAAGCCCTGCTTTCCTGGAGATGACTGAACATGTGCCTTTCCACGGAGAGTGGTGGATGAATGAATTCCCTTTTTTGGTTTTGCTTGCATGTCCAGCTTTTGCTTTACCTAATAAAGTGAGTTTTCTCACTTTTATTCTTCTGATTCTCTCTCCCATCCCTGCTGTGAGGAGGAAGCAAGTGGAGAAATGAGGATGAGCTGTCTGCCAGAAATAAGCCATGGCAAGAAAGACCCACCTGCAAGCTTGAATTACAGTGACTACATGGCAGAGAACTGGTTCAAAAAAACGTTAGTCAGAAAAATATGGGATTAAGGAAAACAAATAAAACATAATATTGTGAAAGGTAGAGGCTACAAAAGAGAGCCACTAGGGTTACACCTGTGAACTAAACAGAACCGAGGCACTAGCTCAAGTGTATGTATGATCATCCGTGGTGGTTTTCTGCCAGCACTCTTCCTGACAGACTTCAGGACTTATGTCAGCTAGAGTTCTCCTGTAAAAAGCAGCAGAGATGGGATGACTCTGTTCGTTGGGAACAAAGGCTTCAGCCATAGGAAAAGTAGGCAGTACCATGCAGATAACAGCATGGTAAACACACTAATAATGGTACTCTTGGATATTTATTTAGATTATTAGACATTTTGTAGGCTGCAGTAACTTCTTACCTTTATGTATTAGACATGTTCAATTTTCCCACATAAATATTTTGTGGCTTGTTTTGAAATACTGTCTTTCATCTATATTTGCCCTTATGAATAAAACACTGGCATAACAAACCATCCTAATTCACCTTCAGCTAAGTTCCTGACCATGAAGTGAGGAAGGTCAAAAGTTTTAATTGTTCATATTCCCCTTTTAAGAACTAGAGTGTAGTAGCATGATTATGTAGGAGACTAAATGTATGAACCACTGAAATGCTTTCAGTATCATGGAAAAATCCAACTTCATAAAAGTCAGTCTGAATTTATCCTTAAAAAAAAAAATAATTCATGGAGGAAGTTTTGATATGTTAGGAAAGAAAAAAAAATGACAGAGAGCCATTCCTTTAGAGACAGGATTCACCTAAATGAAAATGGAACATACCTAATGGAACTTAATTTAAGTAATAAAAAAGAGATATAGAGTCTTAAAATTAAAAACTAGAGGAAATCTGAGAAGTTTGGATGGGTGTGCAATTTAGTAATTTTGAAATGAAATCATAAAACCCAGTATTTCAGAAGAAACTATAAAAAATATAAAGATCTTATCAAGTGTAAAGCAAGGAAGTAGGTTCTTGAAACAAGTCCAAACTGTATTTCTGTACAAATACTATCTGACTAAAAATGTAGGTATCTGGCAGACCAGTGGTAAATTAAATAACAGGAATTATTATAAGCATTTCAATTATTGTTTGAGAAGATAATAACTGGGATGTTCCAATATGCTTCAGTAGAAAAACCTTACAATTGTATTTGGTAGATATAGTAAATAGAACAAGCTAAGATATCACATTATGTCTTGAAAAAAACAAATGCAACATATAAATTTATTGTCATTAACTTTCTGATCCTTGATTTACATGGAAAATTTTTGATGTCTCATATATAAATTTCATACCTAAATCTGGAGAACGTAAGTAATAGCATTACACTATCAAATATATCAAAAGAACATTTTCAGTATTTACAAATAGTCCTAGGCAAATAGAAAAGAATAAATGTCAATCAGAATTAAGTATCTCAGCTACAGGGTCCCTGAGAAAAATAGTCTAACTGTCTTTGAATACCGATGGACCCTTGAAGCCATTAAATTGTTGCATGGAAGTGGATGTGGTAGAAAGTGGAAGAGAGATGTTCTACTCCCTCAAGGGTATGTGTCTGTGACTTTTCAATGCAAAAATGGATAATAAGAAAAGGAGAAAGCCGTAAACAAAACACAGAGAGACATAAATCAGACACAAAAATAGTTAAGCAGGCAGTAACAAGGATCAAACCTGGTGAGTCAGACTAACTGATTAGAGTACCTGAAATGTGATAATGTTTATTCCAGTAAAATTATCTGATCAAAGATGATGTCAAATGGGGTATTAAGGAAAATGGGGAAGCCATAAAGAAAATACACAGAGAAAATAAATCTAACAAACATGATGAAGACAAAGATAAGATTCAGTCCTTACAAGTCATGCTAATTAATGGGCTATGAGAAAACTACAGGCAAACTTGAGCTCTGACACTGGTGAGTGTGCAGACCTGAGGGTCTGCAATGTAAGAAAGATGTATACAGGTAGGAGAAGCTGGGATGCAGGTAGGGGTATCAGAGCAGTTCTTGAGGGATTCACAAATGTGTTTCTGCTTGCCAACCTTGAGAATGTGATGTTTCTGCCTCTGCACTGCTTCACTGGTGCTGTCCTGCCTCTGGCAGCCCAAGAAGAGAAGGGGATGTGGCTGTCTGGGCTTGTGTCTGGTGGGACTCATACGTGGGTGCTGTTGAGGGCAGCATCTTGTCTGTGGCCATCTGTGTGAGTGGCCCTGTTGGTGTTTTGTGTCTGTGTGTTTGTCTCTGTGTCTGTCGGCGCTGTCAGTCTTCAGCACTGAAACTGGGTTCTAAAAGCTAACAGTAGGGGTCCTGGGCCAGAGGTTTTGGAGTCAGTGGCCATTTATAGCATCCCTTTGCAATGAATTTTTTTTATAGGACATGATTTTTGGAGTCTCTAAGAAGCCAGAAAAATTTTCAAGATATTATTATTAAGATTTCTGTATATAGCAGTTATCATAGAATAGTCACAAACCATATTTTTGTGTAAGAAAAATTGCTGTGAAGTGCCTTTTCCTTCATGGGATGCAATTAATTTTTTCCATCAAAAAGTCAGAATCAAGGATTCTGCCAGAGAATCAAAAAGGCATGAGCAGTAATCAGAGTGTAAAATAGGATTTCAAGAGTATAAAACCAGTGCAAATGAAGCTAAATTAATTATTTGCTTCAAAGTTTATGAGAGAGGGCAGTAGAGAGATTTGAACATTGAAACTATTTTTAGTGAGGATTAGTCAGAGTATTGCACCTGAGTAAAGAGATTTTAAAATAAATAACTGAAAAGAACAGTAAAAAAAGTGCTAGCATTTTATGGTATATTCAGTGCCTCCTAGGGGAACTCAAATATGAAAGCAGCTTTGCAGATAGGAACCTCTAGGTCCTAGTAAATAAGCTGAACACAAAGCAGCAATGCATCCTTGAAGCAAAGAAAACCAAGAGCTTTCTGTGTTACATTAGGAAAAGTATCACCAGCAGGTCAAGGAAGATGTTCCTTCCTCTCTGCTTTGCATTGGTGAGGCCACCTGGGGTGCAGGGTCCAGTTCTGGATTCTTCCGTACAAGAGAGACATGGACATACTCGAGAGAGGCTAGGGAAGGGCCACCAAGGTGATGAAGGAACTGAAACATCTGTCACATGAGGAGAGGCTGAGAAATCTGGGGCTGTTCAGCTTGGTAGAGTGAAGTCTGGAGTTATTTATGGGATTTTGACAATATGTACAAATATCTGATGGTGAGGGACCAAAGACAATAAAGCCAGGGTTTTTCTTAGTGAAGCCCAGTGAGAGCATGAGAAGCAATGAGTAAAGTAGAGATACACGGAATTCTCATACATGAGCAAATACTTTTTTACTGTAATGCTGGTTGAATTGGGTATAGGTTTCAAGATTTTGGGAGTAGGTGGGCTGCAGAGATGGCCTCTAAGAAGACCGGGCAGGGCCAGACACAGCCAGTTCCAAACAGCTCCAAAGCACCGTAAAGCACAGTGTAAAAGCTCAAGAACTCTAGCCCTTTTCTCAGAATCAAGTAATCATGTAAACCAAAAGTCGCCCAAAATTCAGGGTGATGCAGACTGTTATGCAGAACTTCAGCTCAGTTCTCTTTAAAACATCACAAGATGGAAATAAAGTCTGAGGAAAGGAAGGCAAACCTTAATAATCAGGAGGCATTATTACAGGTATCCTGTTAGTGTGCTTACATTGTTAATCCCTATTGGCAAGTATGCTGAATTTTATATGCCATATGCACTACCACTACTATTATCTACTCATATTTCTTAGCACACCTATTTACTATGTAACAAATCTATACAGAGTCATAGAATAGTTTGGGTTGGAAGGGACCTTTAAAGGTCATCTAGTTCATCTCTCAATATATATTATAGACTGGATCCTATGCCTCAGAGTTTTTCACATACTTGTCACATAAGGTCAGAATAAACCAAGTTGTTCGAAAAACTAGTTTTAAAAATAGCACTGTGATGTCTCACAGAAGTGAAAATTAAGAAGTTTATCTTTTTGTTTTCCTGTTTCCTTAGTAATATAATGTGTGCTTTGATAGCTTGATACCAATGTCCTCTTAGTGTTGAAATGCCAGAATACATTGTAGACCACTCATTCAGGTGATACGTTAAAAAAAAAAATTAAAAAGCCTAAAACATATGTTTCTGAGATACTGTATTTTTTCCCCAAAAAGAAGTTATTACAGGAAGGAAAATAAAGGAGGATGGGATTTCAGCAACAGCACAAAAATCTTCGAAAAGCTAGTCTTTATTATTAATCTACAATAAAGTCTTTGAAAAAATTAAAACCTCTGCAATCCTCTTTTTTTTTTTTCAGTTGTCAGCAATAATATTTTCTTGTTGACATGAATAATCTAATGTTAAAAACATATAACTCACAAATGTTGCTCTTTCAGGGACATAAATCTAAATGAGCGCAACAATCCTTATCAGTCATCCTTCACACAGCAAGATACTCTGATTATACAACTTGCTTCTTTTAGCTTCTCTTATGATAGATTTCCAGATAAGTTTATTTATATACATATGAAGTTTGTCACTTCTTTTAAGAAGCTGTGATACGGCTAGGAAATGTCTTTAATGAGACACACAATATGATTGCTTTCATCATGCAAATACTTGTGTAGCAAAAGGAAACAACTTCAACCATTTTCAGAAACAGTGGCCTAAATCACTCTGACAGTACAACATGTGATGGGAATATTTTTAAGGGAAAAATCACCGTAGGCTGTTTACTGTCAAGCATAGCAAGACAAAAGGTTAGTTCACTAGGAGGAGAAACTGGATGTTAAAGTTGAGGCTTAGGCCTATATGAAATAATATGCTTTTCTTGTATAACATTGCACTGGTAAAGGATTTTTGGCATATTGGTGAATGCACATACACATATTTTATTAAGAATCCATGTTAAGTATTTTGCCTATGATTTACCCTGAATATATATTGAGTTTTTCTATGTGGCCAAATCAGTGTGATGCAGTAATAGAAATACATTATGATGCTTTGTAGCGCACAATATATATGTACTCAGAGAAAAGAGATGATAATAATTATTAGATTACTATATTTTACCTTTTAAATAGGAAAATAAGCTGAACTAAAATATTATAGTTCTTCTTGAGTACAAATTCAGTAGTACACCATTTCACAGTGACTTATTTGTCACAACTGTTTCATGTATTTATATAAGTGCTTGAATCAAAAATTCTAATATATTTAAACACTGCTTGTAAAAATTTGTTTAGGCCGGCAAGCCTAGAATTGATCAAATTAATCAGACTATTTCAGTGTGTTCCTTTAATTTCACAGGTAAAATAACTCCTTAAAAAAATAAAAATTGAATTTGTGCTTTTCTGAATGCTGCCAGAATTTATTCCATTTTGTCAATGAACAGTAGGCATGTACTTTTTGTACAACACATGTAACTGAATATATGAAAAGACTAAAATTCAGGAAAAAAAAAAAGAGAACTCTAATGAATGCTGACAAATATCATGTCTGCATGTCTGCAGTTAAACTTTATTACATTTAGTAATATAGTAAGATTTTTTTTCCATGAATTTTCAACACAACTTTTTCTGTATGCAAATATTATATTATAGTATTGAAATTAATTTTCAGTGTCTATAGATAACTCAACACTGAGATCAAAATTGCTCTCATTTTGTGTTAATTTATATTTTCACACAACACAATTAGCAATTCATATTCCTATATGGAAAAAAAAAATTATGGAGATGATCCGACAGAAGAAAAAAAAATATTTAATGGTAATAATGTGTAGCCTTGCTGATCTGTACACCACTGCTCAGTACTGTTGGGTCTTCTAGTCTAACTCAACAAATGTCTTCCAAAAACACAGCAGATGTTTTACTGGCTTTTTGATTTTAATTCACTCCAGTACATGAATGTTAGTACAATTGAATGCAGAGTTGTAAACTGTATAAAACCATGCAGAGGAATGCTATTTGGGTATGTGTGTTGAAGCCTTCAGATACCATCTATGAGGAAGCTGGTACCTGCAGATAGGTGCATGAAATTGGAAGAAATTTTACACATTCCTACACAGTAACTAAATGTATACAGTTACACAGAAACTAAATACCATCACGGTAAGTGGTTATATTAATTACATGTCCAAGGGATCTCTTATTTCTTATGTTTATTTAGGGAAAAATTTTCCTGTTATGGGAACACTGAAAGTTCAAAGGTTGTTTGCCCATATACCTGCTAGAAAAATTTAAAGCAGCTCACTCCTTACACAAAATTCCACTGTGTGTTGGACCTCAGACAATAAATTACTTTTGCATTGTCTTGATATTTTGTTGTTTATGATTTGACCCGATCCTCTACTCCATGCTGCTGTCTCCTAGAAAAAGATGGAGAACTAGAAACTTGACTCAAGGAAAAGGGTGGAGGTATGTAAACATCATAGTATTCCGTTAAAATTAAATTAAAATTAAAAAAAAAAAAAAACCAAAAAAACAAAAAAAACAACTGTATGATTAAAATTATGGGAAAGGCAGGTAATGGGTGGAGAATTATACCCATAAAAGGAAAATAATAGTTGTGTTAGTACTTGGCATATTTTTTGCTGTTACTGTTTTGAGAGCTGAACTGAAAACCAAGGTTTTGTCTGTCTTTCTGTTTTGTCATACATTGCATATACATTTTTAAATCAGATATTTAAAAATGAGATTGACTCATTTTCCTTTGGAATATTTGAAGTGGGGTTCTAAATTTACTATCCACTGACTGTTTGTCAATATTGTTTGAGGCAATATTTCCTCTGTGGATTTTAATGTGAGATAGGCCAGATATGAACTTGCAGTATTGAGGGCATGTTAGTCTTCTCTTCCTTTCTAAGGTGAAGATTATGTGTGGTGAGAGTCTGAAATATGTAGTGCAAACATGAATTTAGTTTTGTATTCCTTCTCCAAAAATCTCCAAAATCAGAATATGAAAGAATATTTTATCTCTAAGCTAGAAACGCCTAAATCTAGTTACCTACCAAGGCACAAATATTGCTAGAACAATTGTCTCAATATTTCATTTTCCAACAAATAAATCAGAAAAATATGTGATGGCATGAGAAGACTGCTAGGCCAGAAATCTGATTTCAGTCCTTTTACAAAAAGAACTTTTAAGCAATTAGTAAATATGTTAAAATATAACAAAAAAGGAATAATTAAAAAGTGACTTTTAATTTACTTAATTGGTTTCAACAGAGACAGACATGTTTAACTAAATGCACACATTAAGGATTCAATACTTGATGAACTTATTAGAGCTCTCAGTGTTAATTATGATTTTCATTTTCCTTAGTAGTAGTAAAGGCCTAAGATATTGTCCTCTTAGAATAGTATCAAAATGTTAGTGCAAATAATTCTATATTGCTGTTCTAAAACAACCCTCTTTTAAGATTTATATTTTAAACCAAATTGCATGTTTATGTTTTTATATTTCTCCTACAGATGACCTCTTTTCAGATATAATAGTGATCTAAATATGTCTTTACCAGTGCCATCTCTTTTCCTCCCTAATCAGCATCAGCCTTCCATGAACAAATTCATATATTGCAAACTTAAACAAAAGGAGTCCTCTTTTCTTCAAACAGTATATAACACAGTTGCATCATGAACTGCTAACCCATTTAGGTAACACTAATGGATATTTAAAAATTTAATCCTTTCTTCTGAGAAAAAGAAGCCAAACAAATTGTAATAAATATAAGCTAGAATACATTTATTTTCTTTCTAACGGATATCACAGATTTGTACCAACATAAAGTCAATGGTGGAACTAATTTAGATGGCTCCTATTCTGAATTGTATGTATGCATGTGTGCTTCATCCTGCCTGTGTCAAATGTGATGTACTTATTTTCCAAATTATTGTTTGTCCATTTCTCATAGAATCATAGACTGGATTGGATTGGATTGGATTAGATTGGATTGAATTGGATTGGATTGGATTGGATTGGATTGGATTGGATTGGATTGGATTGGATTGGATTGGATTGGATTGGATTGGCAGGAACCATCAGTGATCATTCAGTCCAACCCTCTGGCCATGGGCAGGGATGCTTTCCGCTAGATTAGGTTGCTCAAAGCCCCATCCAACCTAACTTTGAACACTTGCAGTGATGGGATATCAATATCTTCTCAGGACAAACTCTGCCAGTATTACACAGACCTCTTTGCAAAGAATACAGCCAATCTAAATAGACAATCTATACCTACCCTCTTTCAATTTAAAACCATTGCCCTCTGTCCTTTCACTACAGATCCTCTTAAAAGACTTCTCTCTTTCTTATAAGCCCTCCTTAAGAACTGAAAGGCCACAATAAGACCTTCCCAGAGCCTTATTTTCTCCAGGCTGAAACAAACCCAGCTCCCTCAACCTGTTGTCATAGAAGAGATGCTCCAGCCTTCTGATCATCTTACATGGTCCTCCTTTGGACCTGCTCTAACAGACACGTGTCTTTGCTGCATCATGGATCCCAGAACCAGGTTCAAGATTCTATGTTCAGACACAGGTGCTAGGAAAAAAAAAAGAAAAAAATACGGCATCTGAAACAGAAAACACTGATTCTTTGTTTTAGGAAATCAAGAACAGATTTACAAGTGCTGTGGATGAGCTGGGAATGGCCACAAATTGTCTGCTTAGCTTTAAGCCATCAACACATATTTTGCATGCCTTGAGGATGTATCATGTTACTGACTGAGGACAGACCAGGTTTTTTAGGACTTCTTGGGTGCCATACGTAGAAGCTGAGTTATGGGTATCACAAGGCCCTTTTGTGAACAGATGGAACAAAGGTCACTGAGCATGCTGTGTTTCAGCCTGCTTTCAAGCCATCCTACTGAGGACCCGAAAATATACCTAGAAATAAATATATCTTCATTAACTCAAATGAAGCCCTGTTTCCACTGCTCTAGATGTATCCCAAATAAATTAATATTTATAATATAATGATATTAAGCAGAAATTAACTTCTGTGAACACAAAAAATAATGGATAAGCACAAAATATAATTTAAATTGAAATCAGTACAATGTCAGCCTAATTTACTAGGTTTTGCTTAAAATTAATCGTGTTATAGTCGCTGTTTCTCACTGTACACACCAAATTATTCTTCTTCAAGCTGATTTCCTTTCATGAAATTACTGGCAGTAAAGTATGAATCAAAGTATTGTAAAAATCGTAATTGTTACTGAAATGCTTATGATGTAGTCAAATGTCAGCTATTGCTAATGTAATTATTGCTACAGTGTAGCTTTGGATAACAAAAACTAGGAGATGACTTTGATCTCAAAAGTTATACATTCCTGTTGGATTTTACTTTGATAAATCTACCTTTCCTTCTTAGCCCAAAAATCTGATTTGCTTTGTAATCTGTCCTGAATCAATTGACACCACTGTATCCAATCGAAATTTTTCTGGAACCCAAGACCATGGATTACTAAATTACAGACAGCAAAATCTAAGGAATTCACACTACATCACACACAAGGTATTACTACATATGATGAAGACTACTGCAAATCTGTGAGCTTGACACTGAGGGCAAATGACAGTGTTACTATTCTGCTGATCCAGTTAGTGTTATTTTTGCTGTATGAAATGTAGAAGCACAATCCCCGGCATTAGGAACAGTATGTGTTCTTAAATTCTCACTTATTAACAACTTTTGCTGTTTTATAGTTGGGTTTCCTTATTAATGTCTACAGAAGCGATTTTTCTTTTTATAGACTTCATTATACACTAGAAAAAATAAGTGTCTTCTGAAAATGTATTAAAGGGTAATGTAGTTTCATTTAGGTCTCATTTTTAAAAAGACAAACTATGATTATGTGTCCATACTTGTACCTCAAATGTTTAAGATATTCTTAACTAAAAAAAGCCAAACCCAAACAAATGGACACAATTCATACTAACTTCCACTGCTGGAATCCTTATCTAATTAATGAGTAGACAAAAGACTTTATCCCTGCAAGAATTCACCCTCCTTGTGTGAATTACTTTCTGGGATTTTTTTCATGTTTGTCTCTGACTACATCTGTGTCTATATCTACATCTATCTGTTTAATCTATCGATAGATAGCTGTGAGATTGCTCTCATATCAGACTTGAATAGGCAAAATGTAACTACAGAAGGGATAATATTTCTGCTGTTTGATAAAAAGTGCTGAATGGAATACTATTACAACAGATATTCATAGTCCCTAAAAATTTTGGCTCATTACACCTTTGAGAAAGTCAACTAGCCAGGCTCCTTTTGTCATCATTGAAATTATACCCATACACTGAAATTTCATACCTAAAATTCCAACTCTATTGACATCAGATACTCTGCTCTCAGCTAGACCAGACAACAGAAAAGAGAAGAACTGGGACTGTATTTATGAACAGTTGTTTTCATTCTGTCCTTGAAAGCCTGTATACAGAAATCAAACTAACACTCAAAATGCAATCATGCATAAGCCAATCATGCTGTGTTGCTCGAGGCTAACAGTTCTGCAGGTACGAATCAAGGAAATACCAACTTCTTCTCTTGTTTTGCACCAGCACATTGCCACTCTTGCTGGGGCCTCAGAAAGCTGTCATCCCCACCATTCCTCAGGGCGTTCAGTGGCTGACAATAGCAGTCACTCATTCAGATGGTACAGGCAAAATCCTGGTAGCTTCTGTCTTGTTAATGATTCTAGATCATAAATACTGCCACTGCTGACAGATGTAATTACTCATGGAAATCCACTTCATTCTACCCTTGTGTTTGCCTTATGAGTATCATAAATGGGCCCTTCTCAAAAATCTGACATTCTAGGAAAGTACTGCCCCAATTGAAAAGAGATGTGAAAGCTGACAAGAGATGACAAATGTCAGTAGTTCAGCTACACTGTTGACAGGTCTGTCCTTGTTAACATCAACAGTATTAGTAGAATGGTGAAATAACCTATTACTCACATGCCGAGGTTTTGCTGTTAAAAACTTCCCACTCCCCAGTAACTCTTCCCGTCTCTCCTGCTAGCTATCCATCCAGCACCACTCCCACAGACATCTCTTGGTCACATTATTTTTTTCCCCACCCAAATAAAGAGGTGAGATAAAACATAAGATTTCTGAAGCTATGGTGTTCTAAAAAACCCTACATATAAAGTTCTGTCAAGGATATTATAGGGATATATCTATTTGTTAATGCACCCTTCATGTCTGTAGAAACTATGGACCAGACCTGAAGGACAGATTAAGGACATGTGCAATGAAGAAGTTTCTCTCTGTATGAATTTGTAGCTTGCTAAACAGTCATAGTTTATAGAGGGGCACTGGTAAACTCCTGATCTTGAGACTTTGGCCTTAAAACGCTTTGTCTATGGTCTGCAATGAAATTTTTTGCTCTGAGCCTGCACACTGATGGCTGTCAAAAGAATAGGCCCCCTGGAATGTGGCTTCCTTGTGTGCCCAGACCTTCAGTCCCTGCCCCACCAGGTACCAGTTTGAAATTATAATAAAAATAATGAAAATTTATAAATGTTTACCATTTTTTCCTACCTCTTCAGAACATGAAAAATACAACTTATCTTCCAGTTAGGTGTCCTTGAAAAAAAAAAGTTTAAAAAGAAAGAAAGCACAAAAGAAAGAAAGACTTTTTTTTTTAAAACAAAAAAAAAAAAGAAAAAAATTTAAAAACTAAGTTTTATCTTGCCAAAAATATGTGAAAATTATATGTAAAATAGATTAAGTGGAGAGCATGTATATTCTTGAAAACATAGAATTTCTCCTTTTTGCTAAAAAAGAATCTCTATATATCAGCATTATAGCTTTCTCTGTCCTTTTATCTTTCTTTTTTTCCCCTCCAGATAGAGTTCATTGTGCAACTCATGGTGACTCAAAAAATAAGTTTCCCTAGAAGTAAAACTAGTTCTGTTCTATACCATTTTACTTTATATTATTGGTAGTCCACTTAAATCTTAATGCTTTAAGCTCTTAAATCTTTAAGCACCTAAATCTTAAGCTCTTAAACATTAAATTTTTTGATGTTTATTTTGGTAAGGTAGAAAAGTTCATTTTATTACTGTTGCCAAACCCATACAAAATAGCTGTCCTACACTCTTCATGGGCTGCATACAAATATATGCCTTCAAAATGCAAGTGTCCTTCAGCTTGGTAAAACACCTGAGTCCAGCTTCTAGAAAAATGTTGTAGTGTGTTTAGCCAATGCTTCTGCTTGCTGAGATGAACGCCTCTTCTTCGAGTGGCATATTTCATTTTCACATGTAAACATGCCGTATACCACTCAGATGCAGCACAGAAAGGATTCCTGCCCTGCACAGCCTAAATCAAACATGACATAACAAGTCAGGCTTATGAACAGATGTGGTGTATCTGGAGGGAAAACAAAGGACAAGGCTGAAAAAAAAAATGATCAGGCTGTTTGTCAGCCATTTACTCAGTTTGATGTCTCAGATTCTTCCATCCTACCTTTTATTTTTTTAATCTTCCCCCCCCCACCCCCTCCCCCAGCTTTAAGAATTCAGAGGTTAAATGCATTTTTCCTCCCTTTGCTGAGCAGGCAGTGAATATACTGTAAGCAGATAGTAACACCCCTGTAAAAGTTACAGTATAGTCCCTTCTAATAAAATTACTTAATGACACTAAAACCTTAGCCTTTATTGCTTTCTAATCTGTGTGTGTGTTACTTTAGCTGCTGTTTGGATGTGTAAAGTAATAGTGGTGTCTTGGGGTGTAACTGTATGGCAGGGTGGTGGGTTGACCTTGACTGGCTGCCAGGAAACCAACAAGCAGCTCTGACACTCACCCCATGCTTCCCCTTTGCTTGGAATGGAAAAGGGCCCTTTGCACATACCTCAGGTAAGAGCTGCAGTGCACTTCAAAAAGGCTTTGCTGAAGCTGACCCCAAAATGCAGAGGCACATGTCTGCTCTTAAAGACAAGTATTGCCAAATGAACTGTCCACTGCAGCAAACTCTGTGAAGATGAGGAACATGGGGGAGACTTTGTTAGGCATTTGTACAAGCCCTGTGTAAGCCAGCAGTACAGAGGCAGAGAAAGGGAAAGGGAAGATAGCTCAGAACTGGATAAGATGGGTTAAAAAGCCCCCAAAAATAACAAGCTATGAGGAAAAACATGAAAAGTTAAGGGAAGTTTTATAGGCTGAATCCAAAACCAAAAAAAAGGAAATCACAGATATAATTAGGTGAAATCAATCCCTTGATCTAAGCTGTAGCAATACAGACTCAGAATTTTATACCTGTGTTGTTCAGCAACCTGTACTCACAAATAAGCAAGTGTTTTTCAGTGACTCAGGCACACTGGCAGTAGAGAAGCAACCATGCTCACTTTTAATTCCAATATTTATCATGCTATAAAGAAGTTTGAATTAAGTACTTTGAATTAAGATTACAGAATCACAGAACCATCTATGATCATCTAGTTCCAAATGCTCTGCCATTGGTAGAGGTACCTTCCACTAGATCATGTTGCTGATCCTTGAACACTTCCAGGGATAGGGCATCCACAATTTCTCTTGCAACCTGCTCCAGTGCCTCACTACCCTCATAGTAAAGAATTTTTTTCTGATATCTCTTCTAAACCTACTATCTTTTAGTATGAAGCCATTTCCCCTTGTTTTACTACATGTCCTTGTAAAAAAATCTCTCTCCATCTTTCTTATAGGCTTCTGTTGGGTTCTGGAAGGCCACAATTAGGTCACCCTGAAGCCTTATACTCTCAAATCTGAATAGCCAGAATTCTCTTTGCCTTATCTCCCAGGTGNTAGCTTTCTCTGTCCTTTTATCTTTCTTTTTTTCCCCTCCAGATAGAGTTCATTGTGCAACTCATGGTGACTCAAAAAATAAGTTTCCCTAGAAGTAAAACTAGTTCTGTTCTATACCATTTTACTTTATATTATTGGTAGTCCACTTAAATCTTAATGCTTTAAGCTCTTAAATCTTTAAGCACCTAAATCTTAAGCTCTTAAACATTAAATTTTTTGATGTTTATTTTGGTAAGGTAGAAAAGTTCATTTTATTACTGTTGCCAAACCCATACAAAATAGCTGTCCTACACTCTTCATGGGCTGCATACAAATATATGCCTTCAAAATGCAAGTGTCCTTCAGCTTGGTAAAACACCTGAGTCCAGCTTCTAGAAAAATGTTGTAGTGTGTTTAGCCAATGCTTCTGCTTGCTGAGATGAACGCCTCTTCTTCGAGTGGCATATTTCATTTTCACATGTAAACATGCCGTATACCACTCAGATGCAGCACAGAAAGGATTCCTGCCCTGCACAGCCTAAATCAAACATGACATAACAAGTCAGGCTTATGAACAGATGTGGTGTATCTGGAGGGAAAACAAAGGACAAGGCTGAAAAAAAAAATGATCAGGCTGTTTGTCAGCCATTTACTCAGTTTGATGTCTCAGATTCTTCCATCCTACCTTTTATTTTTTTAATCTTCCCCCCCCCACCCCCTCCCCCAGCTTTAAGAATTCAGAGGTTAAATGCATTTTTCCTCCCTTTGCTGAGCAGGCAGTGAATATACTGTAAGCAGATAGTAACACCCCTGTAAAAGTTACAGTATAGTCCCTTCTAATAAAATTACTTAATGACACTAAAACCTTAGCCTTTATTGCTTTCTAATCTGTGTGTGTGTTACTTTAGCTGCTGTTTGGATGTGTAAAGTAATAGTGGTGTCTTGGGGTGTAACTGTATGGCAGGGTGGTGGGTTGACCTTGACTGGCTGCCAGGAAACCAACAAGCAGCTCTGACACTCACCCCATGCTTCCCCTTTGCTTGGAATGGAAAAGGGCCCTTTGCACATACCTCAGGTAAGAGCTGCAGTGCACTTCAAAAAGGCTTTGCTGAAGCTGACCCCAAAATGCAGAGGCACATGTCTGCTCTTAAAGACAAGTATTGCCAAATGAACTGTCCACTGCAGCAAACTCTGTGAAGATGAGGAACATGGGGGAGACTTTGTTAGGCATTTGTACAAGCCCTGTGTAAGCCAGCAGTACAGAGGCAGAGAAAGGGAAAGGGAAGATAGCTCAGAACTGGATAAGATGGGTTAAAAAGCCCCCAAAAATAACAAGCTATGAGGAAAAACATGAAAAGTTAAGGGAAGTTTTATAGGCTGAATCCAAAACCAAAAAAAAGGAAATCACAGATATAATTAGGTGAAATCAATCCCTTGATCTAAGCTGTAGCAATACAGACTCAGAATTTTATACCTGTGTTGTTCAGCAACCTGTACTCACAAATAAGCAAGTGTTTTTCAGTGACTCAGGCACACTGGCAGTAGAGAAGCAACCATGCTCACTTTTAATTCCAATATTTATCATGCTATAAAGAAGTTTGAATTAAGTACTTTGAATTAAGATTACAGAATCACAGAACCATCTATGATCATCTAGTTCCAAATGCTCTGCCATTGGTAGAGGTACCTTCCACTAGATCATGTTGCTGATCCTTGAACACTTCCAGGGATAGGGCATCCACAATTTCTCTTGCAACCTGCTCCAGTGCCTCACTACCCTCATAGTAAAGAATTTTTTTCTGATATCTCTTCTAAACCTACTATCTTTTAGTATGAAGCCATTTCCCCTTGTTTTACTACATGTCCTTGTAAAAAAATCTCTCTCCATCTTTCTTATAGGCTTCTGTTGGGTTCTGGAAGGCCACAATTAGGTCACCCTGAAGCCTTATCCTCTCCAATCTGCATAGCCCGAATTCTCTTTGCCTTCTCTCACAGGTGTATCACAGAAATGTATTTATTAAATGGAAGAAGAATGCATTTTTGCAGGTTTGTAGAATTTAAAAAGGAATTAAATCCTTTTAAGATTGCTCATCATGTCTCTTCTTGGGAAATTTTGGCTATATAACAAGCTGTAATATTAGATGTTGAGGGAATAGCAAACAAAAAATTAATCTGTTGAAAAGCATTGATTACCTTCATGTCTAAATTCAATGAGCAAGAGAATTGAGGTCCCAGCTGGGCTTTGGCACTTAGAATCTCCATGGGGGCAAACCTCTGGATTTTAAAGTTTCTTTTAAAATATATTGTTAATGCCTAAAAGAATCAAAACTGCACACAAAATTTACTGCTTTAACTTCTCCCAGACCTTTTTTTAAACAATATTATTATTTACTTTTATTATTGTATAATCCTATATATTGAAAAGGCTATTCATTGGAGTAGCTAAATCCTTATTTGGGTCTGGCCTCCAATCTATGACACAATTAGTGGATCAATATAAAATTAAGTTAAAATGCTTTGGATCTTCTTCTTTGTGATCTTCAACTACTGCTGTTTGACTTTGTGCTGCTTTATCACTGCAATGTGCATTGGAAATAATAGGCTTATTTGAGATTTGATTCATGGTGATATGTGGAGAGCACTTCTTAGAACACTTGAGATATGTAATTTGTTATATATTATTCAATGCAATTAAAGATTGAATTGGAAGGTATTAATTTTAATTTTTTATTTAAATTTTTTCTTATTCTCCATATAATACTAGAATGATATTTATGGAAATCTCTACAGTTACTGTACCTAAAAAATACCTTCAGTCATTAACACAAGATGTCTGCCAATTAATATTTGCAAAAGTTTTTCTTTTTATGCAAATTAATTCTCAAAAACAATTGAATAACATGTTATAACTAATACTAACCTTGTTCCACTTGAATGGGTTCACTTTTCCAAGCAGTGGAACAGCACTACATAGAAATGTCAGTAGATCTACAGGATCTTTTACAGAAAACCATCAGCTCAGACAGTGTTACCATTCAACATTTAATTATACAATTTCAGAAAAATATTTTAGATGCAGAATTAGGGAGACTAAACTATTGTTGAAAGTATTTCTTTTACTTTGGAAGTTTTTCTCATGTTATAATAGGTAAAGCAGAGAAACCAGAATAAAACAGGGGAATTATCATTTGTTTACAAAACTCAATCATCCTTCTAGAATTGAAAACAGAAGCTTTGGCATCCCTTTTGTGATCCTTATATTGAAATATTCCACTAATTATTTTTCTGCCTTGTCTTGCCTCTACATGCAACAGAATAATTGGCTTGTAGGTAACTTTTTTCTTTTCCCTGCTTTTCAACTCTAGAAGAAAACTGAAACATGAAATAATTTATATGAAAATATTAATCTCCACAAGTACTTGAAAGCTGGAAGCCTTAATGGAATGGAGTGATCTTGGCTGGCCCCGATTCCAGTCTTTCACTTCTTCTGTTCAGTGGAACAGGGGAAGAAAATAAGACAAGAATCTCATGGGTTGAGAGAAAGACAGTTTAAGAAATAAAGGTCACATGTAGCAGCAAAAAAACCCAAAAATATTTATCATCTACTTTCCATCAGCAGGTGATGTCCAGCTACTTCCTGGGAAGTAGGTCTTCACCATGAGTGGTAGTTGCTTTGTAAGAAAAATGCCTTATTAATAATTACCCCTCCCCATCTGCTTTCCCGTAGCTTTCATTGCTTAGCATAATGCCATATGGTATGGAATATGCCTTTGGTCAGCTAGGGTCAGCTGTCCTGGCTGTGTCCCCTCCCAGCCTCTTGCCCACTGCAGCCTACAGGCCTTTGGGGAGAGAGGGAGGGTGGGGAGACAGCGCTGATGCTGTGCCAGTGGTGCTCAGCAGCAGCCAAGGCACCGGGGTGTTACCAACTCTTCTGGCTACAAGCACAACACTCAGCTCTGTGAAGGCTGCTGGGGGGGCCAATTATCTCCATCCCATCCACAACCAATACACGTAGTCAGGACGCTGAAAAATTATTAGGTGTTTGTCCTAACTCACCATTAATTTATTAAAATGAGATATTATTTAGATTATGTATAAAATATATATAAAAGATTATGTAAATATGACAGATTCTGGGAATTATTTCCCTGTATTTACTTTGCTTACTAATCCACAAAATGCAATTTTCCCCCACACTGCTCCTAACTTAAGGAACAACTGCAGTTTTGCAATCTCTTCCGAAAATGTCCTTAAATAAAATATCATGTTTTAGTTCTTTTTTGGTAGGTTCTTATTTCTTGTATTTTTCTGACAGCTACCAAATGCCTTATAAGTAAGCAGCAACATATTTTTTTCAAATTTATTATTCACGATAAATTAAGACCTTCCTAGGATATATTCTATAAGAGGCAAAATAAATTTTTATGTAATAATTTTCATTATTGTTAGTCAAAGTGGTTTTAAAATTCTCTTTACAAACTCTGTTTGTTAAAAATATATAAAAATTATAGTATAGAAAAGTGAAATTAAATAAATAACGAAATAAAGTGTCTTCATCTACGGTGTTATCAAAAAATATGGCCCAAATGAGCCATGATTAATATTAGATACATTAAATATAACCTGTATTTCGAGTAAAAAACACTTTAAGTAGGATCCACCTTTGGCTGATGTAATTCAAGAGTGCTACTTTTGTCTTTAATTTGGACATATTCTTAGCAAGATGCAAGTTCTCTGACATTGCTTGTGGTTATGAAAAGTACAGTTCTGATCTTCTGGTCTGCATAATGGTCATCTGCAGGGAAATGTGAACAAATACTTAATTTAAAAGGTGAGCTGATGCCTGGATATCTATTTCTTATGTATTATGGGTACATTTGGAGATATTTTATTTTGAGTTGAATGACTTTTATGTTACAGGTAAGTACTTCCATCAGCATGCTATAAATTATACAACTTTATTCAAATACTTCATTCATTCAGTCTTCAAATTATCCAACCAAAGCAAGCAGTCATCTTTTTGGCTTCTTCTGTAGGTTAACAGTGAGTTAGAGCATGGTCTTGAGAGAAGAATCAAGTTTCCTGTACATTATATTTCTTGATTTTCCCCTCTGCAATGCTGCTTGTCGAAGAGACACACTTTCCACCCTTAAGTGTACAAAGCCATTTAACCCTTCTTCTGTGAGCATAGGTCTGCCAAAATACTTATGTAATTCTTCATATGGTTTATGGTGTCACTGAAAAGGATGTTGGTGTCTCCTGATGTGGATGGACAAGAAGTAGGTTTAGCCTGTTAAACTTTTACACACAGTGTGAAACCCTCATTAAAAAAATAAAAGAAAAAAGAAAAAGAAAATGATAAGCAGTATCAGTACAGTACAGTATAACTGAAAGTGCAAGAAAATAAAGTCTCTGACACCCATCTTGAGTGTTAGAAGCATTAAAAAAGCAAAATATCCAGTCACAGTCTAAAGTGTGTGAGCATCATTCATGCTCACAGAAAAAAGAAACTTCACACAGCTAAGTAAATATAACTAGTTTATTTAATTACTGTTAATCAAATAAAATAATAGTGTTTCAAAATCATGGTTGTTATTGTCTATTGTGTAAATAGACTTAAAGATAACATACTTAGCACTTTGTAATTATCTATAAGAAAGCCCTGTGGAAATCAGCTAATCTATTAAAGTTCTACTGAGACAGGAAAAGTCAACCATTTTTACCTCCACAGGGAAACACATTTATATTCCTATAATCCATCCTGGAAGTAATACAGTATTTTATACAAACTATTGAAGAGTTTTCAGTGGAATATTGGGCAGTTTCTAGTTGACTTAGATCAATATAGCTTTACTAGCACCAGAGGTTTGCCAATTTACACATTTCAGTGAATATATGCTAATTTATACCAGCTGAGAATCAGGCCTTTAAGAGATTGTAAATTTGTTTAAAGGTTTATTCATAATCCTGGATAATAGGAAGGGATGGTTGGGAGGATTATTTCAGTCATTTTAAAGATGCAATTAAGCCAAACATATAGACTTTTAGAAAGCCTTTCAACAAAGGGTTGCTATTTTTAAATGACCATTTTTTGTTATGGGAAGAGATACATTTTACCAATAAACTCGCCTCACAAGGAACAATTTAGCCACTTCTTTACTGGTAAAAAGAGTCCAGAACACAGAAAGACTGTAACCCAAGTTTCCTATTAATTGATACATACATTCAGACCACTATGAGAAGCTAAAATGGTCTTAATCACCATTAAGATTCAAGCTTAATATCTAAGTTGCTATTAATAGTACATAAAGCCTACTAACCTCTGCATTTCTCCACAGTTGCTCTGATATCTTGTAAAAATTCTCCCTTCCTTAAAGAGAGTTTCTCAGTCTGAAAATGAGAAAACATCTCCAGATGTCATGGACCACCTAAAATCAAAAGAAAATTGGAAAGAAATGAAAAAAGAAAAACAAATGAAAAAAATNGAGATTTGCTTTCTCATTGTCCTTAGTCCTTGCAAGTGGAATATAAAAGATGCAGATTTATGTACCTGCTACCATTCTGTTCACAGCAGAGCATTTCAGGCTCATAAGTCTCATTCTCGGTGGTATCTTCCCAATGCTAAGAATTTTGAGAGCCTCTATTGTTATTTTGATGTGAAGGACAAAAAATTATAGGAAATACACTAAGGAATACCTAGGGCATTTACCAATATGTATGGCCAAGATATTTGTTTTCTACAGTGAAATGACTGACTGTGAATGATAGAAAAGCCATGTTATTCACTTCCACTCTAACAAGGCTTTCATTGAGTTCTCTCGTGAGTTTCAGGGAGTGCTCTGACAAACCTAGAGGCCCATCACAAAAGCTGCCCTGTAGCCACTCCCTACCCTGCTACCAAATCTAGGCCATGCAAACCCAATTCAGTGATCCTGACCCATAAATGTTCAGCCATCCCTTAGAATATAAAAGCACACTCAAGAAACTCCACTTGGAGTGCAAAACTTTGTCTTCTCTCTTTGTTATGCTTTTTGAAGAGCTTTAATCCATCCAGCACTTTAGCCATTGAAACTGCCCCACCATGTGTCTTGCATCATAATAATATTGTGGTTCTGTGACTGCATGAAGTCTTTTAATTCCTTCTTTTACTTGTGCTTCATATGTTCACACGCACACACAGGAGACAGGACTCAGGCTTTGCCATTTACCTTGAGGATGGAATGCTTCACCATCTCACCTTCCTTTCCCTTCACCCTGACCCTTAGGTCCCTGTAATCACAATATTAGAGTTGCAATAAGAGACATAGAAATTGTCTCTACATAGCAAATATTTATGGCACATTGTATTCCAAAACAGATGCTGAATTTATAGAACTGGCTTGAATATAATTTCTGTCAGAGAGGTATTGAAACAAGTATTTTCAGATGCATACTTCATTCATGTTCCAATGATATGAAAAGAAGGAGAAGCATTTCATCAACTCCTTTCTACTTCGGTAAATTTCCAAAGAAAAATAGTGAAAGTTCACCTATTCATATACAGAGGAAAGACTGTAAGAATTTACCTTAAAGAGATGTTTCAGGTCCATAGGTTCTCCGTTGTCAGACCTACTGTCCTACAACCCAGTTAAACCAGCAAGTTAAAATGTATCTGTGACCTCAGCATTTGTAAATACCTAGAAGTATGTAACTACATCATAAGGGCAGATCTGTCCACATTCAGTCTATTGTGGTCTTAAATCTGAAGAACCAATTGTTCTCACACATTGAAGAGTGAAAAAAATATTTCATACTCAATACCTGTCTGTGTTTCAGCAGCTGGGTGCCTAAGCATTACAATCAGCTGAGATTGTATTTTTTTTCTCCTAGACCTGTACTTGAATTTCACATGTGTATCTAATGTATTTCTTAACACTGACACAATTTCACAAGAGAAGCAGCCTGGAGCACACAGCAGGAGAAATGCAGGAAGCATAAACAGCATATCAGAGCTGCTCTGTAAAGGTTCTTGTTTGATTTTCAGTGTTTTATAAGCAGCAGTACATCATAGTAAAGCTCAGCAAAACCAACATGAGTATAGAATACAACTGCCAAAGTGCTTAAACTCAATTTCCCCATGCTTCTCACTATTAAAGAAACTGGACCTTGTGGTCCTCAGGACATTGGGAATTCCTCCTTCTCAGTGCTCTAGAGCTCAACTTGGTGCACTCTCATTCTCCAGGGAATCACAGTCTGCTACTGTTTCCATCAGTAGATCCAGCCTGTAAATAGGTGTTCTGCAAAGATGTGCATGTGCATGCACACACAACTACACACACAGACACAAATACACATGCACAGAAACCAAGGGCCTTTAATGCAGCATGAACACATGAACACAGACAACACTAAATCATGTTCCTCCTCTCCTGTTGATCAGGACTGAAGACAGACTGCTGACATATAGACACCCTTACTCCTTAACCCACGGTCATACCCACATTCACAGATCTCTTGATAATTAGCCCAGGTTTTATGTTTACCTAACATCCATGTGATCCATCCTGGATCCTAGGTCCTCAGCTCATTCAGAAATTCAGACTCTGGATCTTTCCTAGGCTCTTCCTACACACTAGGTAGTCCTGTCATTTCTCATGGTGCTGTCTGAAAGCTTTATCAGGTTATTGTTTTCTAATTTGTTACATTCAGCATTTTCTCATGCTAATCTCACATTGCCATGTTTTCCATTTTCTGTTCAGTTAGCTAAATACCAGGTCAGAGCCTACTCATCTGCCTATGTGTTAATACTAATATTTGTATTCATATAAATCCATGTGTGAGTTTATTTTCCTTTAATCATCTTGTTTTGAGGTAGACATGAAAAACACTGATGTGTATTGATATTATACAGGAAAAGACATGGCAAATCTGCTAAGCACACGTTGAAGTAAGTTGCATGTGTTCAACACAAAAGAGACTTGTTCCCAGTAAAACCTCACTAGTCTCTCTTTCCCCATGTGTATGGTGAAATTCTGATCATCATGAAAAGGTAGGAATGACTGAACATTCTTTCCTGGAAACACAATCAGAATTCATTCTTTTATACAAAAAACATTGTCCAGAAGAAAGGTGCAAACTGTCTGTGGTGATAATCCTGTAATTTTCCCCTTGTGCAGAAACATTTCGTTGTTTGATACATTAGTCATTGAGGAAATAAAACTAATTTTTTCCTTCTAATTTACAGAGCTGAAAGAATAATTTGTATCACCCTCATTTACTAGGCTTCATGATTGCTGTACCTAAATATAGAATGAATAATCTTTTTTTGTAGTTTCGGAACATGTTTTTGAGAACAATACAGAACTTCTGTGTAGGAGATCACTTGTTTCTGAAGAACAATATTACCATTAAGAAACTTTGAACCACCTTCAAAATTTCAAAGTTCTTAATAGAAACTGAATATCTCACACCTTGTTTCTATATTGACTGTAAATAATATGAAGAAAAAAAATAATCTAAATTATGTTATCATGCTGTAATTTCCCACTAAAGGATAAAAAGGTTGTATTACTTTATTCCAAGTCATCAAATGAATACATCTATTTTGAGCCAATAATCCTTTGTTGACATGTATTCTAAGTAAATGAAAGATATCTTATAGCTCTTAGTTTAGTCAGTTTAGTTATTTCCTGATTTAGCACACAGAGTTAATGAGAATTAAATTAATTTTAGTTCTACCCTATGAAATTCTGATAAACCTTATTCTTACAAAAAGTCTATGGCAGTTGTAAGAAACATACACATGGATAGATATGGCCAACTTCACAAGATCAGATGCTAATCTATAAAGTAACTGCTTACAAAGCAACACAGACACACAAGCAGAACTATCAGATGGACATATGATTATTAGCCTGAGAATAAGAGCAGCATATTATCATTAAAATCAAAAAGACATAAGACAATTCTGCAGAGAACTTACAGAGCAGAGTTAAAGTCCCTGTACTCCATCTATGTACACATTTAGCCATGAATAGTAAGGTTAAGCTTATGCTGGAGTCACAATTTGAGGACTTGGGGAATTTTCCATGCTCCCCCAGAAGATGATATTTTTCCAGATTGTATAGCACTTATAGGTATATAATGGCATGCATTTTTTTCTGAGTTAAAATTTTCTGAATGTGTGTTTAAAAGTAGGACAAATTTACCAGCTACTCTGTTTGGAGAAAGATAATAATAATAAAAAAATTTAAAATATTCAGGTAATGGTGATTCTGTGACAGCAGTGTTTCTTTGCAGTCCTTTAGGTCGGTGGTTTGGGGACTCAGCAGATTATGGAAAATTTCTATTCCCTTCTCTGCCAAAGGGATTTACACAAGTATTTGTACTTTTGAGATTCTAGATGAACTGCAAAAGTGCAAAGAGTAGTGACTCCTTTTCTTCTCTTGATCCACTTTTACTTCAGAAATACACCAAAACTCTTTTCAGAGGATATTTCTCTTTGGTCTGGTGGGCAGAATATTAATACAGAGAGCAAAAGGAGAATGGCTGCACTCTAGCCCCATGTAAAGCCAGTATTTTTTATTATTTGTATAAAGTGGAAGAGCTCCAGCAATACAGTTTATACCAGACTTTTTGCTGGGGCCTGTGGTATTGAATATATGACATAACTGTGTAACCTAAACTTATGTGTATTTTCATCTATTCAACAGCAAATATATTCTGCCACTCTCATCCCAATATAAGCAAAATAAATAAATAAACAGAACAATATCAGGTGTTTAAAAATTATTAAAGTCCTAAATTATCATGCCAACCTATTTAAACTGCTTCAATTCACACTGTGTGACAGGCTTTGTAGTCTTTAAAGGCATTTGTAACAGAAACTATGCTCACTCTTTCCTTTTAAACATCTACATTTTCTTTGAAGTGTATTTGCTGATTCTACATGCTTGCCATAGCTGAGGAATATTTAGATTTTACTTGATGAGTAAGATCTTTATGTTTTGCTGATCTAGTACAACTGTTACGCAGATTCAGAAGACAGGGTCTGTTTCCTGCTTCTATTATGATAGGAAAACTGTGTGAGATGGTTGAAAAAAAATGGCACAAATTAATATTGCTATAATTAAATCAGGCTGATGGAAGACAGTCCTGAGGAAAATAGTCACCTGTCATTACTTTGCATCTTACTGACAGGTTGTCTTACACCACCTAGCTTTTCCTGCAGGATTTTCTTATAATCCTTCAATCTGAATATAAAAACCAATATAAAATCATGTTATACATATTTCCATAAATACATGAATATAGAGTCGTATATGTATATACTGATTATATATCATTTTCCTCAAAATCCTGATGCTAGAAAGATGAAAATGTAATTAACTATCTTCAGAAATATGTCTCATAAATATAAACATTTGAATATTATTTTAATGTGAAAATTCTATTGGTAGATCATATCTTGATTGCTCCCTGTCATAAAATTCCTTGATAAATATATTTACTAGAGAAACACATTTGCAAGCACAATTTCCATTCCTTAGACTTTGCTCTCTGACTTTTTTTCATTCTCCTTAATTCCAGCCACCTATTCAAAACACATAATTTGGGATTCTATTCATCATGAACTCACTCTGTAGTTAGATGAAAGTGAAAAAAGGAGACTTTAAAAAGCAATTCAGTGTTAAATATATCAACATCTAAGGAGGACTATCTCTTTCTACTTATTAAGGAGGAAGACGAGAGAAACATATTCCTCCTCAGTGACTATCAGCTAAATGGTTGTTGTTGAGTGGGAAAACCTTAATTCTTTTTTATAACTTCAGCCAAATTATCTTTTATCAGCCAAATACCTTCCATTCTCTGCTAATGGCATCATAAACTTAGCAACTACTCTTTATATTTGGGTTCCAAAACAGAAAAGCAGCATATTCCTATTTTACAGAGGCAAGCAACCTTTATAGACAAACAGCATTTCCCAAGATAACAGCAAATACAAACCAGAACTTCAGTACGTGCAAGTTGACCAGTATGCATATGTAAAATATTCTTTACCCATTTTGGGTTTGGCTCATTAAATCTCATTGTCTAAAATGTTTAAGGTAGTTACCAAGTTGTTTCTCACTTTGGAAATGCTTATCTTCTCTATATGACAAAAGATAACATTTTCTTGAAGGGATTGTACTAGATGTCCAACTTCTTTTCATGGTTTAAGCCCAGCTGGCAACTAAACACCATAAAACCACTCGCTCACCTCCTCCATTCTGGTAGAATGCAGAGGAGAATATAAAATAAAACTTTCATTGAGATAAGAACAGTTTTATAATTGAAACAAAAGTTAAATAAAATGATAATAGCAAATAATAATAATAAAACACAAAAAACACACAAACAAGGAAATCAAATGATGAACAATTCAGTTGCTCACCACCTTTTGACCAATTCCAGAGCCTGTTCCTGCAACCCAATCTGACCCCTTCTGGGTTACTCCCCCAGTTTATTAAACTGACTATGACATTCTATGGTGTGGAATATCCCTTTGGCTAGTTTGGGTCACCTGTCCTGGTTATGCTCTCTCCCAGTCTTTTTTGTGTACCTCCTCATTGGTAGAGCATTAAACACCTAAGAAGTCCTTGACTTAGGATTAACATCATTTAGCACCAACCAAAACACCAACTGGTTATCAACATTATCCTCATATTGAATCCAAAACACAACACTGCAGCAGCTACTAAGAAGAAATTAACTCCATCTCAGCTGAAATTAAGACACTTTTATAAGGATATAGTTAATTAAGTAAGAATAGCATTTCCTTTGACTAATTTACAATTGCACATATTGAGAATTTCTTGGTTTCAAAATCAGAACAGTTGACAATCAACTATCTCACTTTTGAAATCTTAAGAAAAGACATCTGAGAAAGTTATGAGGGGAAATTTTTACATGATTTGAAAATAAATGCTTCTGGGGAATAAACCATGACAAACTCATATGGATGTCAAACTTTAAATACTGCACTAATTAGATGACTGTTGTAAACTACAAGTTGAGATGACTATCTCATATACATTAGTATTCCTCTAGAAAAAGATGTAGATAGACAGCTACTGGTGAGGTAGATCCTATCCTGAATGTTTATATTAAAATTAATATAAGAATGTTTGGAAGCGCAGATGATGAGTGAGACCAAATACCAGATCAAGTAAGACACAGTGCTGAGCACATTCACCTCAAGCAATTAAGCAAAGGATCCAATTTAATCTTAGATGTAAAAATTGTAGATTACTAAATCTGTTTAAAAATGCTAGAATGCCTTTACAGTCAGAAGTAAAATCAGATACTTCAGAGAATGGTTCATGTAATTTACACCACCTTCTCACAAAATAAAATAAATCACCTCAGGAAGATACTTATTTCTCGATATTAAATTAAGACAAGTCCAACTAAGGTGACCTACTCAGGCTTAGATATCTAATCTGCACATCCTCAAATTAGAGCAGATTAATACCACCCATAAACCTGAGGGATAAATGTAAAAAAAAGTATCTGATATGGCCATTAAAAAAACATTTTCATATAGTTATGAATGTGTATGTGATGGAAACCCTAGGAGATAATCAACAGAATGAAAACAGGTTACAGTCATGGGTCTCTGTTCCATCTCTGGTGTTCCTTAGCTCTTACTTAATCCCTGTTTTATACCATGTGTCTCATCCCTCCATTTTCCCAGTGAATAAATACAGTCTGGAGATCCACTCTTAGCAAGTCTGGGCTTGCTGAGTCCCCTATAAAAGAATTTCAGATCCAGCTGTTCAAGCAGTTACTCAATAGGATTCCCTGTGAAACTGCATTCAGGGACAATGAAGTGGAAGAGAGCTGGCAGGTTTTAAGGAGACTACATAGCACACAAGAGCTCTTAATTCCTAGGTGTAAGAAATGAGGAAAGAAAGGCAAGAGACTGGCATGGTGAGTAAAGACCTGCTGACTAACAAAAAGGGCAAGAAGGAAATTCACAAGCAGTGGAAGCAAGGACAGGTATCCTGGGCAGAGTATAAGAATGCTGCCAAGTTGTGTAGGGTCGGGGTTAGGATGGCCAACGTGTGTCTAGAGCTGAGCTTGGCAAGGTACATAAGGAGTAATAAGGTCTTCTGCAGGTGTGTCATCCAGAAAAGGAAGATCAAAGGACAGGTGTTGCCACACCTGAGGGAAAGAATGTCATCCAGATGTTCCTGGAAAGGCTCAAGAAGTCGGACAATGTGAACCTCATGAGGTTCAAGGCCAAGTGCAAGGTGCTGCACCTGGGTGGGGGCAACCTCTGATATCAACAAAGGCTGGGGGATGAACAGATTGAGAGCCCTGCCGAGAAGGCCTTGAGGGTGCTGGTGGAGGAGAGGCTGGACCTGACCCAGGAATTTGCTCTGGCAGCCCAGAAAGCCAAACGTGTCCCACGCTGCATCCAGAGCAGCGTGGCCAGCAGGTCAAGGGAGGGGATTCTGCCTCTCTCCTCTGCTCTGGTGAGACCCCACTTGGAACACTGCATCCAGTTCTGAGGCCCCCAAGATAAGAAGGACATGGACCTATTGCAGCAAGTCCAGAGAAGGCTCACATGGATGACCAGAGGGATCGAGCCTCGCTTAAAAAAACAGGCTGAGAGAGCTGGGCTTGTTCAGGCTGGAGAAGAGAAGATTATAGGACGTTGTTCTAGCAGTTTTCCTGTACTTAACACAAGATTTGTATGATGAGGAAAAATTTTTCAGTGTTGACTGTTACGGTAGAACAAGGAGTTCAAAGATCTCTTCCAACTTCAAAAGTTGATTCTGCAAAAATATATTTTCAACAAATCAAGGTTTGCCAATTTTATAATTACCCATGTTAGATTTTAAAAATTTTTCAAAAATACTTGAAGAATGTTTTATCAAGAATTTTTCATCCTGCAGACCGGTCATTTAGCTACTTATTGTGGCTATTATTTAAAAACAAACAAACAAACCAAAACCGACCAAATACAAAATGCTCCACAAAATTCTATTTGCTGCTTACAGGTTGCCATCATTCCCCCAAGACGTGCTTTCTTCCTTTCTTCAAGCAGATAAAAGCATTGCCACAGGCAAAGAAATAGTATCCACGGCCAACCAACAGCTTTTGGAATGAACGCAAGCTTTTGCAAATGTTTGGAAATATGTTTGTTCTGTAACCATTTAAGGAAACAAATCTTTCTGCATTCAGCCATAGAAAAATTGCAGTCATAACCTTTCGATATTTCTAGTGAAATTTTTCCTTTATTCCAAGAAAAAAGTTAGACATAATTTTATTTTTTAACAATAAGCGAGCCCTATTATTGAATTGCTAAATGATTGATTTGCAATCTTGTAACCACATCTGAATGTGAAAAATTTAGAGATGAAATTTTTCAACACTTACTGATTTGAAATTAGCTTAATAGAACAGGTTTTTCTTTATGTGAGACAGGTATCTGACCGAGACTCAGTAAATAAATATCACACAGAAAAATTCATAAGGAACATAACAAAAGAAAACCACCACATGAAACAGGACCTCTCACAGAGCTTGGTTTTTTAAAGTGGTGGCAAAACTAGCAATTGCAGGCAATTTAGCAATTATTGAGCTCAGAATTTAAAGTTCAGTATTTTAAAATTGCTATCTTGAAAATAGCTTTTCTTAAAAATTAGGGACATAGAAAGAAACAAAAACTTATAGCTCACTAAAGGGTAGCCTATGACATACCATCCTCTCAAATATGTGGTCTTCATCAGACAGTTGGCTCTTAGAGTGGGCTGTGTCTATATTCAGTGGGACTAGCATTGGATTAATCACCATGGCTACTAATAGTGTTGTTCTTTCAGGACAGATGGGATCATCACACTGGGATCCTAGTGTCAGTAGGTGACCATGCTGATTTAATTTTTTTTGTCAGTATAGTTCGTGTTCCAAGTGAACTAACATTACCACTGTGCATAATCCTACATATTTTTTTTTGTTCCTGACAGATATGCTCCTGGAAGAATTCCTCCAAACCTGCAGAAATGCTGTAGGCACAGTAGGCACAGACATGTGGGAGTTAGATGGTAGGATAAGTGAGGATGTATAAATACTGTTGATGTTCAGCTGTGGTGATAAAGTCAAATTACCCGCCAAAAAGCCTTCTTGGCAGATACAGCTTGACTGTACAGAAACTAGATAAAGTGTAAAAATCTGCATGGAGAAACAAAGAATAATTTTCAGTGCATATGGATCCTAAAATATCTTCTTAAAAATCATGTCTGCCTTTCAGTGACCACAGAATGACATGAAACACAGAAATAGAATAAAGTCTGCTTTCTACCTGACACAGGTATTTTATTTTCAAAGGCATAAATGGAAAACTTTAAGAGCTGAAATTTCTGTAAATAATTGTTACAGGTACAGCTTGCCCAACTTGAATTCTCCTTAGAGTTCAATTTCTGTTTTCCTTAAAAGCCCAAACATTTTTTGTGTATGGCTCAGCAATGACAATGTAAAACTTCCCCCTGGATGGTCCCACAATTGACAGCAGAAATGCGTCAGTGTTTCAATATTTTTCACTGGCATTATTATTAGTACCAGTCAGTATTATTGTCACTGTTAGGTTTTTTTAATTATTTATTTTTTTACTAGAAGTTTTTAATTTTCAAAAATTTATATCTCTTGCTGGAAAAAAAAGGGGTTTTTTTTAATAATGAGATATTTTAACATCTGTGGAATATCCCACATTTGATAAAACGCTCAGTAGATAATATTTAATAAAGGATTACAGTTTTGGTTTTTGAAATATTTTAAGCTATATTTTTCTCCCTTGACAGGCATGATTGACATTTTCCAGAATAGACATCATTAACCAAGCTTTGGATGAAAACTCAAATAATTAATGTCTCACATCCAACCTATTTTTTTCAATAAATAAACAATATTTCTCTTTTGTCCTTTGAAATGATCTTCACTTTTAATGGGGCATGCCCTTGTAACTGCTCCCTGCTACAAACTCCTTGCTTATCAGGAGCTCCTCACAGGAGCCATAAATCTCTTCTCTGGAATGCTTTCTCCTGGCAATCCTTCACTTGTCGGACTTCTTAATTAAAGAGATGGTACTATAAGCTCTTTTTAGGGGTTTATTGCCTCTGACTACAGGGAAGTACTCAAACTGTGCAGCAGATAGTATTGAGCACAGCACTTTTACCACACCACAAAATATGTTTAAGGACATTCTGTTTAGTAAGTGCATAAGCAAACATATATTTATCACAGAGGTGATTTTAGCTGCAGGTAGCATTGGCAAACTCTTTGGACATGATTTTTAAATTATGTTTGGATCTGATTTTATTTCTATAATTAAATTACTACACTGGAGTGGTTCAGTTTGGTGTGCAGACATTTAATGTAAAAATAACTATATCTTACTTTCAGATGCTTCCTGAATATCTTCGCCATTTTCATATGCATTTATCCTACCCTTTTACATCATCATATATCAATCTACAGGCAGCATTGCAGAAGATTACTATTAGAAGTGCTTGTCTTTGGAACTTTTTTGTGAAGAAAGAAGACCTTGAAATTGTCCATAACACTCTTCATTGCAGAATTTTGGGGTTTTTTTTTTTGCTGATGATTTGGGTTTTCCTTTTAGTTTTGCTGCTACATATTCCTAGATATCAGGAGTTGTATGATTTTAATTAAAGACACATTTTCTTTTATTGTAGGGTGGCATGACATGATCTGAAAACAGAAACCTTAAAATGTGTTTGAAATGAGGGAAGTAAATAGATTAGAGTGCAAAATTATTAATCAAATCAAGAACAATGGGTAAAAAAGCGACTTAAAATTTTTCCTTTAGTTCAGGAAGTACTGCTTTAAGTTTCAGCTGATACTTCTTATATAATTTGAAACTCAAGAGGGAATGAATTTGGTGTGCGTTTAAAGACAGAAGAAGGTTTTTAAAATATATAAAAATGAAATTTAGGCTATCTGCTTTAAGCATGTATAAATATTTATAGAGTAAGTTCTTACTGAGCAGAGAGTTCATAATTGCAGAGCCTGTAGGACTCATCAGCGACAGAGACTTGAGGACCTGCATAGTGAAGAATAACCTGTTTGGAGAAATGTCTAAGATGAGTTTGGGGAAGCATAGAGAGGAGATGAAGGACATAACAGTGAAAAGGACTGATGATTGTATAGAACAAAGATGCTGTAATCAGCCTTCTTGCCTTTTGCTATTAAGAAAGAAAAAGGGAATCAGAACACTGGGGAGAGTGTAGGGTCACGTACTCTACGGGGGGCTTGTCAGAAGATAAAAGGGAGTGTACCAGAATTCAGGAGCGCAGTGAAAAACTGAGTGGAAATGAATAAAAACTGGAAGTAGAAGTATAGTCCAATATTGGATGGGACGCTGATTTAAAGGTGTTTCAAGAGCAACAGAAGTGATAGTAGAGATGGAAATCAAAATGTGATCCATAAGCAGTCATGAGTAAATGCAGAATGTCTTAAAAAAACATAAATCAGGGAGATAAAAAAGCACAAATTATTAATCATGATTTCAGCAATCATTCCCAATCATTCTGCTTCATGCTTAAGCAAGACATGAACAATAGTTTTGACAAATAAATGCTCTGTTGTTACAAAGCTGTGCTAACCATGACAAAAAAAGTTGGAGACACATAAAAGGAAATAAAACAAATCTTCTTATTTTATGAATGGAGGCTAAATGTAATTTAAGATTTAATGTAAATATACCTGATGGTAAAAACTGGTTGGGTTTGGTTCTATAAATTTGCATTCAGCTTTAAGGTTGATTAGCACTTAACAAATAGGAAGAAAGAAACAAAATAAAACCCAAGAAAAACAGGCTAAAATGATACCTTCTTAAAAAATCCTGTCAACATTTTTTAATAGAGTAGCATTTATGAAATCTGTTAAGAGATATAGCACTAGACAAGATTCCAAGGAGAGACTTTAATAATGGCAAGATGCTGCAGTGTGATAGGATTCTACTTTCATCAGTCTATTGTGTTTTTAATACATTTTAATGGTGTCATATTCATCAGTCTTACCAACACTTTTAGTAACCAGTGTTTGAGACTATGTCAGAAGATATCCCTAGAAGTTACAGGTACTAGATGTTGCTCAGCCCTGAAGGTTATGCATGTGTTTTCTTTATCCCAGGTTCGTTTTTAGATCACTATTGTTTTCCAGTAAGCTTATACATGACAAAACTGTTTGCAAAGCAAAAAATGTCTCAGTTTTCAAATAGCACACCAATATGTATTCAGAAGTCTGAACTTCAAGTGATAATATGAAAGAAAAATGCTCACAATAGAAAAATTACTGCAAATTTTATAAAAAAAAATTACAAAGAAAGGAAGACTTGTTATAATGTACTGAAAGCCTACTTCACTTGTCTGAATGTGTCTGCCATTGGGTACACCTCTTGGACTGCTCCATTGCTCATGGATCTGCTGGGATCTGCTGGGTAACCTCCTCATTTCTAAAGAACTCACAGGTTTCATTTTTTCTCTGTAGAAAACAAGTAACAAGATAAAATGGGAGAGAACTGGCATGTGGTTGATATATTCCTGACACAAAGCTGGGATGAAACTTGGAAGGATACACAGACTGAAGACCTGCTCTCATATAGGAGAAATTTGGCTCATCTAACAGAGCAATTGCATATGTGGCCTTGTCCTGACACTACTTTTGGCACCTTGACAAACAGTAATGATTGGTATGGTCCCTCGGCTTATTTCCACGTGCATGTGTCTGTCTAGCTATCCGTCTGTGTGGTGTGTGCATGTGTGAACATAAATAAATTAATTTGTATAAAAA
Source organism: Myiagra hebetior (assembly GCA_013397015.1). Lineage (NCBI taxonomy): Eukaryota > Metazoa > Chordata > Aves > Passeriformes > Monarchidae > Myiagra > Myiagra hebetior. The sequence goes on along the minus strand of VWZQ01004330.1, from coordinate 1,138,920 downwards.
CGCAAAGGAGGGGCTCTTAAAGGGAACATCCAGAAAATTCTCTCCCCCAAAAATCTGAGTTCTTATATCCATATGCCTCGTTTACAAAGATATTCCAATTATTGGAAATAAAATCCAGAATAAATTAGTGTCTGTCATAATTCCTCTTCTTCTCAAAAAAAAAAAACCAACCAAACAAACAAAATAAAACCCCGCCCACCTAAAACCAAACACAAACAACAAAACAAAACAGCCAGAAAAAAAGAAAGGGGGAAGGTCTGTGAATGGAAAAAAAAAAAATTAAAAATATGTAATTTCTTCAAGGATAAAAACTTTGTCTTGCACAACTGAATAGGACAAAACAAAGGTTGTTTTACATGAATATTCAGTTTAGAGTCCTATGTGCTTTATAGAAGCTCTGACTTCTGACTTACTGTGTGCTCTAATAAGTAAAACTCTAGTCTATGATACCTTTCCAAGGAGTGAGTTATCCAGTTCACTGTCCGGAAGTCACATTTTAGCAGAATATCTGATTCCCAGTGCCCACATCACTTGAAAACAAACCTGTCAAAATAGCTGCTGTTGTCATTTTTTGGTATATCAAATGATATTAGATAATTTTTCAGAAATAGAAGCTTTTGTGACTAATTTTTAATGTGAAAATCTATGACACATTTTGAATGAAAAGGACAAAATGCTTAATCTTTTTAGTTTTGTGACCAATATTTTGTACTCTCCTTCCATTTTATATTACACACATTTTTATGTTGTCTTCCCTCACAAGTATCAGGAACAGATAAGGGATGCTGTCCTCATTTGCTGTACTATCAATGCAATGTTTTGTCATACAGTGCCAAAGGCACTCTTTGATTGCTATCTGAACCAGATTTTATCAACATCTTCTGGGCATTTAGACTATGTCTACACTTATTTATTAATATACATCACAGTACTCCATGGGGCTCTGATCTATGATCATTCTGCTGAGCAGCTGCTCGGAGCATGCCCTTATCAGCATCTCAGTTGTTTCTTTGTATTTAATTTCACCTCATTTTAGGTTTGTACAATACAAAAATCTACCACTAGAACTAGTTTTCTAGATGTGAAATTCTTTTTCCAAGACATGACTGGTTTTTAAAAGGTCAGGTTGAGTTTCTAGGGTTACTAATGAACATTGGCTCTGGACACCACTCGGAAATCTGGGGAAATAAACTGTCCTGGTATTCAGTATTTTATAATTCTGAATTTACAAAGAACAAAAAAATGTAGTTTCTTGAAAGGAAAGAAAAAAATTGACAGTAAGAAAGATAATAAATAGAATAATGTGTGATAACCACATAAGTAATTTCTGATATAAAATAATGATCAGAAGATTAAATTCTTGCTACACAACTAGCTAGGACAGTTCCTAAATTTTTGCATTTTTCAGTAAAGCTATTGCAGCTGCCAAATCACAGAGCTCTGTCAACTGTTTTGCTGGGTAGCAAAGTCTCATGAAGTCCACTACTCGTAAATAGTTTTAAAATGTTTGCTATTCAACCCAAAATACTGAACTTGAGTTTTAGTATTCCTGTATTTACCTTGGAAGAAGTAAGCATAGTCCTCGTAAGTACACATAGTGTTTGCTATGAGAAATATTTTAAAATAGTCTTCATATTTTGGCACTCGGGATCTGCAGGTTTTCTCCTGCATAAACATATCTGAATTTTCATATAAAATGCTTTCAACATATCTCTTCTGGCTCTTACAAAAAAAGTTATTTGAAAAACTTTATTCTTTTTTCTTTTAGTTTGCAACACAATCCTGTTCCCCCACTGGCTCTCCAATACTCTTGAACTGTATAACTTTTCTTCTATATCTCAGCCCCTAGGCTGACAGAGGGGAAAATCAGGAATTCCCAGACCAGGATCTTTTTGCTTTACATATTTTTTGCACAACCAGAATGTTTATTACTCTCCACAGAATGTAAAAAGAGTCTGCATGGTAAAATCAAAAGTCAATGCCAATAAGTTGGTCATCTAAAATAGGATTATATAAATTGAATCCGGCTGACAATGTGATGTCTTTTTCTTTGGGTTGTTTTTGTTTTTTTGTTTTTTTGTTTTTTTTAGTAAAACATGTAAAGGAAAAATATTCTAAGACTATCAGGTACATATGTAGAAAATATAGCAGGGAAGAAAATGCACTGTATTAGAAGTTAGAATCTCATTATCCTGAGATTTGAGATACATACTATCAGGTTATTAGAGTTTTTTATTATCTTCTACTCTTTCTTTCCTTTCCATTCAGACATAGGTTCTTCCATGTCTCATTGTGTGTGGTGCAGAATGGAAATTTATGGATGTCTATCTACTACAGGAATTAGTAGACATTACAAAAAACTCAAAATTATGAAAGTAGTGAAGGGCTCTTTCACTTTTCTGGTATTAACTATAAGATATTTACTTACAATACTGATTTTAGAAAAGAGAATAAAAAGGAGAGCATCATGACATCACTATGAATTGCATATAATTATAACTTTAATGAAAAAGAAGATAGGATTTGAGGGATATTTTAAATGGAAAAAGGTCTCCCTCTTTCTTCTCTCACTTCACCTCATATTAATTGCCATCTCCCTAATAAACCAAGAACTTGGTAGGTGTCTCTGTCAGAGAGCAAAGCCTTATGCAAATGCTGAGCTGGAAGCACTGGGATTTTTTTCATCCTTGCACCCAGACAAGCTCCTCACTGACAGACGTTTTGGAGCTCTGCTCAGTTGTATTTGAATGTCTATGGGGTAAAACTGCTGGCCTAAAAGTGGAACATTAAAAGCAAGAGAGATAATGTCTCATCTTCTGTTCCTTGCCTTCTCCATCACAGAGTGGTAATACCTTGAAAATAGCATTAAGTGACTGTATCTAAACAGGACCAAGGCAGGAAAATTTTCAAGAGAATATGTCTCTGTTATTCAAGTAATTCAAATATGTATGTCTAACCTAAAAGTAATAATTCATTTATGTAATAGTGAAGGCCTTGTTCTGAATAAAAATTAAATACTTCACCAAAAAAGCCAGAAATAAACCATGTATTTTTCACATTCTCTTGCAGATATTATTGGGTTTTGAGAAGTAAATTGTTAACTCACATAAGACTACAGTTTTATCATAATTTATGCAAATGTTATTGAATTTACTCTGAATATTTGGATATTTATAAAAAAAAGTTTAAAAACCCTGTGGTATGTGGTTGTCCATCTGACAGCATCTAAGGTGGTGCTAAAAAGTTTCCAGACCTTAAGTTTTAACTTGAAATACTATTAGATTGCATATTTGAGATTTTTTCCTGAGTCATCTTCTATTTTGGGAATTCTTTGGAAATCAGTGGATTTTTTGCATCCTTGAAAACTGATCTGTGACTGTGGAATAGCATGGGAATCTTTAAGAAAAATATTTTTATACTGTTACCTGTGAATCTATCTATTCTGTAAACACAGAGAGATTAGATTTCCCTCCTCTAATGCCTAGAAATTTAGTCTGCTTTTTCCCCTTATGCTCACTATTGGTCCTACATAATGTTACTTGTCAAGGTCAACCTTTTAACTTTGTCAAAATCAGAAGCCTTTTTTTCCTTTACATTTTGCTTTTATTCTTATAGTCAAAAACAGTAAAATAGAAGTACAATAAATCTTAAGCTATTACTATCAGAACAAAATGCACATCACTTACAGCAGCTGATTGTTTAAAAAATAGATGCATATGCTATTTGATTTTCTGTTCACTAGAATTACTTTCTTTTTCCCTTCTTAACAAAAATTCTCTTCTTTTGATCCTATTCAGAAAGGCAGTAAGTCTTTTTTAGGACACTTGAAACCCTCAATAGATGCTGATTTTTCCACAACATCTGCCATGTTCCTATTTTTCCATGCTGAACAGACATTTTTTAAAAGTAAATGCAGAGCAAAACAGATTTTGCTAAACCTTAATTAGCATTTTTATAAAATACTTCACCCATAGAATTTAAGAGGATAACTCTTTATGGCATGACTCTTTTATCCCAATAGTAGATGTTGTATTGACATCTTACTTTTCTACTTGATAAAGGTTGTTAGACTTGATTTAACCTTTCATGTGCTTTAAAGCTAAATTTTAAACCAATATGCTTTTCTAACTGTATCAGCACTCGTTTAATTTCTTATAATACCAAGAGAGTGAAAACCTTATACTGTCCTGCCCTTCTTACAACAAATACTCAGTAGTGCATACATAGTGCAATAAATCATGTAGGGTTTGTAACTCAAGGGCAAGGTTCCCTTTGAAACACTGGTACATTGAAACACATAACTAATGTTTATATCTATTATTTAGACAGAAAGTTGTGTTTACAGTAAAACCTCTTTTTCCTTCAAAAAGTGACAACTTTCTAAGAATAATTTGTGTACTAACAATAAAAGCCCCCTAACTTATCACAAACAGAACATTCAGATAATTTTTTTTCCCAGTTGAAGCTGCCATAATAATTTGGAATATATTTCTTTATATTCATTTTTCTCAGTGTCACATTTTCCCACTTACTATGATGGCCAAGCTGCACCAATGATGATATGAGAAAGAAAACTAAAACTACACCACCATGAAAAAGAGCTCCTGGGTGCAACACTGGTCAGTATAATTGAAGAGGACTGCTTTCTGATGGCAAATATGGTGTACAAAGGAGCTCAAGAGTACTCAACTGAGCTGCCACTAAATCATGTCTGAAAATGCAGAAGTATTTTATCAATAGTGTTGTTGGGGGTCAGAAAAGATTCAGTCACTTTCAATATTTCAGTCTTGTTTCCAGATAATCTCTGCTTAATTCCGAAAGAGAGGTTTATTTCCACTACTATGATGATGTTAGCCGTTTTAACTGTCAGAGTTTAAAATAAAACAAAATAATGAAAAGAGAAATATATATTCAGTTGACGAATTCTCATCACACTGGATTGTTTCTGACAATGAATGAATATTAAGCGTATTCTAGCTGTTCTATTACATTTTTTAAAATTTATTTAGCATGTTTCTTGTGCTAGAAAACAACTTTTATAATGATACTGCAAAGTTATATTTAGTTCAGCTTTCAAATTTTTCTTTCATTGGCATTTACTTCTGTAAATGTGTCTTAAACATGAGCTTTTTTCAGTACTTTTTTTTCCATTGCAGCCTTTTTATAATATTACTTTCTTAAAAGGAGTGGCAGTGGAAAATCCTAGCTTTGAAAATTTTGTAAGAGGTAACATTTTCAAGGTTTTATCACCTCTGCATGTCTAAAAGAAATTCTCTTAAATTTAATTCTATTTCTCCGCCACAGAATAATTGCATTTGTTTTCTTCCATCAGTTGCATTTAACCAAAATTACCTGTAATCTCTAAATTATTACTATGCCCCCCAGTTTCTTTTTCCTTCTAGAAGTTCTCATCTGCTAGCTCATCTGCTACATGGACAATTAATTGTCCAGCTTTTAAGTACTCAGAGATTCTTATCTGTTCCTAAGTTCCTACAGATCACCACAACTTTATTAAGATTATTGACATTTTCAAGATAGCTAAGGGATGTGCTTCTGTCAGTGTGTCCATAGCATCCAATACAATCAATATTACGGTTATGGATTGTCTGACTAAGAGACTGTTTTTTTTCCAAAGTTCATTGTTGGGATTTTTTGTTATTATTAGTTTTGGTTTAGGTCTGGGGTTTTTGTTTTATTAAATTTTGATTTGTTTGTTAATTTTGGTAGGTGGCTTAGCAGGGGGTTTTGTTTTGTTTTTTTCCACAAAAATTTTCAGCCAATCACATGTGGAAGTTCTGGAAAAAGACTCTTATTTTTCCTGTCTCCCTGGAATTAGAGTTCTGCAAAATTCCAGGGTTCCCTATGTTGACAAATGCATTATTCAGCTGAAGGTTGTTCTGAAATGTCTCTTAATTGAACTTGCTCTTTGCAGATCAGTGCACTTCACAGGCACATTTCTATAGTGGTAGAATGTGAAAAAAAAAGTACTGACTCCTTGCTGTGTTCAGCAGAGCTTGTGTTAGGTCAGACTGCCCAGGGCCTTCTGACAGAAACTAGAATATGTTTAACACAGTAAGGAAGGATTTTGCTTGTTTTGTTTTATCTTTTAATTAGCCCAATACTTGAAAATACAGCTTGGAGGTCAGATAAGCATATGGAGGGCTCATCTCAAACCTTGCCTAGTTAAAACTTCTTCCAAGTTCATTTTATCTGAATAATTCTATTGTTTAGTTATGTATTTGCTAACTGGGACCAAAATATCTTTCAACAGATACCCTCTGGGGGAAGATGAGGGAAGCCTAAGAATGAAATACTTCCTCTGCCTCCAGAATTATAGATTCTTCATAAAAACTCTTCCATCTCTTAACCTGTTACCCAAGAAAACTCCTTATAAACAGGATGGTTTGTAACTGACTTTATTGCAGGAGAAGAACAGAAGAAAATTAAAAGCTGGGCATCCAAGTATCTCTTGCCTGTCTTGTAACTGTGAATACAACTTGTTCTGTTTGTGCCTAGACCTGCCTAGAATGTCCAAGCAGAAAATTTTACGCACTTTGAAGCTGCTGGTTAGATTTCCCTTTAATTCCGGTCACACTGTTGTAAAAGTCTGCAGGCATTTTTTGCCCTCATTATTCAAGTTTCGTGTTGTTTAACTGTCTTGTTGTATTTAGGTAAAAAATGTGGATCAAAGACAAAATGTGACTGGTTTTTAGGTAAAAACCATATGTTAATATAGTTATAATTGATTTATTCACAGCGTTAGACATCTTTCCCCCCTCCATCAGTTTCTTTACTTCATCTTTTGTTCCATCTTGGTTTCTCTTTTTCTTCTGGATTGACATATTACTTTCCTTTCTTCTGTATTTTTCCTGTCTCAAGTGTAATTGTTGTATTTGTTATATGAATTCCTCTCATACGTAGAACTCATAATCATAGCTTGTTTGTTCTCACTCAAATTTTGATTTTTGAAAGCAGACATACACCTGATTTGGAATATTTTAGAAGCTAGTAGCAATCATTCATTGTCAAGCTAAGAGAAAAATTACTCTGAATTTCTGTGGACTCATTAAAAAGAGGGGATGCTGACCAAATTCTTATCTTGCATTATAAATTCCAAGGACTCTTTGTCTTAACTATCCTTTCAGTTCTTCTTGCTGTTTCGTATGACATGTAGTGCAAGATTCTTAAGGTTATTTGTTGTCATTTAATAGTCATAATACAGGGAGATAGAAGAGATTTTGCTCCTTAATCCAGATGCATTACTGATAGAGATAACAGGGCTGGTCCTGTGTGCAGAGCTACTTCTTTAGTCAATAATTCCTGGGGTCAGCCAGTCATCTGAAGATATGAATTAATAGATTGTCTTGAGAAAATTGAATACTTGGAAAGAGGTAACTGACTGAAACTTCCTATTGAATATTTCACTCTTTTTGCAACAGTCATCCAGGGGATAACATTGGGCAGTTCTAGAATTCCACTTCTTCAGCTCCTGCTGTGCCCAGCCCAATTTCTACATCTAAATGTCTTGGCTGAACTAACGGATTGAGGGATTGAGAGAATATATTGAGAGCAGTGCTGAGAAGAAGGACTTGGGTTAGTTGGTGGATGAGAAGCTCAACATGACCCAGCAATATGCACTCAGAAATCCAAACACATCCTGGGCTGCATTAAAGAAGCATGGCTGGCAAGACAATAGAGGTGATTCACCCCCTCTACTCAGCTCTCAAGAGATCCCACAATGGAGTATGCTTCCAGCTCTGGGGCCCCCAACATAAGAAGGACATGGACTTCTTGGAGTGAGTCCAGAGGAGGAGTAAGAAGATGCTGTTTTATCTCGGGCTTCAGCACCTTTCCTATGGAGACAGGTTGACAGAGTTGGGGTTGTTCAGCCTGGAGAAGAGAAAGCTCTGGGAAGACCTTCTAGCAGCCTTCCAGTCCCTAAAGGACATCTACAAGAAAGTGTGAGAAGGACATTTTACAAGGTGATAGGTAGTGTAGGGTAGGGATAGGGATATCCCTTGTAGTGATAGGGCTAGGGACAATGACTTTAAACTGAAAGAGAGTAGATTTAGATTAGCTATTAGAAAGAAATTCTTTACTGTAAGGGTGGTGAGGCATCAGAAAAGGTTGCCCTGCGAAAATGTGGCTGCCCCATCCCAGGTAGTTCAAGGCCAAGTTAGATGTGATTTTGGGAAACCTGGTCTAGTGAAAGGTGTTCCTGTCTATGGCAGGGGGCTTGGAACTAGATGAACCCTAAGGCTCCTCCCCAACTCAAATCATTCTGCAATTCTTTGATAAACATCCTCAGTGGAGTGTCCCAAGTAGTCATCACTGTATATTCAATTTTATTAATAAAGAACATCTTCAGAAGGAAAGGAAAAAGGAAAAGAAAAAGGAAAAGAAAAGGGAAAAGGAAAAGGAGAGGGGAAAGGAAATGGAAAAAGGAAAAAGGAAAAAGGAAAAGGAAAAAGGAAAAGGAAAAGGAAAAGGAAAAGGAAAAGGGAAGGGAAGGGAAGGGAAGGGAAGGGAAGGGAAGGGAAGGGAAGGGAAACAACATCACAATATAAGGAAAAAATGGAAATTAATATGATAAATTCACCTCCACTTTTCTCATCTATTGTACAGAATAAATGCAAATTAATAAGAAATTTCCTCTTGCATAACTAACTGAACTTTGTCACAAGAAATTTTGAGTTCTGGATTTGCAGGCATATGGGTGAAATTCCACCCAAAACTTAGATTAAATCTTTCAAAGACTATACATAGGCAACACATCTAAATAAAACTAGGGAAATTCCATCATAAAAGCTCAGAAAAATATTTTTTTGTAGTCATCAGTCACATTTTGCAGCTGTTTGTTATTGCAGATCTTCTGTCATTTCACTCCAGTATTCATTGTGTAATTTTTCTAGAGGGGGTACCTAATAACGTGTATGATCACAGTGTGTATATGATTTTTCTGGTCTGTGTGACTGTACTACTCACAAATTACCAAGGATACACTCTTCCCACAAAGTATGAATGAGTTTGCTCTCTCCTGTTTTTCACAGTAGGCACCATTTTTTTAGCTACCTCCCTGAGAACAGTCATAGTGGTTGGTTTTCAGTAGCAGAAAAATTGTAGTGGTATTTCACTGGTCCCACAAGTAAATAATAAGGAAATTTTCAAAACTAGCCAAGACTTTGTATCATGGTAGAGAGAATGTTTAACACAGGGCTTGTGGCACTTTCCACCTCTTTTTGTCCAGTTTATCAATAGATGGCAGCAAATAGCCCTTTTACCTCTGATCTCCAGCCCAGAGGGTTACACACACTTATTTATTTAGTGTTTTTTTCTATTTCTTCCTTTCTTTCTGAGACAGTCATGTGCACTATGTGACAATGCAGTTAGACTCTACAACATACACAACTTCAGTATGTAACAACTCACCAGATCCTCACTGGGGAGAACTCATAGGGTTTCACTGAGAACTGTAAACAGTTCCTGCCAAATCCAAGTTAGCAAGGAAGTGTGTATGCATCCTGTAGAAATTCACCGAAATAATTCAGTGACAGATTGAAATATCCCATATTTAATTTCCCATTTACTGACAAGCTGCAAGACTCACTCCCTAAAATCAAGGTTGCAATCTACACTTTGGATAATGTTTTTCATTTGTTCCTCACTTTCAAGTTTTGAAAAAGTTTTGCTCCACTTAGGCATTTGCAGTATTCCTTGTGCAGCTCATCCTAGAAAAGCCCCTTGAGCCTAGTCAGTCTGGATAGAAAGGATGTGTAGTTATTTCTGAGGGGAAAAATGCTTCCTAAAGCTACAGAATATCTTGCCAGATTTCACTCTATGTGCTCAGAAACATTTTTTCACTTCCTATAGCTGTATCCTGACAAGCTTTTACTTTCAAATTTTGGTTCTTTTGGAAAGGGAAGGCAAGGCAAGGCAAGGCAAGGCAAGGCAATGCAAACTAGTACAAATTGTGGAGTGCATTAAAAGAAGTGTGACCAGCAGGTTGAGGGAGAAGATTCTTCCCCACTATTCTGCTCTTGTGAGAACCTACCTGGAGTGCTGCATCCAGCTCTGGGGTCCTCAGCACAGAAAGACATCGACCTGTAGGAGCAAGTCCAGAGGAGAGCCAAGTAAATAATCAGAGGGCCGGAGCACCTCTCCTATGAAGATAGGCTGAAAGAGAGTTGCAGTTAAGCCTGGAGAAGAAAAGGCTCTGGGGAGACCTTCTAGCAGCATTCCAGTACCTAAAAGGGGTTTATAAAAACAGAGGAAGAGTGACTTTTACATGGGAAGATTGTGATAGGACAATGGGTAGTGGTTTTAAAGTAAATAAGGAGAGATTTAGACTAGATGTTAGGAAGAAATTCTTCAGTGTGAGGGTGGTGAAGTACTGGAACAGATTGCACAGAGATGCTGTGGATGCCCCATCCCTGGAAGTATTTATGGCCAGGCGGGGCTCTGAGCAACCTGGTCTAATCAAAGATGTCCTTTCCCAGGCAGCAGAGTGAGAACTAGGTGATCTTTCACTCCCTTCCAACCCAAGCTATCCTGCAATTCAATGATTCTATCAGCTTTGCTGAGAATCATCTTTGTAGTCATTTCCTGATACCTAAGTTAGCAACACTTTATTTAACTCACACTGCAGTAAGTGTACTCTTCCTCACAGTGTGTTGCCATGATGATGTTCTTGGGATATTAAAAGAAGATAGTAAAAAAAGAGTAATAGATAGCTAAAAATATTTTGATGCAGTGTGTATTAGAAAGCTGAAAATAAAAGGGAAAAAAACACATTAAAATAACAGCTTTTGTGACACCTCTATATAACAAAAGAACTTAACTGTTTTCTTCTGAGAACCGTGGGCCAGACATATCCCTAATAAAAAAAGGCAGCTGGAGGAAATGCTGACTTTTCATGTGAGATCCCATGTTAATTTACTATCTTAATACATCCAAATGAATTGAAAATTATATGAAACATACTTTTATTTTCACAGACATATAATTTTTAATTTTTACAATAAAAATATGTGGGGGATGTTTATTGTTAGGAATCTCAATTCTTCTTGGATGCTTTTGCAAAAATAAAAAGAGGTATTAATTAATTAAAATAAAGATAGGTATTATTAGAAATTAGAGAAAAAATAACAGTGAAGTCTTTAAAAATATCCTGGAAATGACAGATGTTCAAAGTACATTTAAACAATTAGAGTGAAATGAATTTAACACAGATTGTGTAATTTATTGTCTGGCAGTGCTTAGTTACTTAGTTAAGCCAATAAAGTTATTGAGATTTGGAAATGAAAATGAGAGTTTGTCTTCATTTACTCAAGATGTCCCTTACTTGTAACTCAAGTTTTATTTATACACATTGAAATTTTTATAAATTGGTTTCCTACTCTAGTTATAATTTTCTCTTTTGAGAATTAACATGTCATATGTGAAATGAATTATAAAAGGTCACATTTTACTGCTACATCTTGAGCCAATGTTGTGAAGGAATTGAAAAATGCTGTATTCAATGTTCAGCCCACTGCAGTTTCTGTCTTTGCTACATTATCTGTGACAGAACAAGGATATTGCCAGCAAAACAAACACACTTGTATGAAATCAGTGATGTTGAATTGCCAGTGACCAGTCCATCATTTCCTAATTTTTTTGTTTTCTATTTTCTTAAATTGTGATGTTTTAATTATTTTTAGAGAAAATATTATGTGAAAACTCAGCACTGTGATATTATTAGGCAAATAAATGTATTTCATTGTTGTGGTAATGTATTGAGCCTGACTGGATTCCAGGTGCCCACCAAAGCTACTCTGTCACTCTTCCTCCTCAACTGGATAGGGGAGAGAAAATAAAACTAAAGGATCGTGGGTTGAGACAAAGACAGGGAGATCAGTCACCAGTTACTGTCTTGGGCTGAACAGACACAGATTAGGGAAAATTAATTTATTACATGCCAAATTGGACTAGGATGATGAGAAGTGAAAGCAGATCTTAAAACACCTTCTCCTCAGTCCCTCCCTTCTTCCTGGGCTGAAATTCAATCTCAATTTTCTCTACCTCCACCCCTCAAGCAGCACTAAGGGACAGGGAATGGAGGGGGCTGGGGTTAGTTCCTAAAATCTGCTGTTCCATCACTTCTTCCTCCTGAGGGGGAGGAGTCCTCACACTCTTTCTCTGCTCCTGCATGGGGTCTCTACCACTGGATACAGTCCCCCATGAACTTTACCAATATGAATCCTTCCCCCGAGCTGTAGCTCTTCTTGAACTGCTCTAGCATGGGTCCCTTTCACAGCGTGCAGTTTTTTGAGTGTTTACATTCTTGCAGGCTGCTTGAGGCTTCTGGAAGTACTTCTGATGTGATGGCCTCTGCGTGAGGGTCCTCCTTGTTAAAGGGAATTTGAGGATGGCGAGCTTCAAGGTCCAGGGACATTCTCCTTCCTGGTCTGCTAGAGCATGGCTACTGTGATCCCCTGACCATGTATTCCTAGGGCTACACACACATACACACACATACACACACATACACACACGCACATCACAACAAATACAAAAACAATGCCTTTACGGGTATCACACACACGAAAAAGTCAGCACTAACTCAAACACAAAATACACGAAAGACCTGAACCTGCTGTTACTTGCCCTTTTCAGTATAAAAGACAAGAGAAAAGACAACTAACAAATAACAAGGAAACAAAGCAGGGAACCCTAGGAAATGACAAATGGTGTGAAAAAAAGAAAAAAGTAACAACAGAAGGGGAGGGGCATAGCTGAACAGAGCAGAGGCAGAAGTAGCATTAAAGGAGAAACATCACACCAGGAGAACTCTGAGAAGACAGATTGTAGTAAAACCAGAAAATTTCCTTAAACAAGCATCATGTTGTATCCTCAGCTAGATGACCTACTGAGTTATTGAGACTCTCTCAACAAATGGCCATCCAATCGGCTCCTTTAAATTCAGTGATTGCATGGTCACACCAGCAAGAATGACTTTAAATTCTTTGATTTGGTTTTCAGAAATGAATCCTTCTGTGTATCTAATTATTTTTCCTTTCTGAAACCATTTCTCCTCTATAAATAATTTTTCTATTTTCCAGAGGCTTCATCCTTACTTTTTGTTTTACCATGTGTCAGGATTATATCTTTATCAGAAATCACTGTTTGGGAAACTAATAAAAAAAAAGAATTGGGCAGCATGATGCTAGCTGTAGGTGGCCCACTTCCAAGAGTACCATAAGCTTTAGCAGATGTTGGCCAGACTGTGCTAAATATGTGTCGGCAACTTTAGGAATCTCAGAACTCTTCAGTCAATGATCCTACACTGCTGCTTTCAGATTTTTTTTCTTTCTTTTTTTTTTTTTTTTAACAGATTAACACTCAGTATTATATGAATAGCAGAGACAATATGCAAATAAGCAGGAACTCAAAGTCATTGTGAACGATGGTACAAAGTGTCAGAAAGCAGATAGGACCAGCTGCTCCCTAATGGATGGGAACTCAAGTGAAATAACATGCCAGCAGGGCAGGAGTCTTGACATCCAGAGCATTGTCCTAAAGTACCCAGCCAGGGGGAGCAAAGCAGGACCAGGTTCAGAGACAGGAGAAAACAGATCTTTACAATATCACCTTAGGCTCTCATCTTTTCTGTTCTGTAAATCTCAGGTTTTGACATTCTTGCATTCTAAACCCAGAGATGCTGAATATCCTTATTTACCTTACTAGCCCAGCTTCCAATCTCTGTCCTGATGTCTGTAACTTGTGCACCACTGCAGAGCATGAAACTGTGTTATAAGGGGCACCCTACCTATCTCCTAATAAAATAGTTTGAAAAGCACCTGCAGTAGAATATTACAGAATTATTAATGAAGCTGACAGGAAAAAGCCCCTGCAAATCAGCAGAAAAGATATCAACTTTCAAAAAACCCTTAAATTTCCCCAATCCCCCCCAAACCACAAACAAAACAACAAAACCCAACCCCAACACCAAAACTAAATCTCAATTAGCTTTATATTTAGTTTTGTAATATCGTACAGAATGCAAAATCTATGTTAGAATTCTTATGTGGAGACTTCTATGAGAATATACACAGCTAAAGTGCTGCTACATGAACGAAGAGGCAAACTCCTCAACTAGTGATTTTCAAAGATATTGAAGGGGTTTTTTTCCCTTGATTTACCACTCAAAATAAATTACAATAAATAATTTTTCCCTATTCTGTATCTATTTTATTTCTGTCTCCTGATATGAACCCTTTTCTCTAACTATTAATACATATTGACTGTAGCAGTATTTTAGTATTTGAAAATATTTTACTGTTACAAGAAGTGTTATTTAGGAAAATACTTTTAGTAGTAAAGAATCATGACTCATTGGGTAACAAATCAGAGGAGACATTAGAAACACTTAAGCATCTAAATACCAAGAAATAATGGGATATAAAATAATCTTTTTAATCCTTTAAAAACCCCTCTAATTCATTGTCTCCTGTGTATAATTTGTAGCACTGGATCCTAGATTATCTACGCATAATTAAAAAAAAAAACACTCAAAACTGCTCATCATGTGTTTTAATTTTTCATTAAGTATTAGCTAACCATAAGATCAAGTAACACTTAAAATTAAAGCTTGAATCAAATGTGCAAATCTAAAAAATT
>VWZQ01004330.1:1108449-1124197 GCA_013397015.1 Myiagra hebetior | reverse complement strand
GAACTCATTTCTGTACTGCTTTTAATGAAAGCCCCTGATACTTTGGATTACCTTATCTTTGGTCTCTGGAAGGGGCCTGTCTAAAGCTTAGATAGTCATAAGATTGCTTTTACTTATGGGAGAGAAACATACACCTCCAGCAAAAGATTCTTCTTGCTGTAATCCTACACACATAAACACCTTAGAGGAACCTATTTCTCTTCTGACTGCAAAGGGAGACTATATGGATGACTTAGAAACACACACATAATTTTCCAATTTCTGAACCTAAGGAGACAGACCAAAAAAAAAAAAATTACTGTCTTAGAAATACAAAAATATACAGTTGTATATGTGTATATTTGTAGGAGTGTCAAAGACTCAAAGTTTCACTTGCTTGTAACTGGAAGCATTTTTAAGAGGAAACCAAAGCACTGGCTGGAAATGCATGAGGACATGTTTATGCTGGAATAGCCTTCCAGTAAATTTAACAGAGAGCTTGTTAAGGACATGTATCTTTTTAGGAGAGGTAAAGAAACGTACCATTACTCTCCATTTTAATAGCCCACTAAAACCATTGCTTGAGAGATTATTCCAGCCCCATTTCCTACAATTTCTGTGAGCTACTCTGGCATTTTAAGCTATATTTCCAATTACATCAAGAATAACTTAGGTCTAGAACTGCTGAGCAATAGGCAGCTCAATCATGCAAAAAACCTTTCCTTATTCTCTCACTTTTCATCAACAGTCCTACAGTATGCTACGTAGAAAATTATTATGGGCTGGTTTCCACAGTAAAACTTCTTCAGGGAAAGGTATTCTTTCATCTCTGTGATTAGCAACCTCATGCAAATTGCAAGTGACCTGATTACAATTTTTGCATTTCTGTGAAGAGTTTCCAAGCTTCTAACTTGCTATGAAATATGTTGAAATTTTCTTAGACAATAATGGCTAGGACTTGTTAAAGATTGTGCTTAATCTCCTGCATTGAGAAATATTTCCATAAGATATGCTTGATCAACTTAGTTAATATACTTGTATTTCTAATTAAAGCACAGAACAGGGACCATGAAAGCAAGACATCAGTTCTTTTCTATATATGGTGGTGTTTCTGCCTATTTGTAATAAACAACAATAATAAAGCTCAATAAACTGTGAGCTTTGCTCACAAACAATAGGATGTTGTTTTCACAGCAAGTGATTTAATTATACCTTTTTAAACATTAATAAGAATCTTGGACAAGGAATTTTGTACTAAATGCTGCTAAGCATTGAGTAAATGCCAAACTTGCATTTTGCCTTTTTCTTTTTTTATATCCATTTCAGAAAGCAGAAATTGATTTATTTTACCTGAAAAAAAAAGATTGAAGG
The DNA here is from genome assembly GCA_013397015.1 of Myiagra hebetior. Classification (NCBI taxonomy): domain Eukaryota; kingdom Metazoa; phylum Chordata; class Aves; order Passeriformes; family Monarchidae; genus Myiagra; species Myiagra hebetior. Next base: position 1,122,847 of record VWZQ01004330.1, on the reverse strand, counting down.
TCAAAATTAAGCAGTTTGCAGGAGGAGTTTTAATTAGATAAGGTTAATGCCCCACAGAGCTTCTCTGTCTTCTGTCTTTAATTCCCACTCCATGAAAACCTTCCGAACTTCCCCTGCTGCTTTATTCAGATGTAATCAGCACCCTTCAATGAAACTCTAATTTAAAGAGAATTCATTATAGTAGATGACTTATTTAAATAGGTGGAAAATTAATGCCTCTAAGCAGAGAATTGCATGTTCTAAAATGAAGGTAAGGTCTTATAGGTAAGCTGTGTCAACACTTATCACCACTGAATGCAATTTATATCTCTATATAGGTATATCTCTATAAAAAGATACATATACACCCATAAAAATAAAACTTATGATGAGGTCTCTCAAAGTGTTTTGCAAACATATTAGAAGTGCCCCTTGAATATTTGAATGTAAATGAATATTACTTTATTTTACTACCTTTTCTTTTCCAGATGAATATTATATATAATAAACCCAAAGAAATCTAAATTGCCTATACTCATGTAGTGAGTCTAAACCAGACATGAAACAAAAGAAACTGTGTTTCTTAACTCATACTCTCTTTCTGTAATTAACAGGATAAAACAAAGCTGACTTTCAATTACTTTATACCTGATGTAGTCGTGCCTCATGCACTGTAGCTACAAAGCTTTCATAAAGTTTTTGAGTTGATGGCACTCTTAAATGTATCTTCACTCATCCAGATCACTATAACACTGACTAAAGATATCGAATACCTTGGATAAAAATACTAAAACATAATTTCACAACTTATTGATGAAACACATTTACATTTAAAGCTACAGGACAGTGGAAAATGGGATCATCCTACTTGTAACAAGGATATCAGTATTGCAATATATTAAATGAGACAATGTCTGTGGGAGAATACGTACTCCTTCATTAGACCGGATGTGTATTCAGAGCAACTGAGATGCTTTGCTCACAAACATCCAAATAAATTTCAGGCATCCAAATAAATTTTTAGGGTTGAAATACAGGAGCGGCACATTTGAAATGACATGCAAGCAGAGAACAATTTGTTTTGCGTTTAACTTAAGAGTGTGGTAATCACTGAGATAGTTTGGTGGAAGGGTTCATTCCTAGCCATGCAAGGGAAAAGTGTTCCAATTGAAACAATGAAGATATAATTTTCTCTTATGAAAGATTCTCTAAATAACAGTAGATGTTGGCACCAGTGGCGTGTGCAGTGTACTGTAAAATACAAACCCCCTGCCACTGAGATTACATTTACCAATAGGGCTTGTAGATATAGTTTCTTCTCTGCCTTTGGGCCTCTTGAACATAGAGTAACCAAGGTCAGATACTGAGTGAATTCTTAGTGAGAAAAACTCTTTAATATATGATTGCATGATAGAGAACTTACTGGGGTTTTTTAGACTTAATTATGTGGGCTAAATGATTACTACTTCACTGTATACAGAGCATGTTCATGCTGTACTATGTATTCCCTAAAGTATAAGATAAAACAAGGATAACTGTTTTCCTCAACATAGCTCTTTCCAGAACTGAATTGTCTCCTCAACTCCAAGACTACACCGGTGACAAAAGCAGTAAGAGGAAAACAGAGATGATTCTGGGACTATGGGATAAAGGAATCATACTAAAGTTTATTTCACCTATGAATAGTTAATTTCAGTATGTCCTGTTCTTTATCAGTTGTTCCACAGTTGATCTTAGAGAATCCTACTAGTGCAACCGTAAGACTCTACAGACAATCTGAACAATTTCTTTTAATTTTACTGAAGATTCTCTATCTGAAAATATACCTAACCTGGGAAAATAATTCTAAAGTATAAATATAATTTTTAATGTGAAATCTTGATGATAGTATCATTAGATCCAGTTTTTTGATGCCTGTAATTCATGCTGTGTGGTAGCATTCATATTCAAATGTCAAAAGCAGTGCAATCAAAAAAGCTTATACAGACTTTGCACACCTGTGCAGAGAGAATTTGGAAGTGTAAGCTTATGTTGAAAGGGTTTGTCTGCTCCTCTGAGGGCGTCTGATCAAAGGGGCCACAAACCAGGATATGCAGAGACAAACCAGCCTGACACATCATAAAGGAGGCCACGTTAAGAGCAAACCTGGAGGTCATATTAAGAACAAACCTGGCCAGTGGCATGAATTAGTAAGAATATGTGAGATGTGAACATGCTATTTTAAAAGGCGGGATGTGGAAAGGGAAGGAGAAATATAACCAGAAACAAACCTGGTCAGTCACACTAATCAATAGGCAATCAAGGATCTGCAGGCAAACTAGCAATTTGCAGCTGATAAGAATGCAAATCTGGAGGTCCTACATGTTGGAGGGAGTCAGTGGGACTGTGCCAAATGATGGGGCAATGTGTGGGGGAAGGGGAAGCAGGAAGGAATGGAAAAGGGGGTAGTCAGAAAAAGGTATAAAAGAGGCCAGCTTTGTGTAAAACCATGCCAGTGGGTATGTTCTTTTGGCTGAGTACTGCATCTGATTGAAGAAGTCTGTCCTGTCTTCTTATATCTTACAATGCCTTATCTTACCTCTCTCTCTGTGCAATCTCACTCTCTATGCTATGTGTGTGTCCTGCAAGAACTCAACACCATCTGCCCAGGAGGCCTGTGTGCGAGTGAAATGTGCTGCCAAACACATGGAGCCAGACTTTGGCTGAGGGCTCCCCTGGGCTGTGGTGTCAGCTCCCAGAGCCAGTGGGGTCTCCATGTCAGCAACTGGAGCGAGTTCTTTAGTGAGATCTTTAGACCCCAGACACTGGGACAGGAAGTCTGTGTGTCCCGAAATACAGCTACTGAGGGGACCAGGGTGAGCGAGGTGAATGAGGGACCTGGCAAAGCCAGTATTCCTGATTCCAGCTGCTGGGCAACAGCTGTCTGCACCTTCCCAAAACTGGGTGTGTGATGTGTGTATTCACAAACTGACTTTAAACTGTGCCTGCTGGAGATTAGGTGGCTTGAATCTCAACAGGGGTCTTAGGTGCTGGCAGGGTCTGTGCTGGTACTTGAGGGAGACTCACAAGTCTGTGGCTCTCCGTGCCCGTGGGACAAGTGTGTGTCTGCTGCGTGCTTATCGCAGGCACTGAGCTGGACCAGTTGGAGAATACAAACCTGAGGGGTAGCTAAGAAAGGCTGGGATATAGGCAGAGGTCCCAAGTAGTCAGAGGGTCTGTGCTTGCACTCAGGGATTCACAAATGTGTGTGTGCTTGTGATCCTGGAAAATTCACTACTGATTGAACCTGCAAAGAGGAAAGTGGCAGCTCTGTCCCTTAGCCTGCGCAAAGCCCACAGGTTCCTGGGCACCGGGCTGGACAGAAGGGAGTCCTGGCATGAGCAAATGGAAGAAGCAGACACTCATCCATTCACATGTGAAAATCTATAAAAAATTTAGCCAAATTAGTTGCTTCAAGGATTTTTAAATTGAAGTTTATCGAAGAACATTTTGTATCCTGAGACACAGTTTTTTTTCAGAATACATTTTAATTCTCAGTCAAACCAAAATTTCAGAACTCTGAATGTCTTTAAAGATACTTCAATAGGAGAAAAAAAATCACATCTGCCTCTACCTACAGTCTGATCCCTAGTCATCTGTGTGGATTTTAATTACTGGTTGGCAGCCATGCTAGACAAATTTGAGCTGTTACTTTATTTTTAATTAAGTTGGGAAGATTCCCTAATCAGCCTTCTAAAATGACACCAAAGTTTGCATACATATACATTTCTTTGATTCTTCTGTCCATAATTCCTTAAAGCCTAGGAATAGGTAGAGTTCACTTTTCTTTTTACATACTATGGAATTATTTTTCTAAATTTATTTACATTATTTGACATTTTTATTAGACTTTATAAACTCTAATTTATTGCACACAGTACTCAGAAGAGTGCATTGTATCTATTTAGAGATATTTTTAATTAGGTAGGACTTGACTGAGAGTAGCAAGCCTGTTTAAAGAATCCAAAATATGTGGCTTGCGGTAAAAAACTAATCCATTTTCTTGATTTGAAATATACAATAATAATTACTCCACAAAAGAAATAAGTCATTTGCCTTAGAGCTCATTTGTTTTGAACGCATGGTGGTTTTTTGCGGACTTTAAGTATATTTTATATACTTACAGAGAAGGTAGTAAACATCAAGCGAGTGAACTGGAAAATCATAATAAATACAGTACTTAGAGGGTAATCCCACTGCCCAGTGGGATTTTTATTAGCCACTAGCTTTAAGAAAAACTACTGAAATATGATTTATAGTATATATAATTTTAAGCATTCAATAATATTCTATGACCATCAAGGGTCATAATTTTCACATAGCTGCACATTGGTACTCAAAATTTCTTTCTCTAAAAACAAATCAACAGACTGAAAATTAGTTTCCATAGATTGAAAATGGCTCATTTAGTCTGAAGAAATCGATTCACAAAAGCCAGGGACATAAACATTAGAATGAACTTAATCAAATGCTTAATCAATAATAATGCTGAATTTTAAGCTGACATCAGGTGATTAAAATGAACATTGCTACATGAGGTACAAATTTATGAATGATCTGCCACTTGAGATACAAAAACTGCAACTCATTCTGAGTCTAAGTCTGGCAGGAGATTTTAAGCATTTCTTCTCGATGCCTGGGTAACTATTGATTACACCCTTTACTTATTGCATACTTACTGAGATTAAAACTTATTTCAGACTAAATTTTTATCTCCCTAGGTGCTTTCTTCCCACAGTAATTACAGAAGAATTCAGATTCACTATTCTTAAAGGTGCCAAATAATTTATTTCATGAAAATCAAGCTCCACACAGAAGAATGTTCAGCTATTTAAATATCTTAAGTCTAAATTCCTATGTCTCACTTGTGCACTTGTAATTCCCCCATTCTGCTGTTCTCTTTCTATTCTGCTGTTAAAATAAGCTTCAAAACATTGACAGGTTCTTGGAATTAAGCTTTTAAATACCAATTAACTTCTGACCATGTAGGGTTACACACTACCTCATCATGTTCCATAATCTCACAGATTCTAAAATGCTGAAATAAGCTTGGAGTAGAATATCAAGAGAATAGAATGGTAAAAGTAGGATTAGCCTTTTCAGACTAGTGTCATATATTTCATGTAATTGCAAGCTGGGTTCTTAAATGGCTAATGTTTTGCAAACCATGCCTTTAAGCAATCAGAAACAAAAACAAAAAAAAAAAAAAAGACATAGAAAATCCTTATTCTAAAGTATTATCATTGCCTTAGCATCATTTAATCTTTGAGATATCTTTCTATATAGATGCATCCCTTCTCATTACCAGAGCCCTGTACCTGTACTAGTGTGAATGTCTGCAACGGGCAGGGATGAAAAATAGAAATGAAACACACAAGAATCTACTCACTAGGGGGCTGGGAACTGAGTCACAGTGACTGCCAAGAGACACAGTTACTGCCAAGTAGAAGTACTCTCAGAATCAGCAGAGATCTGTGCCCAGTTTCTTGTTGGAAACTGATGGAGGAGAATGCCAGCATGCCAAAAGTACTAAAAATAGATCCTGCAAGGGAGAGTTAGGAAGTCCATAAAAATTTGGTCTGAACAGGGTAACTCCTAAGTCCCTGACATGCTTCTTGAGACCCCCAGACAGCTCAGCTGACACAAAAGGACACAGTTCAATTTATGTGACTTTATAGACATTGAACCAAGAGGGACTTCCAAGGGGAGGCGTCATCACTGAGTCTTGGGCTGCTGGATGAACCAGATGCTCTTGTCTTAGGTAGGAGCTGGGAGTAACTTCAGCTGCAGGAGGTGTGCTCTGGTCAAGCTGCTAAGCAACCAAAGGAAGAAGACAAGGGAGGAGGTGAGAAGAGCATGTTGGATCAGGGAAGATGTATGGGAAAGTGAAAGAATTTTTGCTGAGATCTGGCACAATCCAAAGCCTAAACCCCATGGCAGGCAGAAGGAGGAATGCTCAGAAGCTGTGCTTGAGCAGGGGTAGGACAAAGACTTCCAGGACCATGAGAGCTGTAAGTTGGGAACACTTAGGGCTCAAAGAAAGGAGCAAAGTCCAGGTGGTGATGCCCTGAACCACACTATTGAAGGGAAACACAAACACATATATACTGCATGTCAACTCCTGGCTGCTGAGTTGTCATGTTCTTTGGCTCCTGTAACGATGAACCCACTCCACGGAATAAGAGCTGCTAAAGATAAAGAGGATTTGGGCATCACAGTTGCCTGTGACTAACACAATGAAGAGAACTTTGAGCAAGATTCATCAGAGAAAGGAGACCAAAGCCTGAAATAAGTAGGAGAATGTGCGTGGGCAATGAGGGAGATGCTCACATTTCCCTTGAAACAGTGAAGTGACTCTACATCCATCTGAAGGGCCCTTGTTCTAATGCGTACAGCATAGGATAGAAACAAGGAACTGGATGCCAGTAAGAACTTACAGAGAATAATAAATATATACCACGGTATTATGAACAACTGCAGTACTGTAATGTACGGATAGTAGGATTTTAAAAAGATAGGCAGAGAAGGTGACAAGGTATGTAAGGGGTTGTTGAATGCAAATCCTGGACTAACTTCAGATGTTGATGTACTTGTCCTGCAGCTGATAAATGAAGAATATCTGTATCAATATAATGATAATAAATGGTGCGACTGACTACAATGAGTAGATCTTCAAAACCCTAAGGAAAGACAAGAATGCAAGTAGCAAGGAATTTGGACTTCAGGAGAGAAGACTTATTCAGGAAGCTGGCATGCAAAGTTTTGGGTTCCCAAATTAACTGATGGCATACAGTGAATTTTCATTTGCACTTTCTTATAGATTGATACGAAGAAATATATGGTCAAGAAGCTGGACTGGAGTGAAGCATTACTGAAGAATAGCACAAAGAGACATTATTTTTTAAGTATGCCATCTTCTTTAAAGAATGTCCTCAAAAATTAAAAAAAAATGTGACAAAGTTTTAGGTTCTTAAAAGAAGAGTTATGAAACTGAGTGATAGATTACATCTATAGAGATAAGAAAGAAACTGGAGATGATAAGAGATAAGAAAGAAACTGGAGATGATATCAAGACTGAAAGGACAGAAAGGATGGTAGGAAAAGTGACAATTCAAAGGTTTTAATAAGGGAGATTGGTAACTTCATGTTCAGCACATGAAATTAGTGGAGCTATGTTCAAGACATACTAGAGATGTTTTTAAGATAAGAAAAATCACAATTCTTCATCTAGCAAGTTTTAGTAATTAGATGATTGAGCAATAACATTGTACTTTGAAAGCATATTAAAATTAATTTTATTCTCTTTAGAGATATGTGCTCTTTTAAAATAGTTCCGATTGTACAGAAATTCACTTTGAAAACCCATTCCCATTTTCAGCCTTCTACCATTTTCTGAAACCTCCTAAACATTCATGAAGTTATGAAAGGAGATTAAGTAACTTGGATAATAACTAGTAGTTGCTTTTCTTTAACATTCTTCAATATTTTTAGTCAATTATTGGGGGGATGGACACAGAAACACAGCATTTCTAAGAGTCTTTTCAGACTTCTAAGATTACTGGAGGTTAAAGCAAGACAGAATGTCATCTCATCTGAACTGAAAATAAATTCAAAAATCAGTTCAGGAACATTCTAAAGATGTTATTTCATTTATTTCTTGGTGATTGAAAAACCTACTTTTTTTTTCATATCTGACTTTCTCAATGAACATGCTGTCTGAATGTCTGAAAAAAAGCTGTTTTTTCTTATACTCACAGTTTTATCTGTATGGAATTCCAATTCACTAATCTTCACTTAAAAGCATGAATTCTAAGAATTCAGGGAGATTGGTAAAAGGCCTAATTTTGTAAGACAAATCAAGAGTTAGGGAAACTGCCAGTTTATATACCATTGCTGATCTTTAAAACAGATCATTAGTTATTTCGTTATCTAAGGTACTCTCAGTTCCAACATTCTGTAAGCATACACAGTTAATTAATCTTCTTCAATGGATTAGTTGAGCATAAGTTCAAGTAGAAGCCAAATTACCAGAACATGGCTAAGACAACACAGGCAAAAATGGTGTGTGGAAAACACTTAATCTTTAGGTTTTTGAGGTTTAACTACACTTCAAACCCTGAGCGTAAAATCTCAGGATTTGTGCTTAGGTTGCCTTCTAGTTTAGCTGGCCTTTAAATCTATGTTCCGCAGGACAAACTGAGTGGCTCACAGAACTGGGAGCTCCCTGTAGAGTCAATTGAAAGATGCCTTTGGAGAGCAGTTTAGAGCACCAAAAGGAAACCCCTACTTGTTTTTGCATTGAGTTATTGATTATAAAAAACCATACATGTCTCTGTATGCAATTTGATGCTCTTTAATGATAGATTGGATGCTGCATTGAATCAGTCCCTAGAAATATAAGCCATGTGTGGTAAAGATCACTTATCTCAGAGCCGATTGATCTTAACATCTTTTGACCTGGCATTCAGAACACATCATATTTTTCTCATGACTGACTTCCTTACAAAGCAGAATGAAGAAGTTAAATTATAAGAATTTTCCGTCCTAGTCGTTCAATGAAATGACTTGTGGGAAAGCTGTCTCAGCCTACTGATGAGGCTTCTTTAGGAAACTGGTACCTATCCTCTGAAGATCTAGGCCCAAATCCAGGGCACCTAGAGCTGGTTGTTAAGGACTGTGTCCAGTCAGATTCTGAAGATCTCTGTATCTGGATATTCTAGGCAATGTGCTCCATGTCTTGACCTAGGCTTTCTGTGATCACTAGATTTTCATATAGTGAAGGATTAGGTGAAAGAAACAGTGAATATGTGAGCCTTTTCTATGTATTCTTACCAACTGACTTGCCCACTCAGCATTCAGTCCATCAGCACTGTCTGAAGTAAAATATACAAACCACAATTATCTCTACGAACCAGTAATTTAGTTTTTGTGTGGCCCACAAGGGTATGAATCTTTCTCACAGTACTGACTTTCATTCCTTGCCTCAATAGAAGACATGGAAAAATAAATACCTCCAAATATGTTCTATAATTTGTATAGGAGACCCTTTAACACCAGAAATAATGAATTTGAATGCCCCTGTATGGAAGAGGAGCTGTAATAGTTCTGTTTCATATGGGAGTACTTAAACACTTCAGCTATTACATATGAGTGAGTTTTCTGACAGTTTCATACACCAAAATGAATAGTATAATTTATTTATAACATGGTTTAGGCTTAACTAATGGATTACTTGTCCCAGGAATTAAAGTAGAATTTTGCCTGTTCTGGTTTATCTTTGAATCGAAGTTGCTCTTAGTCATCCACTGACTTGAAAAGGAATGTTTATGAGCACATCTACTAAAATGTGATTAGATGCCTAGAGAACTTAGCCTAACAAGACTGAAAAATATTATATACATCAAAGAATAGGAAGCCACAGATAATTAAAAAAACCTAAAAAAACCCCATTTTGCCTAAATTGGCAAGATAAAAAGTAAGTGGGCTGAATTCTTCCTATAATGTATATCTCTTTCTAGTCCAATATATAATAAGTTATTTAGACAAAATGGAAGAAATTTATCTTTTCCTAGGACAGGTGGTAGAAAGCAACTTCTGGGTGATCAGTAGGATGTGGTCTTTGCTGATCTCTTTTAAAACAAATTTAGTTTCTATTCTGGATTAAGCAGAGAAGGGCTTTGAAATCATCTCACTGAAATAATGAGGTTAAAGTAATTAATTGCCTTTTCTTCTCTTGGTGTGTAACAAGTGCAGTTTAAATACATTAGAAAGGAACATAATCTACTCTATCTTTGTGAAAAGTATCCTTCATTTATGTATAGAATTAACATATGAATTTCCAAATAAATTATTTTAAATTTGCAAGAAATTAAATGTCCTAAATGTATTTCTAATATATTCAGTGTCTAAAATTGATCAGACATTTTGTTGCCAGCTGTGAAAGTGCTATGATGTTTAGTGCATTATCTGATAGCAGTTGGAGACTAGTGTAGAAAATGAAACTATGTAGATTCAAAATCAGTCTAAATAAACTATGTTGCTCACAGAGAACAAATAATCTGATAAATATTCATGTATCAAGAAAGAAAACAAAAAACTCCCAACAAAACAAAACACACAAAATATGGAACAATACTGATATCACCTTGAAAGAAACATGATAGAAAAGTCTTTTTTTTTGGTCTCGTGTCAAATTAGTTACTAATTGTGCTTTCCTGCAGAGTGGTATAGGCAACTAATGTTTTAATGATTTAAGCCACTGCAGAGGTGAACACCAGGAAGTAAATGAACCAAAATCCACAAGAACATGTATTATGTGTTCCTCTTTTTCTGGAATATAAGGGACCCCACACTAAGTAATTGTTGCACCCCAGTGACTTTCTCGACCTGTTTGGTTACAGAAAGAGAGACCTGTGTTAATCTTTGTACTGGTACAGAATACCGAGAAATAGAAACTATACCTACATTTGTAAGCAAACATAGTACAAAACATTACTCCTGAATTAATGAAAATTAGCATTTATTTAAATGAAATTGTGTCTTCTGCTCATAGGAATCATTCAGTTACATAAAAATAGACATCTAGGGCCACTTGTAATAACCTAATGTCTCAAAACATTATAGCTGTGACATGGTAGAAAGGCCTATCATATTCAAACATATATTATAGGCACCCCTATTTGATACACTAGCATTCAGGAACTGAGTTTCACCAACTATATCTATATCTCAGCATACCTTAAAGCTTTTTGGACCTCAGTTGCCAAGCTTTGAATTTAAGTTAATAGTAATTTCTTGCTTGACAGGATTTTTCTATGAAAAATTACAGATGCAGGAGTATTTAAATCACATGGTGTAAGAAATTATTAAAGATATTTTGCTATCATTATTAGAATTTTATTGTTATTTTTTACTAGTTTTTATTCATTCAAGCCCATTTGTGCTTAAAAATTACACTCAAAATATTCTGAAAAAATTGAACCTTTATGAACCTTATTACCTTATTTAATTTTGAAAATCATTAATTAATTTTAAATATGTATTTTCAAAAATTGCCTAAGTTATTAGAATGTTTCTGAGATAAACAATGCATTATTCTCTCACTAAACCTTGTTGTTCTTCCCACAGCAATCTACTTCTTAGGTTCTTACTCTGCTTTTTAAAATTAGATTTAACTTTTGAAAAAAACTTGCTTGTGTGAAGAGTTTGTTAAAAGTCAAGGGAAACATTTCTTTGCTTGGGCTTATGAATTTTAATGAAAAATAATTTTAATAACTGGCCCTTTTTTTCTAAAAAATGAAGAGTTACTAATACAGGTTTGCTTTACTTCCATCACTAAGGTTTTATTTACCTTTTACAGCATTTGAAATAAATTTATCATTGATACTCGGTTCATTTGCTAAGGACTGGATGTATGAATCCAGGCAGAGATTTTGTTTCATTATGCAATACATCATCTAATATTAAGTATGCTCTCAGAAATGCAAATACTTAAGGAAGACTGTGACAACTGTTCTCCTGACATCTTGTCAATGCAGAGAAAGCTGAAGTAAAAAAGCCACATATTTTGAACTGAGATTTATCTATTACAGTTTAATAATTAACAGTTATTTGCACTCTATTCATCATGTTTTTCAGTTCTTTTCCCTCAAAATAAGTGTAAGAGAAATTAATTAATTTTTTTAAATGAAGATTATAGTTTAAACTGATATGCCTCCTTTATTTTGAACCTGAGCCCAAAGTAAGACAAAGTTGCTGTGTCACATACTTGCCATATATAAATCAGCTTGCTCCTTTATTTCAGCTTCTTCTGAGGGTCTATCTCACTTTGAGGGCTGAAATCCTTCCTATGAAATAATTTTCCAAAATATTTTTTCATTCTGTAAAATATATATATGGAATACAAAAGAAATAAGTTTTCTTTGCTCCATTTTAAATATAGACAACTGAAAAATTAGTACCACTATTTCATAAATATATAATCTTCCATACTACAGTATTTTTCTCCATGGCTACACAACTTTGCAGTGTAAGCAGAAAACTTTATTGTTTGTACCCTGTGCTTTTACAAAGCCAACAGTCATAAGTTTCGCTCTTTTCCATTAAAAGAAAATAGCAGCACTGATTAAATGGTACGTTTTGAAAGTGCAAGGTTAATCCAGTGGAAATCTACTTTAATGAAAAAAAGGTTCAGTCCTCACATAACAGCTGCAGATGTAACCCTTGAAGTATGAAATTTAGATGGAAACTCAAAATGTAGAAATGTGCTGGAATATGCAGAAATCACCATTGAACAAGTAACACTTATGATTTATATATAATTAAATTCAGCTACTAAAATATTTCTGCTTGTTTCTGTGAAAAGCAATCTAATATTGAAGTAGTCAAGACACAGGGTCAAAAAACAATGACAAATGTGTTATATAGGGTATTTTTTCTCAACTTAACTGTATTATACCTGAAAGTCTAAATTCTAGGATTCTTATATTTTGTTTATCAAGATTCTTATACAAAACATATTGATTTAAAGGAATACTTTCTCTGAGGAAGAGGTCTAGGTAATGTAAGAATAAGCAATGTAAAGCTAAACTATTATTTTCAGCTTCATATTGGTGTTAACAATTGTAGATGTTAGTTTGAAATAAAGTCTAAATATAATTGAAGGTTGAAGTACAACTAACCTTCCATTTTCCAGTTCCTTATCCAATAAGACACTTTCCTTGTAGAACATGTTAAATTCCAGAGCTTACAAGTGGGAGGTCAATTAACTGTTTTGTTCTTTTTTGTTGTTGTTGTTGTATATATTTCATAATTGTAACTCTTGACATATTTTTGAACCAGTTTACTGATTCAACTGAGATTTTATTACACTGTGTTAGCAAAAAATCTTTTAAAGAATCTGCAGGTATTTATACCATTAATCCTTTTCCTTGGTCCTGAACAGCTGGGATAAAGATGCCTGTTTAGAAACATGACACAGAACATTTCAAGGACAGATGTAATTATTTAGTTTCTACCTCTGAAAAATTGGGTTTTTGGCAGTCCATCTAATTGGAAACTTGAATCCTTCTACCTTCTCACCTGAAAGAAAGTTATTATAGCTTAATCTTTGGCCAGCACAGGTCACCATAGCTCAATAACCCTTATGTTAAATAGTCATTGAAGAATATAGTTCTTTTTGTTTAAACTGAAATAGAAATTTTCAGAACAAATTCTTATTTTAATAACTACTTTTCCTCTCAATATGTAGTCTGCTTGATACAAGAATACTATATTAAATGGAATGTTGTCTTGGTCTCTGTATTATCCCTTTGTGGTGATGGGACAGTTTACTTATCTGCATGGTCACCTGTAAATTATGAAAGATTTTAGGCTGATGCAATTTATGAGCAGATTCAGGGCTTACAGAAACAGAAAATGACAAAGATGCAGTAAGACTAGTTTTGGACCTAATAATTATAAACTATGGGTAGAAGAGTATCAGATATTTACATGGCTGTACACTTTCCATTGTGCAGGTGTGATCACACAGTGAGACCCTTATTGAAGATTTAAAATTTTATGCGAGCTTCTGTAAGGAAAAAAGAAGGTAACAGAAACTGGTGAAGCATAAGAAGTGTCATTTCATTTGCAGCAGTTTTGCCAGGCCCACTGTAGAACTGAGATACAGAAATGTATGGAAACATATCAACATTCAGGAAAAAAAATCTAATAATCTCTTCATAGTACATTGTTTAATATAAAAATGAGTTGGAAGTGGTGAGACTGACTTAAAAGGCAACCAATTTCCTTCTTCTATTGGTCTGGATGCAAAACTTCTACTAGAAGTCACATAAGGACAATATTGGAGCATGATTTTGTGTTGTAGCATAGTGGGGGAAAGAAAAAAAAAAGTGATTATTATTGAACTAGAAGCCCTACTTCCAAAGTTTCATTATTTTAATGGGCCATTATAACATTATGACTCATGCTAGAGTCCTCATATGGATAAAGCTTCCTTAATTTTTAATTACATTTTTATCTAGAAAAGGCCTACAAGGAAAGGCAAAACATTTTCAACATTTATTCATCATTATATTAACTGCAAGTTAGTCTGCATTTCTTCTCATCATAAATTTATTCTGAATTTCTTTGTCACTGTATGGAAGAGGATGTGTTTGGCATATTTAGCCTAATCTTCATTTCCGATTTATTCAGTCAATTCACAAATAACTACTCTAATTCCACAACTTATCACTACGAAGAGTAATTCCAATATCACAAATAAGAATTATGTTACTGCTCCATGACTCATTTTAAAACTCATCACATATTTCTTCATTTCTATTTCTACAGTAAACACTAGCAGTGTTACCAATACTGTGAGATAGTACAACAAGGA
>VWZQ01004330.1:1090381-1108426 GCA_013397015.1 Myiagra hebetior | reverse complement strand
AAAAAAAAAAAAGAGAAACAGAATAAGATTAGTGAAGTAAAGTGTGTGTCTGTATGAAGCACTGCTGGCTGAAATACTTTCAGAACATGGAGTGTAGTATACCTGTAGAATCTATGTCAGTGTGATGCTGCAACACCATGACGAGAGCAAGGACTAAATGTGCTACCGTCATGGTAACACAGCTACTCTGAAGGACCCAACCTATCATTTTTGAATTATGATTTATTCTGTAGACAAATCACCCTGTCTGGAGCTCACGCAGGACTCAGTACAATGTCCTGCTGTTTCATACTATCATCTAAGATGAAAACAGAAGATACAGATTTTTGCATTCATTTACATCCTAAAAATGAACAGTATTTAAAGTGAATTTTAGTGGTCCGAGCACAGAATTCCCTTTAAAGATTATGAAAGTGTTCACATATCCATATATGTATATATATGCTACCTATCTACACATCTACATATCTATCTATTCTAAAAGTGGTTCCAAGTAACAAAAATGCCTTACTAGATCTAAGTAGTACAACTGAGACTAGCAGCATCAGACTTGAATCTTAATTAGTTTTAAAAGTAATTTGCTAATCTGGAAAGAGAGCACTTACTTTGAAGTTTAGATTTAGAATTAGGATATGTGTGGATTTATTTGTTTGCATTTTTTATTTTTAAATAAATTTTAAAAATTAGAAAAATGATTAGACCAATTATTAGGCATGTGTTTTTTTAAGTATTATTTTAAATAAACAATTGCTGGTTATTGTTGTATTTGGGTACTGCCAAATGTCTCAGATCATGAATTATGCTAAATTTTGCTTAAACATGCAATATAAAAAGACTATTTTTTTTTTTAACTATAAACAATGTTAAAGCTGAGAAATACATTATTAAATACAGTTTTAATTTAACATTTGATTCTGATCATTTCCTCTTAAAATAACAGGATTCCAAACTATGGTTGCAGTTAATCAGCATAGCTTCAATAGTATTTTAGTAAAATATTAAGTGCAGAAAAAAGTTATATGTAGCAGCTGGTGCTTGAAGGATAAATTATTACCCATTTGCTAGTAGCTGTTCTCAATGGCACCAGTAGCTGTTACATTATAACATGACATAAATTTGATAAACATTGAATACATTTATGGTGTGTTGACCTTGGCTGGGTGCCAGGTGTCCAACAAGTCTATCAGTCCTCTTCAACTGGGGAGAAAAAAATCATAATAGAAGGTTTGTGTGCAGGGTAGGGAGAAATAAAATCAAATCTTAAAATACCTTCCCTCCATCCCTCCCTTCTTCCTGGGCTTTATTTTACTCCTGTGCTCTCTACATCCTCCCTGCAGAGTGGACAGGGCAATGGGAAAAGGGATTTGTGTTTGACACACTGTGTCTACTACTCTTTCCTCCTCAGGGGGAGCACTCCTCACAGTCTTCCTCTGCTCCAATGTAAGGTTCCTACTCCCATGGGAGAGAGTCCTCCATGAACTTCTCCAGTGTAAGTCCTTCACACGAGCTGTAGTTCTTCATGAACTGCTCCAGCACGGGTTCCTTCCATGGGGTGCAGTGCTGCAGGAACAGATTGTTACAGCATGGGTCCCCAACGGGGTCACAAGTTCTGCCAGTAAATCCTTTCCAGCATGGGGTCCTCTCTCCAGGGAGCCATAGGCCCTACGAGGAGCCCTCCCCAACGCAGGCTTCCCATGGGGTCGCATCACCCTTTATGCATCCACCTGCTCCACCACAAACTTCCATGGGCTGCAGGGGCACAGCTGCCTCTCCGTGGTCTGCAACATCAACTGCAGTGGAATCTCTTCTCTGTTGCCTGGAATACCCCTTCCCCATCCTTCTTCACTGACCTTGGTGTCTACAGAGTTTCTCGCTCCTTTCTTTTGGCTGTTGTTGCACAGCAGTTTTTCCTCTTTTAAAGTATGTTATCACAGAGAGAAAATGAAGATGTTATTTTTGTGATCCTACTCATGCATTAAACCAACAGTTTCATTTGGTCATCAACTTTATTTAAAGCCAATCTATATAGTTACAGAGCATTTTAAATTTACCAGGAAATAAATAACTTTCATATAAAACTTGTTTCTAAGTTTACAAGCCTTTTCTCTCTTAATTTCTATTCACTAAAATTACGGGAAGTCATGCTTAGAAGTTTGGATTTTCATCATTTTTATATTCATTGCAATTTCCTTTCCTTTTCCTTTTCCTTTCTATCCTTCTTCAAATAACTATTTTTATGCCTCTATTTTTAGGAAAATTAAATTTTTATTTAATTTGGTAAGGAGAGTTGTATCCTGCACAACTTCAATTGATTTGTCATGTAGTCAACAATTATCCACTATTTTTTTTTAATTGGAATAGCATTCTTTTTCCTGTATTGAACAGTGCATTATTGCAAAAAAATTGCATTCCTGCCATCAATACTCCTGCAAATATTTCTTAGGAAATCTGTTTATTGTGACAGACTATGTCTACATTGCCAAATAAAACAAGATTAGAGTTTATTAGCTGACCTGCAGACTAGATTTCACAGGCTGGTTTCTCTTGACCCTGCTGAGGCTCTAGTAAAGACAAGCCATGTCGTATTTTTTCTCAGCCCCTGATCTCTTCTTGCTCTCAGTTGTGCACCTCTTTCCTTGAGGTGTTTTTATTTCTGTGTGTCCTAACCATAGCCAGGGGAAAAGCCAACAATTAAAGAGGGTGGATGAACAGGAATTTCATCCTCTGAGTTGTTCCTGGCTTTTTATTATTTGGCAGAGCAGTAATTACTTGGCAGTGCAGATAGACCTGGTGGGACTCTTTTACTGACAGCTCTGAAGGGTCAGTGCTTATACCTGTCCTCACTGAAGAGGAAAATAAACGGAATACATATTCTGAAGCCATTTGTGCCAGTGTTTCAGACAGTCATCCTTCCCATCTGTGCCTCTGCAATCCAGCCTACATTCAACCAATCCCACCAAGAAGATGAGAAGTCTGGGATGTTTTGTAATGAATGTCAAATAAAAACCGATTACTATAAGCTGTGTTAGATCAAGTTATTCACAGTTGATAAAGGGACTTTTTCAGCTATTGTGGTTTAAAATGTTTATGATTGGAAAACAGTCTTTAAAGTCTTACTAATTTAGCTACAATTTAGCTGAATTAGGTAGTTCAGCACAAGCAAAGGAAAAATGCACTATTACCTGTGTGAAGGCAACAGCTTTTCAGATAAAGCAGTTTGCTAAAAGAGCACTTACTATTTCATAACATTTTTCAACAAAAGCCTTTGTAGTGTATTCTCTGTCAAATGAATATCTACCAAAGTAAAATACTTTACTCAGCAAATTTCATACACTCTTTAGTGCTAAATAGACACTCTGTGGTTGTAGGCTATTTTCCATCAACACATTTTGTATTCCAAGTGACAGCTTTTAGTTTTTATTAAGATGTCATGTTTCATTTTTAAACTATTTGACAACCTTGACGTTAAAATGTACTGGAAAGAATATGAAACATGATGCTTGTCCACTTACAGGACACTTGACTCAGGCCACAGACAGTGACAGATGTATCAGAAATAAAAAAAAAACAAACTGGTATTTTGGTGATGTGGTCATTCCTTCCTTTCCTTTTTTCTTTCCCCTTTCCTTTCCCCTTTCCTTTCCCCTTCCCTTTCCCCTTCCCTTCAGCACTTTTTCTTCATGTTCCCACTTTCTGATCCTTTCCTTCATAATTCACATAACTTTTCTCCCCTCAGTTTATCCCCTCAGAAGTTACTTTCGGAAGTTCCTCAACTTCCGGAAAGTCCTCTTATATATTCAGCTTTTTTGCACTTCGCTGCTGTCCTGCTTCCATAAAAGTATATCTTAGTGATCAGTTCACCACTTTTGTCATATGACTCCTAGTGATGCATTCTAGATGATTTGGTTTCAAGCCAAATTGTCAGGTCGAAAGGACGGGTAGCAGGGACGCTGTTCATTTGCAGAGCAAATGCCAGGTGTAGTGAGCTGCCAGCAGCCAGAAGGCAAAGAAAGTTGGATTCGCTCCAGGCAAAAATTCTGTCCTACTTTTTCTGCCAGTTGCTGGACACCAGTTGGTCTACCCCATTCTACAAAAGGAGATAAAAAAAAAAAAAGAAAAAGCTAAATGTCACTTATCACCTCTGGGTCCCCAGAACAGTCAGAAGTGAGCTGAAACTCAGAAGATTCTGTTCTTTTACAGACTCCTTTTTTTTTTTTTTTTGTTGGGAGGTTGAGTGGTAAATTTAAAGCAATTGAAGAAATAATTATTCAATTCTGACTTTTATATTTAGTGGAGTGAGATATGCACTCCATAAGACGATTTATCTGTAGAGCTAGGTAGGTAACTAGGAAAGATCAGACTGAATTTCCCCTAAAGATGCCTATTTTTCTCAATTGAATATAAAAGAAGACAAAGGCAGGAGCATCAAATATTGATATTCATCTATTAGAATCAAGACACACATTGAAACTGAATATAGATAGACGTATCATTAAGAAATTAGAGTTTACTGTGATAGAAACATTTAGGTGACTGATAATTCAGTCCAGTTTACAACTTCAAAACAGCACTGCTTGACTGTCATTGACAATAGGCATCACCCATTACCAGCTGTTATCTGTCTGTTTGAAGCGGACATCCTTTGATGATCATCATCGAAGACCACACAGTACCTTGGAGTGGATGTTCTGTAGTTCCTGCTGATGGCTATGGACCTTGCCATGATTTAGTCACTGTGCTGGTTTTGTCAAGGTAATCTTCTTCACAGTAGTCACTGTGGGGCTACTTTTTGGATTTGTGCTGAACACAGTGTTGATAACACACCCAAGTTTTAGTGATTGCTGAGCAGTGCTTACATGGAGTTTTCTGCTTCTCACAGCAGCCCACTAGAGAATAGGCTGGGCGTGCACAAGATCTTGGGAAGGGTCACAGATGGGACAGTTGATCCCAACAATCCAAAGGGATATCTGTTTGGTATCACATGATGTCATGCTCAGCATAAAAAGATGGGGAAAGAAGAAGGAAGGAAGGGACATTTGGAGTGATGGCATTTGTCCTCCCAGGTGACCATTATATAGAGCCCCGATTCCTTGAGATGACTGAACAATTGGAAGGAGTGAATTAATTCCTTGTTTTGCCTTGCTTGCATGTGTGTGGTTTTTGCTTTACCTATTAAATTTCCTTTATCTTATCCTACAAGTGTTCTCACTTTTACCCTTCCCATTCTCTCCCCTATGCCAGAAGGAGAGAGTGAGTGGCTGTGTGGTGCCTGTGGTGCTGAGTTGACATCTGTGGTTAGACCATGAGAGTCACCAAGTGCAAACTGGGCAGATGAGAAAGTTCTTTGATGAGGGAAAAAAAAAAAAAATAGGTGATCAAACTCATCCCATCATTCTCATCACTGTTTTTTACACTTCTTCACTAAAAAAAAGGGAGGAGTCTTATTTCTTTCTAACATAGTTCAGCTTATTTTGGTGACTAAGAATGGTTCAGAATTTGTCAGGCATCTTTCCTAGTTCTTCTGCATCTCTTTTTCCCATCTTGCAGGTTTTACTGTTTGCACATTATCCAGTTCTCCTTTTGAGCAATTCTACCTTGAGTTTTGTTTTGCTTCTTTGCCCTTATATGTTACTTAAATACTTAAGCTTAACTATGTTGCAAAATGTCAATGCATTGCTGCTGGACATTCTAATTCAGTGTGCTTATTTCAGGGTCCAGGGCAAGTAAACACCATTTTTGCTTTGCTTAGTTTGTGATGTGTTGTGTTTCCTGAATGCAACAGGCCTCTACTTTGGCTACTAACCTGAAGCAAATCTGCTTCCTTCTCCAAATATGACAGTGAACCGTAAAATCTGAGAACAAAGTATTTTTCTGTCACAATTTTAGAGATTAATGTATCTAGATGTGCAACCATATCTACCCCTGTGAAAACAAACAAACAAACAAAAAAATTCTCCTAAGAGTATAGATTCTGTTTCCACTCTTTCTAGATAGCTTAATTTGTAACCCATGATACTCAGACAAATTAATTAAGATTACATACAACATCTACTTTCAAGTTAAAATCATGACCATTTGTTTCCTTTCTCTGGGTAGATCAGTTCCTCTAGCAATCAATAGCAGTTTCTCCAGCAAAGGTATTTTTTAACCACTGTAGATAGTTTAAATGCCCTATCAGCTTGTCATTAATCTGTCTGTTGTAACTTGAGATGTGTCAGGTCACACTATTAATAATTTAAGCATTCCAATAACATCAGTTAGTCAGGGTACTATACCATATAACCTATACTGTCCCCTGCAGAGTATTCCAGGCAGAATTTGTATGGACTGATCAAGCTATAGGAGAATCCTATTGTTTTGATACTGCTCTAGCCCCTGTGGTTCAAGAATTTTAGCTGGTAGCAGGAAACCAGCTTTTTCACAGCTCCTGTGGAGTTCTGCTCAATGGTCCGGCAAGAGAGAGTAGCATTTTCAATAGATTTCCCTGGAAATATTTGATGCTGACAACTTGCCTTTAGCTGTCAAACTGTAAAACTGCCTCCACCTAAGTGACTGACCAGCCAAATACATTTAGGTTTCTATTTATGAAAAGGCAGGCTTTAAAAAATGTAGTTTTTTTCTGTCTAGACATAGCCACAGGAAGCATGAGATATGACAAAAAATTATTCAGCATGTGTCACTACTCCAACAGATGTACAGGTGCACTTGGTGAGAGCCTTTCAGCCAAAGTCACGGTGAAACCACACACAATTTCATTAGCATCTGCTCTTCTGGTGAACACCTGTGAACTGCTGGCACCTATCTGGAAGAAATGGTGAGGAACTTAGATAATCATCCATAGCTCTGTGAATAGTGCTGTCTTTTGAGAATTTCATCAACATTGCACCAAGTGGATTTGACATCCTCCATGCTTTTAGAATAAGAAACATATTGTATTTCCAACAGACTCTATTTACTCTTACATGTGTCAAATTTAGTAAGACTAAAAATGTGATTAGTAAAGGAAGCCATAATTTAGAAAGAGGAAAAGTAAATTTTTCTGTAGATCTTGACCCACCTACATTTTTAGAATACTGGAAGTCCGCAGGGAGAGGGAGTCTTGGGATTCAAGTGAGGATGCAAGTTTTGGCATCATGCTAACTTCCTTTTATAAGCTCTTTGGCATTAGTCTAATATTTCCTGTTTCATCACTCTCTTCTTTGGGGGAAAGAGGCAAATAATGTTTCAAAACAAAAGTGTTTCGTATTGTTTTGAAAAAAACCCCAAACATCTGAATTCCTCACTGAACAAGGATTAGGAAATAAACACAGTGAAAATTTGTATGGGAAATTCACATAGCCTTATTGATGACCTTCAGAAGTATCTGATTTATGCTACTTCTACAGATTGTTGCAGGACGGGATTAACTGTCTTTAGGAAGAATTTCCCTTAAGAAGAAAGAAAATCAACATTTCCATCTTAAAGCAGAGATATTAGTTTTAAATCCTTAAAGTTGCATATTATTAATTACACCCTGGGGTTTATTTCTAAGTACTTTTAATGCTATACACACTTTTTTAGAGCCGTTCAAGATGAGGAAATTGTGCCCAACAGGCTACTCTATATAATTTTACTGGATGTCAGCATTTCCAAAGGAGCCATCCATAAAAAATCCAGCAAGTTTGTTCTAATCAATACATTGCACCGCTCTTTAGGTTCACTTCTTTTATGAAATACTAGAGAAAAAAAGCTGTTTTGAGAAAAAAGGGTGATACCCAGTAGAGATATTTGGTAAACACCTTTTCCACAGTCTTAAATGAAGCCAAGATTTTGATTGCTCTGGTATGGGAACAGAAAGTAATACAATAAATTTGCCATTTTATGCATATTTATCTGAATTAAGTAAATAATGATTCAAAGCAATACAATAAAAAAAGAAAAATACAAGATTTTAAGGACAGGATTTGAACAACATGTTGGATATTAGTTAAAGCAAAAATATTTCTGGCAGTGTTTAGAAAAACCCCAATAAAATAAGAAACAAAACCTCACAAACTAACAAAAACAACAACTGCAAAAAATGAAACCCAAACAACCTTGTTCTAAATGTCTTATTTTGATGGTGTTGCTTTCCCAATATGAAATTTCATTTTGATTAAATTTTTTTCTAACCACCTCTAAAAATTACTCCCCAGGTTAATTAAAATAGTTTGCTATTTATTTTTTATTGCTAGAAAAACTATAGTGTTTGAAACAATGTGGGGCTTTTTGAAGAAAAACTAGGTGTACAGTAGCCAATTTTAATGTACTTCTTAATACTTAATTTAAAAGTTTTAAGCAACTGAAGTCTACTTTCTCTTTTATCCCACATTTTTATTTTTTCATTAATATCCTCAATTTCTCTAAATCTTTCACTTGTGTTTGTTCTTAGTTTCTTATATTATTAAAACCATATATATATGTATGTAATTTATCTAACCTTTGCATCCCAAGTTTGTGTCAGATATTCAATTTCCCATTATATTCCCTTCTAAATGTTCCCGATTTTCTTTCTTATCTATCCTTCTTTTCTGTGAAAATATTCCACATGACTAAATCAAGCTTTTAAACCAGGGCACTTTTCTGAAAATTCAGTTTATTACTGGAGCAATTAATGTACTGACATTAAGAAATGTATATTTTCTGCTCTTCAACATGTCTTATTCCCTATGTCTGAATGTTGTCCTTCTCAGCTGATTCTTTTATGCATAGTTATCTTATTTTTACTCCATTCTTATCTCTATTACATCACTCGCTTTTCCCCAATTTTGTTTATTTTCTCTTTGTTCTCTCACATTTCTTGTATCTTACAATATTCCTGTTTTACTTTAAATCTTTTATTTCCATTCCTCTAGTGAGCTGTTTTTTTCAAAGAAGAAGTATGAACTTTGCTATTTTGGACTTACCTTCCAAACAAGCAAATTTGGTGAAAACTCTCCCTTCTTCTTTGTGATAAAATTTCCTCTTTCCACTAGCTGCTGAGTCTGGAGTGTAAGTGAAAAATTTTTCTGCTCTATTGTTAATAGTAATAATAAGAAAGGCTATTCAGAAAGAAAGCAAAAGCTGTAGATAAGTTTTTAAAGCAGTCTTATTCAACAAATGAGTTGCTACAAGACTGAATATAGGAGATAGAAAAAGAGGTGAAGTACCCACTCTTCTAAACAGTGACTTTCACCCATTTTCTAACATAACATATGCTTTATTTTTAAGACTTGTGACATAAACATGAAACTTAAAAGCAATTGCTTTTTCTAGGCTTTTTGTTGTTATACTTCATTATTTGTTTGCTTTATTAAATAAAAGTCAACTACATAATATGAAGCTGTGGCCTTTGTTATGTTATGCAAACAGATGACTATGGACTGGATATAAACTTTAGCTAAAAGAACAGACCATGGGAAACTTCTAGACATAGCATTAGAAACGTCCAGATATTGCAAGTAACAGAGCAAGAAATAGGAAAATAATGCTGTAAGAGATGAACAGGTAACAATATGGAAGACATGGGGGACAATATGCTGAGATGGCTGAGATTTGAGGAGAGCACTGGAGGCCTGTTGGGGAAAAGAATTTTACAGACTTTTTACAGAGGGTGATGATAGCACTTGTACTAAATTTTCTGCCTACATGCATGTTGTGATTAATATTTTCATTGTCAGTCATTATAAGGGCATGGGGAGATGAAACTACATGATCTTTAAGGTTCCTTCCAACCCAAGACATCCCATAATTTTATTAGGAGTGGACACATGAGTTAGGATAAGGAGTCTACTGAAATTAGTCTTACTGTAAAAGAAGATAAACTGACTTGCATAAGACCTGGAAAATGAGGAAGGGAGGTGGGATGGAAACCTGACAAAAACCCCTTCTCTGGGCCACAGGCTACAACAGAGTTTCATCAGGCTGGACAGAGATACAAAAGTGACCTTAGGATTTTCACTGATGAATGTATCTTAAAAGAGGAATAACAAGCTTTCTCCCCTAGAGGGGAAATGATTCCTCATTGCTTTGTCAGTTGGCAGTGTCTCAATTGATGAAAAGGCACTTTTGGCAGCCTATATGGAGATTATGTTTTCACCCTTCTGGCTGAAATGAAAGTAATGATGAGAAAAGAAATCAGAATCAGCAGTGACAAAGCTCAAGAAATGTTGACACAAAAAAACCAGCAGCACTTACTTATCCACGAGGACAAGATTCAGCCTTACATCAGGAGAAGACTAAATCTGAAATGATGGAAAAAAAAACACTAATAAAAGAGAAATTAGTAAATGAAAAAAGCTAGTATGTTCCTTCAGTGCCTCACTGATGGTTCTAGAAACTTTAAAAGCTTTAGGATGTCTATTTTCACACCATTAATAGTATGCTTGAAGTTACAGATTTTTTCACATAGAAATCAGCAGAAGACTAAACCCAGAATTGTAGAATCACAGCATCCTAGAATCTCTTGGGTTGGAAGGGACATTCAAAGATCATCCAGTCCAATGCCCTTCTATGAGCACAGATATCTTACACTAGGTCATGTTGCTCAAAGACCCATCCAACCTGATCTTGAAAACTAAAAATGATGGGGCATCCACAGCTTCTCTTGTGTACCTGTTCTGGTGTCTCATCGTCATCACCAAAAAAAATATCTTCCTCATGCCCAATCTAATTCTATAATCCTTCACTTTAAAGTCATTGCCCCATCACTCCTGTTACTCACTATAAGCTGCAGTCAAAATCATAGCAAATGCCCTACAAAAATCCAGGTAGATGACATCTGCAGCTCTTACCTTCTCAACTGATGCAGTCTGCCCATTGTAGAAGGCCACTGGATTATCCAGGTATAATCTGCCCTTGGTAAAACCATGATGTCTTCACTTCCTTATCTTCCATATGCCTTCACATGTCTTCCAGGATGATCTATTCCATGATCCTGTTGGGAACAGAAGTGAGGTTCGCTAACTGGCACTTTCCAGTGTCCCTATTACCCTTTTTAAAAATTAGTGCAATATTCCCTTCTTTTACCAAGGACTTTGGCTGATTGCCATGACTTTTCAAATATGGAAAGCAGCTGAGTGACTGCATCAGCCAATTACCTCATGACTCTCACATGCATCTTATTGGGTCACACAGACTTGTGTAAGTTCAAGTTCCTCAAGTGAACTCAAACTTTATCTTCTCCCATGACGAGAGGGATTTTGTTCTCCTAATCTTTGTCTTAAGGTTCAGGGACTTGAGAAATATGACAGAACTTGTCCTATATTTGAAGTTTAATGACAACAGAAGCTGATGATTTTATATTTTTCCATTTCTAGTTATAAAGTTATTTAGAGTTTTTTCATATTATTAAATCACTATGATTAGTCAACCCATTAAAAAAGAAAAAACAAACCAAAAACATTTGATGGGAAAATACTTATTTTTAAACATAAATACATAATTTCTAAACAGCTTTTATATTCTCTATGCTAAAAGTCTTTGTTGAATTTATAAAAATGTATGTTATTTGCTTTTTATATGAACTGTATTTTTTGTTCAGTTGTTACAGTAGTAACTGAATTCTAATTCACAATATAAGAATTTTCCACATCTAATTCTCCATATTTCCAAGTTTACTCTGTGTTATGCAAGTTATTTCTTTTCCTTGTTTGCCTTGCTTTGCTTTGGCCCACCTTGCCTCACCTCACTTCATAACATCTTGCCTTACCTGGCCCATAAAAACTCAAAACCTTTAGTGAACAACATTTCATGCTCCATCTTCTGTCATCAAACTCATTCAAGTGTTAGTTGATGTAAGTTGGCACACATGTATGTCAGTGCCCCATCTTCCTCTTTCCTCATTTTCCCAAAAGAAAAATTTTCACATAAAATGTTTAATCTGTTTGTGTGCTTTTCTCCAGGAGGGAGGAAGACATATAAAGATGCTTCATCGCAAGAGTAATGGATTTTTTGGGTTTTGTTTCATTTTTGTGAAAATTGATCATGCTGTCATGCTTGCAGTGAATCATAAATACTTCAATAGCTACTCAGAAGAATGTGGATTTAGGTTTGTTTTTTGGGGTTTTTTTGTTTTTGTTTTTTTTTCTTTATTCATGTAATTCACAGTCTTTTCAAAGCAAATTTGAAAACCAGTTTTGAAACAAGATTGCTGGGAAGAAAAATGGTAAGAGATCACCTATTTTGCCAATGTTCATTTTAACAATCAACATTTCACAGTCTATCTAGAAAAAGTGTTCCAGTTCTCAGCTACTCTTAAATTTAGAATAGTTTTGAGTTTGTTTGGGTTTGGGTAATTTTTAATATTTTGCTTGTCTTTAAATCAACCTACAGGCTATTTCTTTTTCCTTTTTCTTTTTTTTTTCTTTTTTTTTTTTTCTTTTTTGCTAAACTTAATATTTTCTACTACCTAGAACCCAGCTGGTTGTTATGCCCAGTGGATAGAATCAGCCATTTCCAGACAGCAGTTTGTTTCATTCTAGGAAAATATATGAATTAGAACAGACTTAGTGTCCTGGTCTTTCCAGCGACGATAAATGGAATTTAGAATTACTTGATTGGATTTCAGTGTTTAATTTGAAATATATAAAGTTCATCAAGATACATTCTCCTTCATTAATTCTGTCTAGCTAAGAAAGCGAGCATAGAAGAGAAAGCAGAAAAGCATATCAGTATAGCAGGGAAGGTAAACATTTAGTCAGGCATGAGGTAGTATTCCAGACTGTAATTTCTACTTAGAAGACAGAATTGAGGCAGATCACATAAACATATCTCAGTAAGTAAAACAGATTTTGTTTTAGCAAAAAAAACCCCAAAACGAAACAAAACCCAAAAAAACCAGCCAAACAACAAAACCAAAAAGAAACAAACAAAACCAAACAACCAAACAACCCCTCCCCAAAAATCTAAACAAACAAAAGAAAAAACAAAAACCACAAACAAACAAAAAACCCAAACCCAAACCAAAACCAACCACTTCTAGAGAAACTTTGAGAAGCAGACAAAATACACTGGCCTATTTGTGAATGACACAAACATTCCAGGATATGGTCTCAAGAGCAATCAGTACAAGATTTGGTATCACAATGCATATGCTCACTGACATTTATTACTCTAGCAATACCACAGCTGCGAGTTGTGAAAGTTTTTTGAAAAACAAAAATCTATTAAAGAAGAAAAATATAATGGAGCAAGAAGATAATGCAAGAATAAAATTATTTTGTATTTAATGAAAACTGTTTTCATTTAACTTGAATAACATGACATTAAGAATTTAAATCTCAAGTATGAACACAAAGCAAGACCTTATACTATAGATCTGGGATGTTTTAATGAAATTTGATAAGCTGGCTTCAGAAGGAAAACAAATTGGGGAATGAGAAGTGTTGGGTAAGACTTTGAAGGCATCAAGGAACAGAAAAAACAAACATTAGTCTTTCTTGTTTCAAGAGGAGACTCCCATGTCTTCCAGCACCACTCCACCTGCAAGATATTTGCAGGATTCTGTACAAAGATGTTAGGCTCTTTTTGTTCATAGGCTTTAATAGCATTGTATACACGCTCTGATTTAGCAGATGGTATTTAATTCTAGTCTTCTATTCTGCGGAAAGAACACCACATAAGTGAAGATTTGCCTTGAGGTTGTCCCTGCAACATTTCATTGGCTGACCTCTCAGCCATTCACTGTATTTTAACAAGTGACAGAAAAGGGTTTCAGGCAATCTCTCTTCTCATATATGTACCAGATGCCTGGACAAGAATAGACAAGCCTGCAGGATCATTGTTTTGACGCTTGGTATTTGACAGTATTCTAAAATATTAGTGTTTTGAAGCTTATCCTACTGTTTAATACCACCACGGGCATGAAGATAATATGAACTAAGATGGTTGATGCAGTGGCTGAAGACTCTTCAAGTTCTGTAGCTGTACCAAAGAATGATTAAATGACATGATTAAATGACAGATTTTAAATCAAATAGGGATGTTATTAGAACTTTAAGTATTATAAGTAAGAGAGAGAACTCACATTTATTTTTGACCCCTTAAATGTGACCAAGTGTTGTTAAGATAGCTACCCGATAGAGAACATTTCAGTATACCTCCGCTGTCAGACAGAACATTTTGAATCAAAGAAAAAAATCAGAATGGCACCTCCTTGGGTCTTGTAATTTTCCCTTGATTTCAGAACTTAAATGGAGAGTTTTAGGTAAAGCACAGGTCTTTTTTTTTTTTTCCCATACTCTACCTTTTCCACCTCCAACAGCACACAACCAATTTGCTTCCCAAGAAAGGCATTTTCAGAGAAATAAAATTTATTTTATATTCAAGTATGTTTTTCCTTGGTTTTGTTTGTTCTTTTTAGCATTTAACAAATATGCCAGATACCACTTCTGCCCTTTTTTAAGAAAAGTATTATTATGTCTTTCAGAACACTCTATTGACAAAAATGTCTTTGTGCTGAAATTGGAAGCTTGAAGGCAAAATGCTGTTTGCCTTGAGGAGAGGGGTGAGACACCTTAACAGATAATGCCAAGTATGCAGAATAGGTCTTTGCACACAGGAAAGTAATTTTTAAAAATGTTATTGGCCTGAGTACATTCACACTCTGTACACTTTTTGTTTCCCTTGTCTGTGCATACATTTAAAATTAATACTTGTGATTCATTTTATGCCCATGATTTCTAAAAAACGTAATAGCAAGGGCTTATACTTTGTTGGTTTTTTTATGATTTGAGATACTTGATCTGTGGGGGAAGTGCCTCAAAAACATCTGACCATGAAAGACCCATATTTAGGTATAACCCAAAGAACACACAATATATAAACATAAAGTTCAATGGTTTAATGTAAGGCTATGTTTTTGTAAAAACATATTTTTCATAGTGGTTTGATGGGAGGTTTAAAATGACAGTTTGCTAAACATGCAAAAAAATAAGACTAGAATATTTCTTGCCACTGAAGTGAAAAAAACCTCTTTCAAGATCAAGATATTTCCTTCAGTTTCCACCAATCAAGAAAGAGGTGCGTAGGATCTAATAATAACCTAAATGACCTGCTGACAGTTTTACCAGCTCGGAGATCCTGAGCACAATGTATAGGTAAGGTCAATGAATTCAACACTGCATAGATGACTGGACTCACAACAAATCTGATGATTAGTCAACTGCACCTACAGAACAAAAATTATTTGTAGAACATGCTTTGAATATGCAGATCAGCATACACTGGCTGTTGGTTTTCAGGTGGAGTCTGAGCCAGAAGGGTCCGTGCTTTAAGTTGAAAATAAATGGGTATCTTTCATCTTCAATTCTGCAGGAAAAAATATCACAAATGTCCATAATTCATCTTTTTTAAAAAATAGATAAATATTATTGTATTCCAAAGATCTTTAATGCAAGTGTACTATTAATGGAAGGGAAGATTAATATGTCCTAGTTATGACGAAGTGCTATATTGTGATTCACATAAACTTCACTTATTTCTTAAAAACTTACTACACAAAGTCTTACATGGGATTTAGATTAGAAAATATTGTGTAGCTTAATACATATTTTCTGGTTATCTTTAAAGTTGGATTAAATAAAGCACAGATGATAATAATTACAAGGAAAATATAGCAGGTAAGAATCCTAATGTAGGTTTCAATATTCTGTTTTACTTATGAGCTCATTGTGCAGAATCTTTTCTTAGTCAACGGGCTCAATTCATCTATCTTAATATTGATGGGTATTTTTGATACTCTGGGGTTTCTGCAGAATTAACACAAGACTGGCAGACATTACAAAGGACCTGTGGGAAAGTTGCATTCTAGAGTGGCAGATGGTGGACAGAAGAACACTTAAGCTCATAAAATGACACCAGACATCTTTCTCCAGCCAATTTATTTTTCGAGCAGTCAAGAGATTCAAGAGACCTCAGTTATTTGGTCAACGGAACAAATGTAGCTGTCTATAGCCACAGTGTTTCTTGAAGGATAAATACTTCCTAGTACCTGCATCTGTAGTTGAAGGTAAAGAGAGATGTTGTCAACTGTATTAGTAATAATAAATTCTAATTATTAAATTTGGCTTTCTGAAAAGATAGGAGTTTCCTTCTGGATATATATTACCTTTTTATATGGAAGCACAAAGCTGAGAAAAATAATCAAATTTATTTTAAAAATTTACATTAAAAAAGATAATTAAAAATAATTTCAAATTTCCTTGATGGCTAGTTACTCTCACTCTCAGAAAGCCTGTTTAGTTTCCCAGTCTTTAAAACTTCCATTAACATTTCTTGCTTTTCTGCTATACTGCATAGATCTCTAATTTCAAATTCTTTTTACTTGTGTACATACTCATAGTCTGTGATTTATTCAGGCATTTAATCTTGCTCAGAATAAATCAAATGTATGCAGAGCTAGAATTGCTCACAGTAAGATATGCTTTCTGATCTTGTAATGATTTTATTGTCTTGTCAGGGTTTTTTTTTTTTTGCTTTTTTTTTTATATCTTGATATTCTTGAAATGGTTCTCTTAAAAACCCAAAAGGATCCTTTTGAATCATTTAAACTACAACTAGACAGACCATAGTCACTACAATACTGATGTTGAATTAATGCAACATTTATATTTAGTATCTCTGTGATATCCTCCTTCCTAGCTGGTTCTAGATGGTCCCTGTAGAAATACTTGGATTGGTGACTTTCAAATTTTTTTTCCCTAGGTATTTCAATTCTGCTTTTGGTTTCTGTAGAAATTCCACAGACAAAATCAAGGGCTGTGCTTAGAGAAAAATTAATATTACATCATTCACAACCTGTAATAGAAGATCTAAATTAGGACCTCTGACATCTTCTGTCTTAAAGGAATGGTTTTCATTCTGCTCTCTGAATGAGATTAAGTTAGAAAATGTGTCCCTTTCTTCCACAGATTCACTCAATATAATAGCAATTAAATATGTGCCTAAGTCTGTTAAAATGTCATCACACAATGACATGGAATAATTTCCTTATTAAGGTAGACAAACCCTTAGCATGTGTTCCATAATATATTGATTGTTTTTCAGGGGATGTTATATCTTTTCATAATGAGCAGCTCTGACCTACTTGTCATGAAGAAAGCATCTTCATAGATGGTTACCATAATAAAATAGCAGATATTAGCATGGAAGATCAATTTTAAACTTCAGTCTGACATTTTATGAGACTACAGCAAGGAATATTGAAGCCTAAAGAGTGCATGTTCATTTACTTTTAAATTTATTTCCCTCTGACTGCCCCTAGGTCAAACTAATGTTACCCTCTCTGGCTGTCACATTTTGAAAGTCGAGTCAAATATTCAACATAATTATTCCATCAGTTAATCTAGGAGAGCCTTACAGATGGATTCTCATCTTTGATGCTCTCAATTGCATCTGGATCTCAAAATGAGAGAGATTACATGGATAATGTTTAAGCAATACAGTGCCTGACATTTTAAGATATATGAGTGTTAGCACTTTTTTGAAGTATGTTTCTCAGAGGAGGATATCCCTTAGCTAAAAAGAAAAAGCAGAAATAATATATAAAAATTTAATTTGGGGTTTTGTTGTGTTTTGTGTTCCACATGTATGTCCTGACCGAGGCTGCACAGCTATCTTGTGTATCGCATCCCTAATAATGCATATGTGTAGCAGAGACTACAAAGAAAACTCAGGAAGCAGTGCACAGAATTTCAGAAAGCAGGACTTCAAAAAACATGAAGCCAAATCTATAAATAGTACTATAAAAGATGAAGGTCTGACCTTATATGTCTGAGAGATAGATTAATTAAGAGAAGAATTAATTACCAAGGCAAGTTATTTTGGACAGAATAGAAAGGCTAGGTTTTGTAAATATATTTTGCCTATATTTAGGCATACTTGTGTGATGTTCACACATTGTGCAAGATTACTGTTTCATTTAATCATAGAATCATAGAACGATTTGGGAAGGGACCTTAAAGATCATCCAGTTCCAACCGCCCTTCCATAGGCAGCTATGCCAGCCATTAGACCAGATTGCTCAAACCCCTGGCCAACCTGACCTTG
>VWZQ01004330.1:1014379-1089730 GCA_013397015.1 Myiagra hebetior | reverse complement strand
CCCGTTCCCCCCCCCCCTCCCATAGGCAGCTACGCCAGCCATTAGACCAGATTGCTCAAAGCCCTGTCCAACCTGACCTTGGACACTTAAAGGGCTGAGGCATCCACCACTTCTCTGGAAAACCCGTTCCAGTCTCACCACACTCATAGGAAAATATTTCTTTCTAACATCTAGTCTAAACCTGCCCTCTCTAAGTTTAAAGACATTTCCCCCCCTGCTATCTCTACATGCCCTTGTAAAAAGTCCATCTCCAGCTTTTCTGTAGGGCCTCTTTAGGTGTTGGAAAGCTCCTAGAAGGTCTCCACAGAGCTTTCTCTTCTCCAGGCTGAATAGCCTCTGCTGTCTCTGCCTGCCTTCATAGAAGAGGTCCTCCAGCCCTCTGATCATCTTCACGACCTTCCTCTGGACTGGCTTGGACAAATCCATGTCTTTCTTATGTTTAGGCCTCCTGAGCTGGATGCAGCACTCCATGTGGGAGATCGCAATAAATCCCCTGAGATCTCTCTCCAGGCTCTGGGCATTTCCTGCTGGCCCTGCCAACAAACTGGTGGGAGTGGGACAGATTGGCATTCCCTGGCAACTTTAGTTTAAATCCCTCTTCACCAGCTTACCAAGCCTATGACTGAATATGTTCTTACACTTTTCTGACAGGTATACTCCCTCTGTCCCCAGCAGAACAGCTTTCTCAAAGTCAGTCCCACGATCTAAGTAGCTGAATCCCTGGCTGTAGAATCAGCCCTCTAATTTTTTGATTACTTCAGATCTCACTGGCCCTTTCAAACCCCTTTTCTCTGATTGGGAGGACTGACAAAAACCTACCTGTGCTCTGGAGACCTTTACCACCCCTCCCAGGACTTTGTAATTCTTCTTGATACTCCTCAGCCTGCTCCTGGCTGTATCACTGGTGCCCATGTGAAACACAGGAGATCACAGTCAGTGAACCATACAAGGCGTGATAGCCTTTTGTTGACATCCCTGACACAAACCTTTGGTAAGCAAAATGCCTCTCTAGATAGCACATCAGCTCAGCAAATGCCTCCATACCTCTCAGAAGACAATCACCTACTACTCTTTGCCTTTTCTTAATTTTGCCTGTTGTTATACGAGGAGCAGACAGAGCTGCCTTCCCCAGCTCCAGTGTCTATCCTGATGTGGAGGGTCTTCTGTCATCACTCTGCAGAGCAGAGAGGCTGTTTTGCAAGGGCATCTCAGGCTTTGGAGGAATTATCTTTCTCTTGCTGGTCCCTTCCATTGCAAGCTTCCATTTGAATGCATTTTTGGCCCACCTCCCTTCTATGTGTGCCAGTGGGGAAGGTTTTGGTTGGTTGGTAGTGGGCTGTGGGTTCACTGCAGACTGCACTTCAAACCAGCTATCTAAGTCCTTTCAGCCTGTCTGATGCTACACAGCCTTCTCACCGTCTCCTGCAGCTCAGCCTCCTGCTGCAGGAGGTCCCCACCCTGGCACACCTTTTGCAAGCAGGTCTGCTGCCTGTCCCTGATGCACAAGAAAGATCCAGCGCCATGCCACGGTCTGACTGAGACACCATGACCACATCCTGCTCCTCTGCCTCCTCTGTCCACTGTACTCCTGGTCACAGTGCTCCCCAGGCTGCCCTTTGTGGCAGTGACACATGGAAGGTTCCCAGTATGAAAGAAGGTACATAAGATAACACTAATGTTATATTAGAGATGTTCGAGTAGTACCATATGCCATGCCCAAAAAAAAAAAATTCTATTTCCAAGATGTTTGTAGGAAAAAAGAACCTGGAAAATTTGATGAATTGAAATGACGCATAACTAAAACCAAAGATAAAAATGCTAATTTTCTCACTTTCTATGATTTAGATGCCTAAAAGTTAAAGGTCTTAAAAAGGATTCCTATGAAAATATTTTCTATAACGGCTCAAACTTAATTTTTGTTTTTAATAAATTTCAGTACACAAAAATACTTCATTGACTTAATTAGAATAGCCTTTGAAATTAAACCCTATATAGGTTGATATTGAAGTGTAGTAGAAAGTGATTAGGCTAAAGCACTTGGGTCATAAAGAAGAATGAAGACAGCTATTATAAAAGTAATACCTGCTGTAGGAGATCATACTGGCATTTTTATTGGACTTATTTTCACTTTTCATATGAATATATTCCTTTTTCAAGGTTATGTGAGATGCTGAAAAGCACTGACTACAATTCTAATGAATAGTTTTTCATTCAGTTTCCATTGTAGAAATATGAGGTATTTAAAACATAGATATAAATACATTGTGTGTTTTTTTTTCCTTTTTTCCCTTTTTACCTTTTACTCTGTTTCTATGACTAAAGTGCATCACTAGGTGAGCACCACAACAGTAAACTAAGTAAAAGTAAATTAATCACCAATTATTATTCAGAGAAAGTTCTCATTTATTTCAAAGTTTCAAGGGGACTGGTAGGTGGTTGATCTATGAATGTCCTGCCTGCTGAGCTCCTGCTGAGAAAAGGTCAGTGTCACTCATTGTGTCATTTTCCTTTTCTGCTGTTTTCGTTCCTTTTCTGGTAGTGAGCAATTCTATACTATGATAATTATTTTCTTACTCTAGACTCTTTGCAGGACTTTGGCCCTAAATTGCATGGCTTGTGTGGCATGAATAAGCATTAGATCCCAAACTTCAGTAGAACAAATACTAAAAAGTTCTAGTAAGTCCCAGGACTAAACATGGAGAATAGGGCTGATGTTTAATCAGCAGTCTCTGTACCACCTGACTGATATTAAAATCAGTTTTGATGGTAAAGCAAGTAGAAATCAAGACAATATTTCAGGCTTAGGTGAGGTGTAGCGACCAGTGATCTTTGCAAGCAGCAACACCACCGTATCTGATTGGCCACTGTGCTACAATACATTCAGAAATAACAAGAAGTTTCAAACTTTTGTGCATTTATTTTATCAAAATATCAAAGATGTTCTTGATCTGCTGGGACTCTATAATTTAATAAAGAACTGAATACAGTTAATAAATTAGAAGGCTATTCAAGGAAATCAAACAAGAAAAGTTTGGAAATAAACTTTTTTAGATGAACACCTAGGGGGAACAGAGTGTGGTCAGAGTCCTTTTTATTGTGCTTCATATTGAAAAAGCCAAGTCCCATTTTCTGCCCACTACTCCAGCACACTTCAAAATCAGCTTTAGCCCACAGCCCATGGTTCAAGATCCTCATTTTCCTTTTCCCCAGTCATCTTTACCAGGAAATGTAGCTGCTACATACAGCTATTGCTAGTTCATGGTAAAGGCTAACAATTTTAAGAAATTCTGAGATTTTAATAGTTAGGGAAATAATTTGTGATTAACATTTTCCCCTGCTTCAGTTATCCTTTTGGAGCTCATTGTAATTTCCATACAAAACTAAAGAAAGTTTGGGGTTTTTTGCTTAAATTACAACTAGATGAGTGGTACTGATCATTCTTTTGCACAAAAGCCTAGTGACAGAAAAATTTATATAAGAAGTACATATAATACAATTCATAAATATAGTACAAATAGATTTTATAATACATATGCTTCTGTATACATGTATATACGATTTGAATAACGTAATAAAAACCAACACTTTCTTGTCATGAGCTGTGGGCGCAAAGTTGGGACACTGGTCATATATTAGAAGAACTAAATTTGAATTATTATGTGAAAGCATATTCATTCAAAATGAAGTGTTAAATGTGGATTCAGAGTGCATCGGCAATTCACATAAAGCTCTCAAGTGTATAACCAACAAAAGACAACTGAACTGAAAAACATTAGAAATCAAATATTTTGTTACATAAAAGGTGAGCAGAATGAAAAATAGTATCTACACAATTTTAGAAAGGAAGACCAAAGATTGTTGTTGAAATAGACATGGTGGTCATGCAATGCTTTCAGACTACACAAACATCATACAATTACACTGGCTAAATTTTCAGGCCACAGCAGATTTTATCTCTTGAAAATGTTTTACTGTTTTATACAGATTTTCAGGGTCACTGCCTGCAACCCTGTTTTTGAACCTGTAGTCTTAATATGCCATATCTTTTACTCCAGTCTTAATTTACTATAGTTTAAAAAAGATTATTAGAAGCTATGGAGTGGCCTTTCAAACTGTACTAGTTTGTAAACAAACCAGTGGGAGGCACCAGGTCAGAATAACAATTTAATAGGGTAATTAAAAAAAAATGGCAGAAAACACTGGTTCAAACTGACAGAGTCAGGATACAACCTGACACCCTGTTAGTCAGGTGGCAGTAGCATTCTGATAAAATGGTGGCTGCAGTCCTCCTGACGTGGTGGGTGTGGTTCTGTTGTAGTGAAGGTCCTGTAGAAGGGTCTGCTCTTCCTCAGAAGGTCCAGTGGTGGCTGCGTAGCTCTTGTCCTCTGGGAATCCAGTGGAAAGGGTGGTGTTCAGAACCTCAGATTATATCCAGGATAGAATGCTTGGTTCCTCCCTCTGGGCGGAGCCTCTCACAATGGGATGATGAGTCATGAGTCAAGGCATTGATGGGCCAATTAACAGAAGATAGTCTGGAGGGAGGAGGCAGGGAAATGCTGCCCCACTTGGCTTCAACAGCTCATGAAGATGGTAATAGAATACACTGCCAGCCAGGACAGAAATGTAATTTGCTTTTTACAGAGAACAGAATTGCAGACCTGTCAGAAGTATTCTTTAAAATATATCCAGTCATGTCCATCAGATAGAATAATTTCCTGAGCTGCTCAGTTTTTAACCCAGTCCACTTCTGGATAATTTTTCAGGGTTAAACCTAATCCTTACCTAATCCTTACCTAATCCTTATCAAAGGGGAATTGTTTGTTTCAGGCATTTTCTTTTGAAGGAATACAGTGAAGACAGGCGAACAACAATATATTAATAAAAGGGAGTAACAAGCAAGAATCTACTAATGGCAGCACACTCACAAAAATCTTTCTATCTCATTCTTCTTGACTACTCTGCAGCATCAAAACTAGCAGTAAGACATTTCTCATTCGGATGCTATCTACATTTCTAATTTTCATTTTCAACTGAATGCAGAAGTAACTTTGCCTTCAATAGTAATTTTAGCTCTGTACCATAATTTTGAACATAAATAGATTTGTCAGGTAGAAGCTAAGACACAGACTGATGTGAGGGTAGGGGAAAGCACAGGTTATATAAAATTCTGGTCCTTTCTAAGGAAAAAAAATAATAAGAAGAAACAGTGAGGTTTCCCAAGATATGACTATTTTTTTAAATAGTATAAAATTGCTTTTTAGATTCTACGTATGTTTCCATGAAGATTTATAAATCTCTCACTAGATATGAGAGTAAACTACTAAAAGATGCAAACATTGTTTGCAAGAGCTATTATAACTATGCAGTGTTGTTCTGCTATTTTTAAAAATAGCATTTAGAATAGGAAATGCTCATGAAGATTTGCTTTAATGGCTGGAAAATGTGAATTATTTTTTTCAACTTATTTCAGAAGATGGTGTTTTCCCCGAGGTTATTGACATAGACAACAGTTCTAGCTGTCATAATTTAGAGATTTATTAAAATTGCAATAAAATAAGCATCTACATTTGTAAAGAGCAAAGCTATAATATAATTATTTTTGTTCAAAATATGTGGAATTTATTAATATAGTTCAGATGATTTTATGGGAACTTTAGAATGCACCAAATTTAAAGAAAACATGAGTATTAACTAGAAGAAATAAACATGTATATGGATTTGGGAACAGGTCCTTCTCAGTGAACATTTTTTCAATTACAACTGATAAATGAAGCATGAAAAGTACCTCATGACAATGAAGATGATAATACTACTAATAAGAAAGACAAATACTTCATAGCAAACAAAGAAGTCTCTTAGATGTTTTCCTAGAGAACTGCTGTTCAAATAAATGCAGGGGGAGTGACTAACAAGCACATTTTCCAGAAGAAAAACTGAATACTTTCCTTCTGCATACGTAGAAGATAAGTTAGAGCTGTGATTATACAATTTATATTTGAATATCAAAACTAATTAAAATAAAAGAGTGTAAATATACACATACATAAAAAGGACAAGAAAATTTAAAGATAAAATAGTGTTTTTCAATAATTTTAAGAGTATTCCATTTAATTGGGAAGATGTGCCTTATTTTTGAGTAGTATGTGTGAAAAGAAGTTTAATTCATTTGCCCACATTTAGCATGATTTTTGGAGATTCGGGCATGGATTTGGCAGGCACTATACAATATCTATGGAAGACCCTCTGCATTCTGAAACTGCAAAAAGCCAGACTCCATCAAAGGGATTCCCATAATGTCACATGCCTTTGCATGAGAAATTTATACAAGCTCACAGGCTGGAGTTTCACTTTTGATTGTAGAAATGTAAACGTAGGGTTTATTTGAATGTGGGTGACTGTGTTTGGAGTATGTGTGATGTCCTTTATAGTCAGGGGAAAACTGGAGATGTGCTCAGTTGCTTGTCTGCCTTCTGGAAAAATATGGATCTCCCAAAAGTTCCGTAGTAAGTCCGCCAGTCCTTTGTGCGTGTTTCAGATGCCACATGGTATCTCAGATAACACTAGGTGCATATATTTAGGCACACCTAATGAGCTTTTGGTCAACACTGACAGTGGAATTTGGAGAATTAATTGGCTCTCTGAGAGTAGGATACAGTCACTTACTTCAATGTAGGGTCTAATTCTCTCCAAGCTACACGCAGCCCTTTCAAGTATCCACCAGAGCTGCAATGCAAGACGTAAGACCTGGCAGGCAACTGCTTCCTTCTGGAGACACAGCTGGAGTGTTAGTCTGACACTTTAAATATTGAAGACCTGTGTTTATTATGGCTGATCTGACCTCCAAATGTGAAATATATTAAATTAAGAACAATGTGACCATTTATTGACATTAAGAGTCGGCTTCAGATGTCTAAATGCAGATATTTCATAGCCTTTTAGAAACATCAGGACATGCTGCACAGTTATCTGCCTCTTCAGATGAGCACAGATCTACCAGTCCTGTCCAAATATCACTAATATGTCAAGTAATTTGAAATGAGCATTTATTCTCTACACGTGATGATCTGCTGATGGGAGTGAGGGGTTACCAGGCAGAGGCTACATGACAGTTCTTGCTGCCTCAGCCAAGTGAAAGAGGGAGTTCCACTGACATGTCACAGTTCTGTTCAACCACTCTGCAATACCCAACAGCCTTTGTAAACAAAACTCTCAGTATCTCTCCTTTACACATGAAGTGGCTACTTCCAAGGGTTTAGGGTGGCCGCAACAGGACATTTGACTAAAGATTCATTTCCACTTCTCCCAGAAGTATGAATTTGTCATTTGAAAACCTCCACTGCAGAGGATAAGTATGAGACCTCACCTTGGAGACAAATTGCTGGGCTTGACCCTGTCCTCCCCTAAGCAGGGATGGCTCTTTCATAAGATTTGTGCCTTCAACTGTGTAGGAGGATACCTTGGTGAAATCAAGCTTAAGTCATGGAAACATTAAGCTTTTAAAGTTGACCTTAATGAATTACCAATTGATTGTTCTATTTTTCTTTCTTAAATATTTTGTGCTAATGCTCCAATTATATTTATCAACAGCAATTCTGAAATTGTATTTCTATTGCTTTGATAAACTGCATTATTCATAAATGTGTGATTGTGAAAGTCTTTATTGAATGCAACCAGACTTATAATAAGAAATTCTGCCCAGCCACACCCACCACTGGTATCTGAGGACCAGCTGGAACACAATGGGATGTATTTTCTGCCAAATTTCTATACTCTTAATGCAACACAGAGTTGTCATAACCGATGATTGTATTAGCATAAAAATATCACTGTGTATTTTAAGATTGGTTGGGAGACTACAGTTTAAATTTTGCCACAGTGGTTTGGCACAATATTTCCCAATTAATGGTAATTTTGCCACAATTAATCCCAATCTTGAAGTGGTCTCCAAAAAAACTTAAGATTTTATCACAATTAATGGAAATATATGCAGTTTTTGAAGAGATTAAGCTTTTCAGAACCTTCTTATTCCTATGGAATAACACAAATTTCTTGAAATATATAAATTATTTTCTTCAATTAATAGAAAAAAAAAAAAAAAACAAAAAAAAAAAAAAAAAATTTTTTTATAAAAAAAAAAAAAAAAAAAAAAAAAAACCAAAAAAAAAAAAAAAACCCACTCAGCCAAACACCCGTCTTGGCTATTTTGAAAAATCTGTCTAAAATTTTATAGAGAAAACAGCAGTGACATAAAAGAAATTAGAAAAACAAAACATCACTTTGCTTTCTTAGAATAAAGTTGTAGAACTAAGTCTAAAGGCACTAGCCTTGTATGTTTCTTCCTATGTCTTTAGTAAATTTTAAACCGCATTTGATAGTTTGTGATCTGTAAAACGTAAAATGGTGTGGTAAATAGGAATATTCTATTCCTAGCTGTGTAAGCATAGATGCAAAAAAATACCAAATACCTTTCTTTTACACAACTTCTGTATACACTGAAGAACAGTCTTGCAATAAAATAACAATTGTTTCCTTCACTGTGTATGGGATAACAGTTTCCTTCATTGTGTATGCCTTACGTATCCTTCAAGAATTTCATTGTCGTTTACTCTTTGAAACGAACACCACTGGTAGGTTTTTCTTACTTGATTTTATCTTTTGTTGAAAAGAGTAGGCTCATTTTTAGCAGTTAACTTAGTACAGAAAAGGACCATAGTAATAAAAGACCCATTTAATGCACAGTAATGCCTGCCTGATATATCCCCTGAAGTCACCTGTGACAATTAAGCATTGAATGAGGACTTTTTTTTTTTGAATTTCTGAAGTGAACAATAATGGATCTGGCAATATTACTATCAGTGGCATAGAAGCAAATATAAAATCGTTGCTGACAAAATATGCAGCTAGCACAAAGATTGACGGAGCATAAAACAATGAACCATACAGGGCAGTCACACAGAATGAACTGGGTCACTGCTTAAGCTGAGTTCACTAAAACAAACCATGATTTCCATCCGACAAACCCAAGTCTGTCTAGAAGACAGGAACAGGTCATACTTACCCATGCAAGGAAGAGTATTCTGGATAGCTAGTGCATAGAAAAAAAAAATGATGGGGTCATGGTATACAAATAATTGAATGAGTTACTAGTACAATGGTGTGGTACAATACCACATAATGCATCTTACTGGAAGTTTCATCTGTAAGGTTTAAGGAAATTCACAAAAGATCCCATAAGATGATGGTACTACTGTGAAGAAAGTAGTCTTCTGAGCAAGAACTGAATGTGTTCAGTTAAACAGTGAGAAACTAAACAATGCCTTCTTTATTTGTCTCTTGCAAGAGAATGCTAAATTCTCAAAGCCTCTTTATTATTCTAAAGCATGACAGAAATTGATTTCTGCTTCTGAAGCTGAACAAAGCAAAAAATTGGACAGCTAATTATTGTCAGAGATGTTGGCAGAGGTGATTTTGTCATAATTAGTTATTGGAGTTCAGTAAAGGGTAATGGTGTGAGTGCAATTGTTTGACATAGATAAGGTCAGAAAAAATATTGCAATAATCACATATTATCTAAAATAATGTATGGAAACCATTATTTAAATTACTGTGAATCTGACATTATGCATCTTAATATTTTCAAATTTCTTTAGAAATGCTGTTGAAATCAATGAGACAAAATAAGATAAACTCACAG
This sequence comes from Myiagra hebetior, assembly GCA_013397015.1. Lineage (NCBI taxonomy): Eukaryota > Metazoa > Chordata > Aves > Passeriformes > Monarchidae > Myiagra > Myiagra hebetior. The sequence continues at coordinate 1,080,036 of VWZQ01004330.1, read as the reverse complement.
TTTGAAAGGGAAAAAGGGAAAAAGTCGACATGGAGGAAGAATAAATTTAATTCTATAAAGGATTTCGAGTTTACAGAATTTCTAAAGTATGTTTTTAAATTTAATTGAACATTTGTCAGCATATTTCTCAAGGAAAACAGTTCAAGAAACATATTTCATATTTTAGCAGTCTGTTTTAGTCATACAAATTGAAGACTAGTTTAACCCAGAGCAAAAATTCACACAAGTAATTTAACAGAAAGTGTTAAAATGGTGCATCCTGATATCTTTGAAAGATGCTTGTAAAATTAATACATTTTCAAAGCTTTTGAATTTCTATTAGAATTTTTTTTGTCTTTCATCACAGTTTTACTCTTTATAAGAAGTAATTGACACAGGATTAAAAAACCAAGTCCATCAGTTTTGCAACTATAGATCATGACTGGCCTGTGTTAGTTTCAATTCAATATGAATTGTAGACTGAATTTTTCATTCTTATTCACACATGAACATGTTGTGACATCTAACTTTTGGAAGAGCAGTGAATGATAGTTTAAACATGATTAGTTACACAACACATTGACCACTGACTATTGTAGTGCAGGAGTGTTTCAGCTAGACACTGCGGACATGTAAATGTGCCTTCATTCTCTAAGGAGGCAAATATTAAGTTATCATTTTCTTTTAATAGGAAAAATTTACTTTTTAACTAGTTCAAATTGGTGCATGCAAAGCTGCTCAGGCCTGTACTGCTGCATTGATACACAAGAAATTATGGGGAAAGACAGGAAGTCTATTTAAAAAGGTGTACAATTCTGATAGCAAATTTTAGGCCACTTAGGATTTGCCAATACAAAAGTAAAATAAGATCCTCTTTAAAAGATATTCTTATTCACCATCAGTATAAGGTCCAGGCTCACTTTAAAACATCAGGAAATGGAGATTTAATTGCAAGAAAAATTATTTATTCGGTACTAGATCAATCTGTACTCTAATGAAATACTTGTGATAAAATATATATTATATGTGAAAGACAGCAGAACAGGGCCAGAAATTTAAATGTAAAGGTCTGTATTTTCACTCTAGTCAATAGCAAAATTTTGAACTGTCTTGTTAGAAACACATCTAGCCAGATAACTATTTAAACTCTTCAGGTTCAATTTAAAATAAACATCAAAAAATGTCTGCTTACCAGAATCTCTGTGAAAAAAATTGAGGCTCATTATTTGCTTTTGAAATCAAACATCCTATGAGATAACTGCACAGCAATGTAGATGTGTTGAGTGCACACAGCTCACCAATCAGTTCAAACACCCAGCTTTGATATCACGATTCTTTTGAACTACCACTTACAATTTCTTTGCAGAGGAAAGAAAGTAGTTGAAAAAAAAAATGAATGTAAATAAATATGAATTAGTTCTTTCATAAAAGCCTCATTTGGGGAAATGTCATCACAGTTCATCTTCCTATCTTCAACATGAGTATAATTTTTGCAAATATGGTCTTTGGAAGTGTGTAAGATTTTACAAGATATCACATCAAGCTCATGGGTAAATGATTCCTTAACTCTAATGGCATAACATGCAGTGATGAGAAAAGGGTGGAGGGAAAGTTAGCCAAATCTTCAGGGTACTGTCTCTATTACGAAAGAGAAAATGCAATGCATATTTTAACTGAAATTGTACTGAATTACAGGGTCACACTTTTTATCTCTTTTGTTGTTGAAGTCTTCAGCCTGTGTTTTATGTATAATTTTTGCAAGCATTATACAAGATACAATGGCAAAATAAAGTGCAGGTTAGTCTTGAACCTGAAAATATCAAGAGATAGGGAAATACTGCTGGCTCCATCAACACTCAGCCAGTCTTATTGTATTCTTAGGTATTAAGTCCAAATCTGTGTTCTTGATGTTAGAAGTGATATTCTTCACTTCAGAAAGTGTACTGAATGAAAAACAGATGGCAACAAATATGTAAAATGTACCTTTCCATTCACCAGGAACCTCATAATTTTTACTCTTTTAGCTATGAATGGGCTTAGAATGATTTATGTTGTCATGACTGACACCTTCACCATAATGAGTTCTTTTTTTCATGTATGGTCATCCCTTACTTAATGTCAAAACATTCATTAACCACCAAGCTTGACCTGAGGCTAGATCTGACACCAAACAGTAAATCTTTCAATAGTAGCTGGGATTTTATAATCACTTGTTCCTATGCTTGTCCATTCCTGCCTAGCAATACCTAGACTTAAATTGTGAAATGTATCCATTTTATTGCAATGCTTGTCCTGTGAATGTCTCAGTGGTCCCTGACAATTTCCTGTGGATACCAAGAAGTCTGCTTCTTCCATTTCCATGGTGAAACGGCACTTAACATACCATGCTACAGGCAGAAATGAGCAGAGAGGGAGCCACAGGGTACCTGGAACAGTTTTTCATTCATGCCAAGCACAGGACAGGAAATCTGAAACATAAGAACAAGAAAATGATTATATTTTTCCAACTTTGTTTTCTTAATTTCTCAATTTGAAATAAAAAATATTTTTACTAATGGCTGATTTACTAAGCTTCTGGCAATGGCTAAGAAGTCTCAGAGTTGCTTATATTTTAACCCTAGAGCACTTCCAACGATAATTATCTGTGCTGCCCTTATTAGAGCATGTCTGAAAGTGTTTTTATAAAACTGAAGTGAGTAGAAGCACAATTGAATTCACTCACTGGGGATGTAATTTCAACATCCAGTTGTGCCAGTCATTTCTCCTGAGCTTGTAAAAGATAATTTTTCCTTTTTTAATTTTTTTTTCACATATTAAATGTCTGGGACCTAAAGGGAAAAATAATAATTTATTATGAAAAGTTAGATGATTTCTACATACATAGCCAGAAGGAGAAATAACTGAGAGGAAATGTCAGTCCTCTATATCGCTGAACAAGCCTTGGCCTCAGCAGTGAAAGTTAGCCCTAGTTTCAAGGATCTTCCATTCTTTACATTTTTCCCTGTGAATTCATAATTTTGATACCTCTTTTATAACCTTTGAACCACTCCTGCTGTATAAAACTATTCCTATTAACAAATAGTCTAAAGTGAAATGAGGCCAAGTGCATTTTTGAAACAGTGTCACTAGAGATGAGGTTAAATCTAAAGCAAAAGATAATTCCAGGATCCCAAAACTACAGGTAATCCCATTTTCAAATAAAATGTTAAGATATCTCATGTTCTTTGAAGACCTATGATGTTTAACCCAAGTATTAAAATAGCTCAACAGTGTCAAAGAAGTTTCTTAACTTCAAGAAGCTCTCTAGCTTTCATATCTATTCTCTTAAAATGAGCTATCTGCCTTCCTAATTTGATCCTCTCCATCAGCAGTAACATATGGTGCAAGTCCTATATTTTGGGAATCCATCATAGGAATGCTAACAGAAATCTTATATCTGTATCCCCTCTGCCCTTCTTTTTATATGTTTGGTTGTACCTGAATAAAGGTGTGCAAGATTCATGTGAGTCACTATGAATATACAATTGTTTTGAAGATATAATGCACAGGTATAAATACTTCACTGAACTGTAAACTATAAAGCAGATTCCAAAATTAATTTTATTGTGTTAATTTATATTGCATTTTTTATTGGTGATAGTACTTTTGAAAGACTTTTTTCCACTGTATTTTAGACTAATTTTTGACTGGATGTGAATAACTTCCATTTATAGGACATAGTACCTTATCTCAGCAAGACATCTCAAGGTGCTTTAAAAGAGATGTACAATAATTAATAACACAGCTTGCAGTGCCAAGCTAATGATGGGAAGCAAAGAAAAAAACAAGTCAGTTTTCAGTTTTGATTTAAAGCACTATGACATTCATGGCATTTCTTGGCAGAGAGTGTTAAACCACGGCTTTTAAATATCTGAAACAGCAGCATCCCAATATAGCATGTAGTGATAATACTAGCAGGACAAGTACAGCACCTTGATACGACCTATTAGTGAAAATATAAGTACTGTAAGAAAATTATATGGGAGGGTTTTTTGGGGGTGTTCTTTTTGGTTGGTTGGTTGGGATTTTTTTTCTATCTGAGCCTGTGTGATTGTTAAAAAAGGACCGTTAAATCAAGATTTTTTGGAAATTAGTAAGACACAGTTCTGTCGCATTTTTTAAGACAGAGTTATATGCTACAGATCTCCAGTCAGAATTCTATAAACATTATTTCATTTTGTACATGCATGAAGGATGTGTTATCTGTGCATGGCACAACTGTGTGAAGAAAAGGGATTCTAGAATAACTGAAGAATCATGTCTACCTTCAGCTTTGTATATTCCAGTTTTCTCAATATACAGAATATTTCTGAATTCTTCATGGACACTTCTTCACAAGTATAAGGTGTTTCTGATGAAATCATTGAGAAGTATCAATACAAGAGTAGACATTTGCCTAAAATTTCTCTAACATAGAAACTTAGAAAAGTAACCGTCCAGAGATGGCTGGCTCTTCCTATTGGCTATATTTACTGTATGCGAATACCTCAGATTTATGAGGAACCTAAATTTATGACATCTGATATGATGGCACAGGTGAAAGATCTGTCTACTACATCTAATCCCATGCTCTATCCCTAACAGTGTCTAATAACAAATACTCAGATAAATATTATAATGAGCAGTCTATATCTGATGTACCATCTCAGCTTCTGAAGATGGTGATTCCTATATGAACATCTAGATCATAAAATTTGATAGCCATTTCTATATTTGTATTAATTAAAACTCCACACCATCTCACGCATTTTAAATGAATTCATGTTTTTGTCATTTGCATCTTTTGGCAATGTGTTACTTAATTTAATTACAATTGGAGTGGAAAAATCACTATTTTGATTTGCTTTCAGACTCTCAAATTAAGCCTAATGCAATCTTTCTAAGCCATAGATTGCAAATTACTATTCTTTATTTATTCATAAATACATCATTCATAATTCTATCATCTTTCTAATGTATTTCCCCACATCCATCACTTTTTCCAGCTGCTTATTTATATTCTTGGAAGCAGACATCTGATACATTAATTTATTCTTCTTTCCTTTTTCTGTAACTTTTTTTCAGTTTAGAATATCTTCTGCGAATTGAGTAGGAACACCAGAATTTATTTGATTTTCAAGACACAAGTCCAACATGGAACTATGGAGTGGAAAACCTATGTCTTCTTTCCTCTTTATAATAATTTATAATACTGTAGTGTATTGATCCCACCTGACAACTAAGCCCCCACCCAGTTACTTGTTTACTCCCTCTCAGTGAGCTGGAGGAGACAATAAAAAAGACAAAAATGAGAAAAACTTGCAGATCAAGGTAAAGACAGCTTAATATGTGAAGCAAAGCTTCAAGCAAAGCAAAATGATTAATTCATTCCCTATGTTCTCTTGGCATGGAGATGTCCAGCCAGTTCATGGGAAGCAAGATCTCATCACGTGTAGTGGCTTCTTGGGAAGAAAAACAATGTAACCACAAGCTACCCCCATCCTCCTCTTTTACCTGAACTTTTATTGCTGAGCATGTCATACATTATGGAATATGCTTTTGCTCAGTTAGGGTCAGCTGTTCTGGGTTTCTCCTTTTTCAAATTCTTGATCACTCCCCCAGCCTATTCACTGGGGTGACAGAGTGGAAAGTTCAAAGAGAAACAAAACTAAAAAAACCCCTCAGTGCTATGCAAGAACTGTTCAGCCACAATCAAAACAATGGTGTTTTAATCACAAATTCAAAATGCAGCACCATATGGGCTGCTATGAAGAAGAATTGGATCTGTTCCTGCCAGAGCCAGTACAGATATTCTCGGGTTTATGGCCTCTGCTCTACTCTGTTCAGAAGAATATGTAGAATGACTCTATGACACTTGAACTGCGAAAATTAATTAACAACATATCACTATATATGTGTGACTATAGTTGCTTCTGGTCTGATCTGCTTTGAGTATAAAATACTGAATTGCACTCATCACTCAGTCTTCCAAACTTTGGAGCTTTTTCCAAAAATCTTTACTAGCATTTTAATTTTCATTACTCTAATTGTCCCAGTAAATCTTGTTGCCTTGCTTTTTTCCTCACTTTCCCATAAACTTTATAAATGTTAACAATTTCATACTACTCTTTGAACAACTTCACTCTACCTTATCTTCCCTACAGAAGTGTCAATTTGTTCATCCTTTATTTTTACCTTTCAAATATACTTTTCTTATTGAAACACATTTCCCCTTTTCTGTGACTTAATTTAATTAATTTGGTAACAAGACAACTAGTTTTTATTGGTTTTGTTGGTTTATTTTCACAGATCAACACCTGGTATGGTTGTGTCTGCCCTTATATATTGTCTTCAGCTTACCTTGTGGTGTTCCAGGCCATTTTGAACTGCACCACAGCTTTCAGACAGCCTGAACACCTAAACTTCATCCTCTGTAGGCAGCAGTAAAGGAGAAGAACACAAAAATTCTTGGAACTGTGATCTTTCCCTAGTAGTAAGTGCAATTGTGACCATGCCATCTGGTCATGCACCTGGGGATCCTACAGTAGTTGGCCCTGTTTGATCGGGGCAGTTGTACAAGTTGATCTCCAAAGGTGTCCTCTAACCTCAGCCTTTACGTGACTCTCTGCATAAGGTCCTAGAAAACTGGAAGTGTTTCTAGATAAGCAATACAGGAGCACTGAGTGGATAATTTTTCTTCCTTCATTTGACAACTTCTTAAAAGGTGTCTGAAGCACCAATTACATGCAAAAATTTTATTCTTCCCCAAATAGACTATACTTACGAACAAAAACCTGTATTTATATTCCTGCTATGATTTCAAACATTGTATCTGAAAGTCAATTTCAGGTTTGGGTTTGTTTCAGTGCTCTGTTCTCTGATTCCTGGGTCTTTTATTTTACCTCTGATTCTATTATATGCAACATTTCCTCTGCCCTATGGTTCCTCAGATTAGCCAAGGCCTTTCTGAAAAGGTAGTATTGAGATTAGAGCCTTCCATTCTCCTGTGGAAGAGCACTTAACTTGATAGACACCACATTTAAGTGTTCAGTCATTTTAAATCTGACATCTTTTAGAACTATTGTGTAAACAATCTCTGGTCCAGGCAATGTGTTCACTTTATTAATTTTGTTTTAAATATGCCTCTCTTGATATAATTGAGAAAGTTTTTGAGACTTATCTTCATAAAGATGACGCTTCGGCTTTAAGGGATATGATTTATTTACATTCCTCAATAATGAATACGTGTCAAAAAAGTAATTTAATGTTTCTACTCTAATGTATCCCATCTCTGTGGTGCAGTCTGTTAAATTTTTGTTTATCTGCAAATCCATTCAGCTCTTTGTACAGGTCCTAATTCTAGTGTGGGCAAAGAAAATTTTATTCCAAACCATTTATACAGTATGGCTTGTCTCACATGCCTTAGTATTTAAGTTAAAAATTTTATTCTCTGTCTGCTTCATTTTATATGCGCTGTTCTATATTTTGAATGATTTTTTTTCCTTCTCCAAGACTGTGTTGCTGTTCAGTTTGTTTGTTCTTCCATTTAACTCTGCCTATTTTGTTGTTTAGTGATATACTCTTGTTCAAAGTCTCTAACATGCTGAATTGAAAATTAGTTATTACTACAGCATAATTTGATGGGGGAAACTTATCCTTTCCACAAAGGAACTGAATTTGAATACTTTATGGTTATTAGCACACTAAACATTGGATTCATCCTTGTGTTGTTAAGAGTTAGATCAAGGTGTCCTTTTCCTCTTGCTAATGCTCTAATGAGTTGCTCAAAAAAGCATGGTCCCCAAAAGTCCAGGTTCTTTAGCAGTAGTGCTTTTCTCTCTATACATGCCAACAGGTAAGGACTGTCTTCTGTATGACTGTGGGTTTTATGACACAAGAGTAAGAAAAAAACCCCCACACCGATAGCCATAATTCAAGCACTCTAGTGTTGCAACACAATTTTGGTTATCAAGGTGATATTCACCTGTCATTAACTCTGTTGTATGAAGTTTATCATGCATTCTGAGCCAGTTGTCTTCATTTTTTCTAATAGCAACAATGAGAAAAAATATAGTTCCCAAGAATATTTTACCTTCCTTGAAATGGGAAGATGGATTTTGTGAAGTTCTTACTGTCTCCCTATTATATCACAGACTGCATAGATTAATAGTTTGGATTTTCTAGTCCTAAATTTTAACCTCAGATTTAAGTATCTGAATTTAGGAGACAGATATCCCTTCACTGGGGAATAAGTTTTCTCACTACAGTTGCATTGATTACAAGGAGTCATTAATAGCTTGCAACGAATGAGACATCAGTCATTCTGGCTACAGTCCAACAATGCAATTAAGACCATGCTTAGCATTAATCAATGACTTCAGAGAAACTACTCACAAACTTAATGTTAAGTAGGCACTTAAATATACAAGGAATCAAGTGTTAGAAAAAAATAGAATCTGAACTTCAGAAATTCTGCAGACAGTACCAAGTAAATGCAAGAATTTAGCACAGGTACATATTAAAAGACATGCGGTCCAGAGTGTAAAAAAAAAAAAAACCCAGACACAATCCCCCCTTCTCCCTCCCCCAAATAAAATAGTGTCAGATTCAATGTTGAAAAAAATTATTTAAAATGTTCAAGTATAAATAATTGCTGTTGCAAAAAGTAGAAAAATAAACACATCAAATAGGATCTTCATGGAGGCTATGCAAAGGCAAAAGTCCATGTCTCATGCTGCATGATAAAATGGACACTGAGAGACTCTCTTTGAATGAGTAGTAGCTGGAGACTTACAAGATGCAACCTTTTGTTAAAAAAAAAAGAAACATGGAATCCTGGTGGAAACAAAAGCCAGAAATGAGTCCTTGCAGCACATAAATACAAAAGTATCCTAGGAGGTATCACAAAAAGCTTTGCCAACAGTTGAAGGAGGATTTTTCCTCTCCACTTAGCGCTGGTGACACCAGACTTGAGCTGCTGTGTCCACATCTTGGTTCCCCAGCACACTGAAAACATTGAAAAACTGGAGAATGTCCAGTGCAGGGCTACCAAGATAATCAGATTTTGGAGCTACGGTAATATGAGGGGAGCCTGGGGAAAAGGGATATGTTTGTCCTGAAAAAGAGAAGGCTCAGAGGGAGACTGTTATTGCTGTCTATGGCTTATTAAAGAGAGTATATGGAGATGTTAGATCCAGGTCACACTGAGGAAGAAAGCAAAACAACAACGCCAAGTCGGAACAGGGAAAATCAGTATCAGGCTTACTTTTTTTCACCATGTGAGTTATCAAACAGGGGAACAAACAACCGGAGGGTCTGAAGAATCTCCATCTTTGGAGATATTTAAGACTCAAATGGATGAGACCATAAACAACATTCTATGACGTTTGAGCAAGGAGTCTGTCTAGATGACCTTCAAAATTTCCCTTCAAACCTCAATTATTTTGACTGCATCCTACTTGCATAACTGAAATTACGATTTTGGACGAGCAGTTCACTAGAAATCTTTGAATTAAGAGTTCATGACTGGACATGGTATATTTCTTGACCATGTAATCTTCACTGTCTATGCGAGAATAAGAGATATTGCCATATTGGCTTCCTTTATATCGCTGGCTACTCTGAAAGACTCTAAATAGGTGAGAAGAACTGACATTAAGGTATATGAGAATGTAAACCTCTCCTCGGGAGACATATGAGCAGCCAGTAGGTAGAATGACCAGAACTGGAACATTTTAAAAAGTTGTTAATTATTGGTGGGAGGAAAAGAAAAATTACATTACCTTCTCTTTGACCATGTAGAGATTATATTGTAACAACTGACTAAACTCAGTAATAGGTGTACATTGATTGCATAAGGTAAGGGTTGAAATAAGGATATATCTGATGGAAAAATGTTAGCTCAGAAATTGGAATAGTTAGTAATCCTGTGCATCAGGACGTGAGTGGAGACAAAAGAAATGGACACTAGACAACAGAGATTGATCTGACGTGTGCATACATTTCTCCTTATGAATCAAGCACGTAACCAAAATACCATGCAACAGACTTGCTTCATTCTGGGCATGAAGCCACATTAGATCTAATTCCAAATCTACCATCAGCATCTTCAGACTAAGCATTTTTACTGCTGTAGATATTTTAAATTATGGATGCATTTGCTAAGGGATGTCAGAGGGAAATTAAATAAAACTGTCCTTGGCAGTGACTAATAGGCTATTGTTTCTGTTTTGGCATGACTTGTTTTGGTTAGCCTTTTTTTATATTATGTTGTTGTTTAAATAATCAAAAGATAAAGTAGTCTTGAAATTGACTGTAAGACATGAAGTGGCTTAAAAATGAGAACCCCTCCATAAACTTGGGTCAACATGAAGACAAATTCAAATGAATTATTTGTGAGGAGCAACTTTTATCAGGAAGTTAAGGATGCAGAAATATTAGATTCTCCCAGTTTTGCTTAACAGTTTAGGATTAGCAGGAAGAGCATATAGAAAGCCACATAAAAATTTCTTTCCTCCTCAGAAAGTGTGGCTATGTCACATTGTTTAGTAAGATGTGTGAAGTCTGTAGTATGTCTCTAGTATGAAGATATAGTATTTGAAAACTACAAAATATGTACAAGAAGTCTGGGAAGATCACAGATATGCAAGCAAACCTCAAGCAGTATTGTTGCTCACTGTGCCTTGTGGTAGTCATAGCGATTACAGTTTTTAGGAAAAAATTCTTAAATTTTTTGATTTATATAAGAGAGATTATTTCTGAATTATTCCTGAGATTATTTCTGAATCATATCACAGTAATTGTTACCTTTCATAAGTACTATATTATTTGTATTTGTGAAGATTTAATAAGCAAGATTTAAGTTGATTTTACTGCCCACTTCACAGTTTTCTGATACCTTTGTATTTGTATTATTTATCATTATATTCTAAAAAAATATTAATTGAAGTAAAAAGTGTTAGTTAAATTAAATTTAGCCTATGGATTACTCTTTTAAAAAATTAATTCTTTCATTAATTTCATGTCCTTTTTTCGAGATGACAATTTAATAATTAATTTTAGAGAGGGATAAAGGACTTGATCATTTGACACTAACGTTGTCTTGTATAATAATTTCTAATATCCATGTGTTCTGTTCAGATGGCATTCATTTTAAACTAACACAAAATTGATTTAGAGGCAGTAGCTCACTTACTTGATTCAACGTTGCAGATCTGTGAGTTATTGCTCAATAACTTTGTACCGACACTTTAGTTATCTGGCTAACTTGGCATAAACTGCTTAGCATTGTTAACATTTGACCCCAATTACTGTTATGACATGGAAGGACTTATATGGAGAGGCATGTTAGAAAATAAGCTCATTTGTGATATTACACTGTTTCTTAAATAAAGCTTCCTTCATCACTCCCTTAACACTGCTTTTCTTTTAAGTGACATGGGTTTTTTTCTGGGTTTTCATTGTTTGGGTATTTTTTCATGACGATTCAAGTTAAGGTGTTCACTTTAAAATCCCAAGGGTATTTTTACCATAAAGAATAACACATGATCAAAACTACAGAACCACAGAATTGCTACATGGGCTGGAAGACATTTTCAAAGAGGAACAACTTCCCTCCTTAGATCAGGGCCAGGTAAAGCAGGATGCTCAGGATCATATCTAGACAGTTTATATTTCCATGGATGGCAAAAGGTGTTCTCAATGACTTCTTGAGAAAGCAGCCATTTGTTAAAAATTGCTCAAAATTAATTCAGGAAAATATAAAGGCTTGAATTTTGTAGCATTAGTTTATCACCACCAATTTCTTCATACATCTCTTTTTAACTAGGAAAAAAATACTTAAGTCTCATTATTTTCTCCCCTTCAAGGGAAGAAAAGTGAACTTCTGCCAGAGGTTGGTTTGTTTGTTCATTTCATATGACCTACTGAGATTCTAAGAGAGGAAAATCCTCACTTTAATTTTAACCTATTGCACAAATCACTTTGTTCTTCTCAGTTCCTCTTAGTTTTTCAGCACACATTTTTAAACACAAAAATAACAAAAGTATATTCAGAATTCAGAATTCAAATATTCAATATTCAGAATTCAAAATCTAGCAATACCTGCACCATACTGCAAAGGTAGAATCTCTGCACTGATTCTGCTTACTTATTTCCTATTTTAGATTCAAGAGTAGTATTAGCCACCACTGTCTTAAGACTTCTCAGCAGTATAGACAAAACTGATGCTTTGATTTTTTTTAAACCCAACTATTTTGAACATCTGAGGAAAGTTTTAGAAATCATGGATGGGAGAGAGGGCCTGACTCTCTTTGTCTAGTTCATTTACCTTTAGGATTTTACTGTTAGACATCAGTGATACTGGCCAGTCCTCACAGAACATACTAAATCCTTTCCACTATTTGTGAATGTTTCTCTCATCTTCCTATATGATGCATTGATTTAACTTGCAGCAGTAGATTATCACAGTCTTTTGTTTCTCAAGCAACTGGAAAGTGAAAAGGGAAAGAAAGATAACACAAGAAGAGAAATATAAATGCAAGAAGCCACGAAACCTTTCAAAGTGGTATGAAGTTCATTTTTATAGTTGTAATTAGGAAGAGGGACCATCTATCTTGCCTAAATTTGACTCACATTGAGTACAGCAGAGGGTTACTGGAAGTGTGAGATAGCGACGAATGTTTTGGTTTGCAGCTAACTCTAGAACAACCCACCATTGCCCTCTGGTACAAATATGTGTTCATCAGAAAAGACCATCCATCCATCACTGATTTTCGGAACAGTCTCTGTTATGTAGGCATGAACTTGTTCTTGATATGTCTTTTAGTTTAGATATATTAAATGGCATTTTCTTTGAATGGACTTAGCTCACCAAATGATCTGGTTATATCTCTTGGATTTGTTCCTGTTATTACTCTTCACTGTATCAGCCCCTTTTGCATGTACAAGCATTATCAGTAGTGATTTATATTTCTGTCCAATTTTTTAATTAACAGCAGTGCAGGTAGCCAGAACACAACTGAAAAATTCCCACCAGGTGACGATCCTTTCTAGATAAATAGTTATGGAGCTATCTACGTTAACTGTTCTAAATCATTTTAACTTAATCTTTTTCTCACTGATCAGTGTTATTAATCAATCAAATCAGTATGTGACAGCCACCTGCTTATGAAAAATACTGTTGAACTACAATTTATCCGCATAATTTCTTTGCTAACCAAATCTGTAGTCTCATCAATGAGAAAAATTAGACATTTTTGTGGATTTGTTTAGGTTGAAACCTAAATTGACTGGTAGTAGTTGCATTCATATTTTTAAACTCTGTCAGACAAATCAAAGGGTCTCAGCTAACAAATTCAAGTTGTTTTCTCAGTCCTTCCTCATTAAGCAAAACACATCTGGCAGTTAACTGTATTCATGTGATCCTTCGTAAAACTAGCTCAAAAATTCCATTTACTAGTCTTTTTCTTCTCATTATTTCATCTGCACTGTGCTTTTCCGAAGAATACCTTTGGATTATAGAGATTTATGATGTAGTGCAAGACAGGCTCTGTGTTTGTCTTGTTGGGCAAGGAACAACAAAGCACTCAGGGTCTCTCAGGACAGGACCTGGCAGCCAGGTGCAGGGCACCTGAGGAGCACTGGCAGAGTTTCCACCCCAGCCCCAGGAATAAGTCACTTCCCTGGGATGTGGCCCAGCTGAGGCCCAGGCTGGGATGTGGGCCTGTGGATTGGGATCAAGATCAGACCTGGAGAGGGGACCCATGGTCCCTTCACCCAGGATAGCCATGGAAATGGGGACAGGGGCAGTCAAACTCAACACCTGGTGATGAGGGGGGAATGTCAGACCAAGGGTGAAGCTTTAGATTCATAATGAGAGTACCACAGACAAGCAAAGGCAGGGCAGGATGTGTCAAGTAAAGGGAGAGAGCTCCTGGAAAGACTTTTTCCACACCTTGATGGAACAACCCTTCATGCCAGTATCAGATCAGATGGTTGCATACTTTTACCCAGACCCAAGGGAGAAGGCTTGAGGCCCTGATGCAAATTCTCCTCTTAGCCATGTTCATCCAGCAGCAGTATCTATCAAAGAGATGCTCCTGCTTCAGTTCTGGGCTGTCAGAAGCAGAGATTGAATTTTTAAAAGGAAGGGAGGTAGAAGGAACACACCAGTGGGAATGAATGGCTGCAAGCACAGGCAATTAGTTCTGCTAACAGGAAAAAGCCCGCTCAGAACTACTTTAAAATTTCCCCATCTGTAATTCCTAGCGACCAGGATCTTCTGTATCAGAGCCAAGATATATGGTGGAACTCCATATAGCTGAGAATAAGGGATAATATAGTGCTATAATTATTCCTAGAAAGTTTATCAGGTATACCAAATATTTCCATTATATGATAAATATTGGAGCTGTCAAGTAATACATGGACATAAAATTATTTTAGATTAGTTACCTAATTAGCTATGACATTAGAATGTAAAAATAAATAACTAAATAAAATCAGAAATTGCTTCTATTTGTTGGAATATTTTCCAAATGATAAAAGATTTGGAGAACCTTCCATGTCTATTTTTTCTTATAACAAAACATGTTCTGGTGCAAAGCTTTTTAAAAGGTATCTAATATCATGATATTATTGATGAATTTTTTCATTCCAAAATATCTTCACTCTTATAAAATGTTCTTCACCTCACTTGTCTGAGATGCACAAATTCATTGCTAAAATAATTAAATTCTGTGCCTTGGCAGGTTCTCTGGCAAATGATTCCATGTGATAATTTGCAGAGAATCTAAAATGACAACCAAGTCACGTTCTTTTTTTGTCAGAACTTCAGAACTGCAGCTCTGGCAATGTAATCATACAGACAATGAACACACATGCAAATAAAGAATTACATCCATGCAAACTGCTCCCGTTTTTTTCAGCATTTGTTTCTGCCTTTAAGGACTGTGAATTCATAACTGTGCTGGAACTTGTTATAAGACTATACAAATTTTTGACATAGGTTATCATGAACATGATTAATCTATACATTTAGGAAGTTTGTTTGGTCTTCCACGCCAATAGTGTGATTTGATCAAGAGTCCATTTGCTTTAAGGGTAATTATCATGAAACTGGCTTTCACCCATCTCCTCTTGCCTTAGGCAACAGTAAGACTGCTTTATTTATAATTGTTACTAATTTTATTGGGTCTTGAAACACTGCTGAAATAGAGAGTACCCTCTGGCATTATTTTCTTAATTCTGTGTCAAAACGCTGAAGAGTACTTGCAAACCAATTTGTATTCTAATTATGCAACTTGGGAATGATCTCGTAAGGTTGATATCTTGCCAGTATTTTAAAGGATTTATGTAAACGCTTTCCATATATGAAGATGGAGAAAACTACACAGTTGGTAAAAAAAGCATCTTGTATATACAGAAAGACAAATTAGCCTCTAAAGTGTGTCAATCAAATGGAGTAGCTGTTGCAGAGAAGTGTTTAATTTTTTTTATATATAAACAATTAAAAAAACCCATAACATGAAAGAGAGAACTCTTTTGTTGCCGCTTCTTTTTAAATCTGGAGAATTTTTTTTTTTTTTTTTTATTTCTTGAAAGCTTCTCTTAAACGATTTGACAGATAGTAAATGATTTACATGTGTGTTCTCTGTATTATTGTATTCTTCTTTGAGAGTAAGTGGGTAATGCA
This sequence comes from Myiagra hebetior, assembly GCA_013397015.1. NCBI lineage: Eukaryota > Metazoa > Chordata > Aves > Passeriformes > Monarchidae > Myiagra > Myiagra hebetior. Next base: position 1,064,345 of record VWZQ01004330.1, on the reverse strand, counting down.
GATTTTCCAGAAGGAGCCTGTTTCTGCCCTGGTGAATAACTATGCCTGTGAGTAAGAGAAGGCACCACAGATTGCACAATATGACAGTAGCAATGAGGACCCCCAGCAAGAAAATGCAAGATAGCAGCTCAAAACAATGCTGATAAGATCAGGAAATAGAAAGTAAAAGATCAGAAGAAATGGAGAAAATTCTCCTATTAACAAGAATTGCACAGTTAGCTCCCACTTAGTCACTGAGCTGACTGAAAGAAACTGAAATTAGAGGTACAAAAGCATAATAGGCAGGATATGGACTGTTTTCAAGCCTATTTTCTCCTTCTTCTTTGTTTTTATTCAGGTTTTTTTAGTTTTTTTTTTTTTTTTAGTTCTGTTTCTGTGCTGTCCTTGGTCATTTCAAGATTTCTCATTTAAAATACAAATTTTCTGTGACATATTTTCTAATTTATTTAATGTTTATGATGTTTGAATAGATGACTATGAAGAAAAGATCTAGGATGATCCAACTTAAAGCTATGGCTGACGTGCCTTCTGTGCTTCAAGCGTCTCTCCTCATTATTCATCTAATTCCTTATTCCCTTCAAAATGCTGCTCTGAAGGTGCTGCATCATGGCTTTTTTTTCTTTCAAAAGGTAGCTGATAGTTATTGTTATTGCTAAAATTGTACTTATTAACTGGATTTTTCCTCCATCTTTCTGACCCATATCCTTGCATTCGCTCAAAAATTATTGTTATAGATCTTCAATCTCATCCTGCTCTGGCCTGAAACTGAACAGACAGTTTAGGACAGGGGCTAGATCTGCTCCAGAAAATCTGAAAATTTGAAGGAGATTTCATTTGACAAAATAAATACACTATATTGCATTGAAAGACCCCCACAAAATTCAGATTTTCCATTTTCAAGAGGCATCTGTGGCTACAAACATGTTCATCCTAGTGATTAACTATGGATGTAATTTCAACTAAGAAAGTTGAGCTGGAAGGAGAAGGAATAAAAGCAGATAAATTTAGCACTGGTGCATTATTTTTTCTTAGAAATACAGAAGCTGACTGGTGGGCCCCAGAAGTGAAAATCAAGAGCAGGATATATTTCACCTTCTTACAGTAACCTGAAAATCATTTAAATTAAATGTATTTGCTCCCACTCTTGTCAAATGTGAAACAGGCATCCCCTTTGCCACATTCACAGGTGATTAATATTGTGTGGTTTATAAAAAACAAATTTATACTAGCTAAAGTTTCAATGATTAAGTGTATTTGTACTATTTTTAAAAGAAATAGGAGCGGTCTCTTCATTTTTAAAATATCATTAACAGTCCATATTTTCATATTTTACATGCTGAAGCTTCTGGTGAATTAAAATGTTATGCAAATACTGTGGTATCAGATGTCAAATTAGAAAACATTTTAAAAAAAAGAGATTAATCCTTTTTTTAATTAATTATGTTGAAGCATCTAAATATATATTTGTTTATATAGTTATATAATATGGGTGCATCTTAAATATAGGGGTATTTATTACATTACAGGATGCTCAAATTACACTCAAACCAGCAGTTTGCAGGAGGCAGGTGTGCACACCAAGTTCTTGAAATTGAAGGATGAATCATGTTGCTCTCAAGTTAACTGATAAATGCTGGTCTTGAACAGTGGTCTCTCAAAACAGATAAAATGAAAAAGAGAGAGGAAATATTTTTGTGTCATTTTAAGGGATATAATCAAGGTGATATAAGAGAAACACCAACTCTGCTCCCGTTTGGAGCATCTGCCAAATATAAGAAAATACAGATGTGCCAAGGTATGTAAGAGATGGACTTGCTTCAGGTCCTGCTAAGCTCCAGGTCAGAAGGTTCAAGCTTTCAGAGATGAGGAAGGGCATCACATTGACCCAAAACATCTTGGTGGATCTCCTGCTTCTGGGAACTCACACTGTTCACAAAATACAAAATCATTAACATTAGAAATCAAACAGTACAGGCTGTTTTAGCCTTAGCAAGATGATGAATTCAACCTTCATGACTTTCGTGTTCAAGGACAAACTATCAAGACACCTTCAATGTTATATTTTATATTGGAGCATATGTCTTCAGCTAGTTTTTTTAGAATATAAAAAATGCACAAGAGTAACTATATTTAAAAAAGAGATTAATCAAAAGTTTAAATCAAAATTTTATAAAGCCTATTAGCTACACAGCATAGAAAAACATCACAGATTCAGGAAGCAACCATTTCTTCTTCCAGATTTCTTAAGCAGTACTCACAGTAAGTTTGGAGCCTGTATCTTTATAAGAACAGTTTTATTGAAACTTAGCAGCTATCTGCCATGATAAGTTTATCACTCCCCTAATTTAAACTCATAATTTACTTGAAGTTATCTATTGCAATGTTATATGTAACAAAAATTTGCAACCAAAATATAATAAAATTATCTTTATTCTGCTTATTTTTTAAGTTCTCAGGGCACTTTGGAGGAAAATGTTCCTTCAGAATCACCTCAGAGTAAAATTATGTTGCACCTTCACAACTCTCAAAGTTTCAGCTCAGTAAACTAAGGAATTTCCATTTTATTATAATATTCCAGGTGCATACTTTTAATTGTATTTTTACTCCTAAACTTCAAAATTGGTAACTTCCAGATTAAAATATTTTAGACCCTCCTGTATGTATAAATCCAAGTGAAATTGATTTCTGTCTACTTTTTACCTTTTTGAGATCATTGCCAATACCTCATCCCTTGTGTGTTACTGTATCACTCATGATTTTATTGCAAAAAGTCTCACACTTATTTATTTACAGCATTCCAGTCACAACATTTGACTGAATTTATAATTTTTGTACTGTTTTGCAAGAATTAAGAAGCAAAATAAGAAAAGTAAATATTTAAACAGAATATATTAATTTAAGGAAAATTTGTGCTTCATACGTAAAATATTATCATTTCATGTTTATTCAGAGCCAGGACAAAGTATAATTAATTTGCTTTGAATCAGTGACTCAGTTATTTCAATCTGTGCACTGTATTAGGAATTTTGTACCTCATTTTTAAGGTTCTGACAAATTAGGTGGAATGGTCAACCTGTGTCAGTTATTGGTCTCTGAGGGAATAGGGCTTTCCTATGTCAGTTTAATAAGAGCATAGATGTGCTGTACATGGCAAAAAATATCTCATGTTTGCATGTTAGGTTTCAAGAGATCTAGTTTCAACTCCTTTGTATCTTGCATCTTATTTGCAGGTAATCAGACTATGTTTTTAAATGGCTGTGAAAAAAATGTCAACTTTTCCAAGGCTGTTGCAGTCTGAAAAAGACTGTTTACTTTTGAAAGCATTCGGCAGTTTTCTCAAAACTGGACATATGTATTGTTTGGAGAAGGGTTCTCTAAAGCCAGTAAAATAACAATGCCAGTAAATATAAATAAGAACTTTGAAAATTTAAGAATAACCATTTGTGAATCTAAGCTTGTTCTTGATATTCTTTTTAAGAGCAAAAATTGCTTTTCAGAAAATCTAGACTTTTAAAAACTGATAGTGATAGTAGCATCCGTATCACTAATAAAGATTAGCTCATGTATGGAACATGGGATATGAAGAAAATGTATCACTTGCCCCAACCCCAAAATAAAGAAAAGAAAGAAAGCCTTTAACATACAGAGGTGGACTTCTGCTTCTTATACAAGAAGAAGTTGCAGATACTCAAATTTTACTTTTTAATACTTGTGATAACTGCCATCAAACATATTTTGAGTAACTTTAGATGTAAGGATGTTAAATTTTTTTTCTTTCATGAGCGTGAATTTTATATGATACCTGTTTAGTATGACAGGTGAGAGGAATGGGATGGCAGGCTAGATAGCAAGGCTAACAGCGCTCTCTCCTTGTCTTGTGTCCCCCCTCTAAGTGTCTCAGACTTGTGCAAACCTGATCTGTGAAATGTACAAGATCATGCCATTTAGAAGGAATCCAGGATGATATTTGAACGTATATTTATGAGAAATGTGTTGTAACAACTACAGGTTCCTTTACCAAATCATGCTTGCATCTCAGTGGAATGAAATACCTTGTTACTCCCGACATGATGTTGTATCTGCTATAGGGCCTAGGTTCAAAAGTAAAGAAGATTGACCCATTTATTGCGTTATTTCCCTTCAGATTGTCTCCCATTCTATTTTTGCCTCTATGTACACCACAGAAAATACGTTAAATAGACAGTTTCTATTGTTGTATGCACAGATACAGGAAATGCAGGAACAATTTAACAGGAAAAGCATCACTTAAATTTCCTCCTCCTTATTAGTTTCAGACTGCATCCTGTATGCTGGTTGCCTTATGCCCTTTACAACTTAGAAGCTGCTGCAGTTTTTTGATGGTCTCTGTACGTAATTTGTGTAGTGCTTTGGGATGAAAAGGGCCATATAAATGTAGGGTATTATTATAGTGTACTTTGCTTGACTGGAGAAACTTCATCAGGAAGATTGTTTTATTGGGTTATCTCCTAGGTAACTGTGATTCACTGTAATGATAGTGACTAGCAGTCTTTAAATTGGACAGTAGTGGCACAACTACAACCTAACGGGAATAAAATTACATAGCACCAAGTTAGGTAATGTTGATTAACCATGTACTAAATGGATGTAAAATTATAAGCTCTGGCTTCTTAATACACACACATTTGCAATTCAATATTAAAGGCCGTATTTTCCAAGATTCTCCAGAGGTTTTGGTAACTGCAAGAAGTTACTGCACTATCATATTTAAACCTCTGCATTTCAATTGCATTTAAAATATTTAAGTCATTGTACTATTTCTAAGTTAAAAGTCACGGAAAAATGCTTTGCTATACATATTTTATATATACAGTTGTAGCAGTTGCATGGCAATTAAGACCTCAATTCAGCAAAGCTAATAAGGAAAAAACTCACTTTTCTTGTTATATCTGGAGGACAATTCACACATTTGAAGTTCGTATTTGCATATTATGATAAGAAGCCTTTGGATAATCAGATGAGATATTCCCCCTCCCAGTGAACCACTGCACCAACACATATTTCTTCTTTCTCTCACTTGTGCATAACACTGCCTCTTTATAATTACTCTAACAACTCATTTTAAATGGCCTTAGCAGTACAGCTAATCTATCTTTGCTGAGTTCCACATAGGATGCTTAAGAAACAGGTCACTAAAAACAGAAAACAGATTGTACTGTGTATTCTCTGGGATACCAGAGCAAAGCCAAACACCTTGTCCCTTATTACTATCACCTGTCCTTATCAGCACCAGGGAACAAAAGCCTCTTACTTCCTTTCAGACTTCAGCAACAGGTTCACGTTCTGGTAACTACTTGAGTTTTTTTTTTTTTTTTTTCTATTGCTCCAGAAAAATAAACATATCCAGGCAGTAGAAGTCATTATCCACTTGGTACAATGGAAAAAGAAAAAAAAGTCCCTGCATGATAGTGAGGAAGCTGAGAGATGTGTTGATAAATTGTAGGTTGTTTCCACAAATACAGCCATAAGGATATACTTGCAGATGAAAGAAATAAAACATCTAAAGGGATTTCTAACAACTGTGTCACAGCATCCTTGGAAGCTTCTCATGTAGTAGTGAAAGACTCTCTTGATCCTTCTCTATGTCACAAGTGCTATACAGAGCTTGAAAAATGCATTCCAAGTGCTCTTCTGGAGTACCTATTAATTCTCATAGTTACTCAACTGGGAAATAAAAATTGCCATAGATTTAGATAAAAAGGTTACATCTTAAATTGGTGCTGGAGAGGTTTAAATAAATAGGGTGTCTAGTTATTTATCTACCAGTACTCCATCTGGATTATCAGAATTTGATACTTCTAACATATTAAGACATAGGATGAAGAAAGCAAAGTGGTTTACAATGAGATACCTATGTTACAGTTCAACTGCACAAATTTAAAGGTTTAAATCTAAGCCTGAGCTAGTAGAATTCTGTGTCTTTATAGCAGATGAAGAGATAAGAGAATAAGCACTTAAGAGGTACAATAAATTTAATCATAAGATCTTAAAAGTTCATGCAGACGCACTTCACTTGGGCTATTGATATTGACATCTCTTGGCAGGGACAAACTCTTATGTGACCATATTCAGGCTCTTCTGTGGTGTCTAACATATCAATAATCCTTGTGTCTCTGCTACAGTATGGATCTCCCTCCCCTATTTCCACTGAAACACCATAGCAAAGGTCCTCGCTGGCACATCATCCCTCAAACATTATTGTGCTGCCCCCAGGCTTATCTCTAGCCAGACTTGTGTTATCCCATTTCCCCTTCAAATCTAGCTCAAAGCTCTTTCAATGAGTTCTGCTAACTCCTGTGCAGAGATCGTTTTCCATTTTGAGACAGGTACACCCCATCTGTCACCATCTGGCCTGGTGTTGCTTAAACTGACCCACGATCAACATCCCCTCTCCCCCAAATTCTGTCATTGACATCAGACTCTGAGCCAAGTGTGTATCTGCTGGTGTCTTCCTGATACTTCTCTCATCACTTCCTGCAATTGGAAGGATAGAGAAGAACACTATTGTGCTCCTGATCCCTCAGCCAGTCATCTCAAAATTTCTCTTGATTGGCCTCAGTCTTCTTGTAACTTCATTGCTGCCTATCTGAAATAGTGGACAGTGGTCTGGGGCTGTACTCAGGTAGGAAACTTTCTCTTCACTTCTCCAATACAAGCCCTGGGCAGTCAGCAGACTTCACTAAGAAGAGGGTTCAGGCTGCATATGGGGCCATCTGCTCCCCTCAGGCGACAGTCTCCTACAAGAGTGACAAAACTTTTTGCTTTATGAAAGAAGTTTTGATGCAGGGCATAGGCTGATTTAACCTTGGAAACACTTCCAAACTTGATGAACCGTTGTACTCACCATTGTATGGTTCCACTTGCAGATTGGTGTACACACCATTGTCTGGTTCCTTGTATCTGCTATGCCAGGGCACCTGGGAAGGATGGGCAGTCACAGGGGAGATGTATCTGCTGCACCAGAAAGGAATTTGTTGCCATTGCCTCCTATGCCTTGACTCACCATATTCATCCAGGTGGACAGAGGATAGGGAATACTCTGTCACGCACCCTGTCTGCTGGGCCTGCCAAAGGGAAAGTAGGGTGTGATGCTAGTATAGAAATTATGGGAAGTAGGGAATAAAATCTTTCATTGCTCTATGGAAGTTCACAGCTCTTGTTTTCCCTGTTTAATTGCTTTTATCTTGTCCACAAGTCCTTTGCCTTCCTTCTGTTTTCTCCTTAACCACCGGAGACAGGCTGACTGAATAGCTGTGTGGGTATTTGAATGTTGGTTGTGGTCAACTCATCAAACTTGAAGTCACACTTGCTAAGAAACCCAATAAAGGAAATGTGACTGCATAATTTTATTTTTTCCTTTGACAAACTTTATGTGAAAATTAAGGTATAACTCATTGAAACAGAATATTAAGTATAGCTATTGACAAGGGCCTTTTTCAGTACCGTTTGACAGGTCATGACAGGTAATAGTAAAACTTTGACAATATGTAACAGCTGGGAATCCGGCCCCTCATATCCTTCTCTTAAGAAAGCTGCATTGTGATTACTTCAGTTTCTAACCGAGAAAGAGTGGAAGTGGTTTGACTTGCAAGAAGAACAGATTAATTGAAGGCTCAACCAATAACAGATGTAGCATGAAATCAGAATGTTTCACCAAATTACCGCTGCTCCACTATCATTAACTTTATAAAGAAGCAGGCACTTACCTCTTACAAACCTTATGCATTTTCAGGGAAAATTGAAGCTATGCTCAGGTCTCTATTTTTTGTCTGAGAGTAATGCAACAAAAGTATTTCTGAAGCTGCATCATGTTTTTCCAAACTAAGATTGAAAAAAAACCTCGAGTTTTTTTTTTAATCTGGGGTAGTTTTTTAAATGTGTTTGATCTGATTTATTTTATAGTAATGAACAAGGACAAACATATTTATGGTGTTGCTGTTCTGATTGAAATTGTAACTCACTAGCAGATACATTTTTGTTATTGCACTAACATTTGAATTATTATTTTATTCAGTTATAAATCAGATTTCAGGAGGTGCTAGCTTTCTATTTTTCTATTATTCTATTGAAGATACCACAAAATAAATATCAAAATAAATAAATCTGTAATGCTTTGCATAAGGTTTATAACTGGGTGTTTTTCAAACTGACCAAGTAGTTATAGCTGAAGACAAAAATAAGCAATTTCTTCTTCAAATAGTACTTTTGTTTTGTTTTGTTTTATTTTTATCATACTTAATTTATGCAACTCCAAAGGTTCAAAGTCTTTTCTAAGTATCCTTGTGATACTTTACTAGAATAAATAAAGGGTGCAACACATCCTGTAACCACATAGCATCATAGACTCAAGGATGGTAAAGACCTCCAAGATCATTGAGTCCAACCTTTGAACACCACCATGTCAGCTAAACCGTAGCACTAAGGGCCATGTCCAGACATTTCTTGAACACTTTCAGGGATGGTGACTCCATTACCTCCCTGGGCAGTCTCTTCCAATGTTTAACTTCCTTCAGTTACAAAATTCTTCCTGTTGTCCAACCTGAACCTTTAACAGATGTAGTAAAACTACTTCACAGTGGTAGTAAACTAACATTAGAGTATGTGTCAGTAAAATCCAAAAGAGATGAACAAATTGTTATGTATTTTGTTTGTAGTCTGGGCAGAAGAATAGTGTTGAACAAGAGATATGCTCTTTTTCCTGAAGCAGTGACTCCACACATGCCAGAAGGCAGTGTCTCAGTAAGAGCTGCTGCTTTATGGCATCAGCAGCATAGAAGACAGAGGTGAGGACACTTTTCTACGAAACACATATTGTGTAGAAACATGTCAAAATACAATAGCCTGTGAGTTGTTTGATACCTGATGATTACTTTTTGGTATATAATACACCCACTGCATCATTAGTAATGAACAATTAACCAGTTAGATGCTCTTTTCTTTAGTGGGTGATGGAACCTTGGTGGTGGTTCTTTCTCTCTATTTAAGGGAAGCTGCTGTCTTTCAGAGTGTGGATATGACAGGCCTAGGAATCAAATTCCATTACCGTCTAGGTAGATATGGGAAATGCATTACACACATTATCAGAATATGTGTATTTTGCAAGACAATGAAGTCATCCCTCACCACATCCTGTTTTGAACCAAGCTTTTCATATCTACAGCGGTTTCCCTTCAGTAAGCTAATATCTTAAGTATTCCCTAAAAATCCTGTGCAGGAAAAGATTAACTATATCTGAAAATATCAGAAAAATAAGACTGTACCAGTTTATGTTGAATTTTTGTGAGTGATGAGGAAGTCTGTATGTCACCTCATGCTGCAGCATCGATCCGTGTTAGCCTAAGCAGTCAAGTGGGAAGATATTGGCACGCCTTCTGCTCATTTTGACAGATTTTGTAGCTGGGTTATCAGGAGTGAGAAGTCAGGATTAAAAAGGTGTAGATCTTCTTAATAATACATCCGCTCAGCTAAGATAGGTTGGATAAGTAAATCATGTGAACAAGATGATGGCTGGTTCCACAAATAAAGGAAAAGAGAAAAAAGAATAAGATTTGAAATTACTCGTAATTTTGTTCTTAAGCTTTCCTTAAAGCTATTTGGTGCAAGCCTATAAACTAAAATGAAAGCTGACTGTTATTTGCAAGAATGAACACAAGTTGCAGTGGTGTGACTTCTTCAGCTGTTGCCCATTGGCCATTTTGAGTATTTTTACTAAACATACATCAGGAATACAAAAAAAGGAAAGAAAAAAAGATAAAAAAATAAGAAAAAGGGAAAATCCTTCGTAAATAATATATATAAATCTATAATTTTGACAATTATTATAAGAGTTTCACAGTATTGATCTCTGGAGCCACCATTGGGATTTTTTATTCTATTGAATAATGCACCAGGCTTTTGTAACTGTGGCTCTAGATTACTTCAGTCTAACAATGACTGATATTCTCTGTAATCCATTTCAATATTTTGCTGTTATCTTCTCATATTTCTTAATTCTGATTAAAGTGCAACTCTACACACTGAAACTAATGTCTAAGAATTTTGATTATTTTTAGACATACATAACTTCTCAATTCACAGTGTCCAAATACTTGTTGCATTGCTTCAACTACTATCTGAAGACGGAGCTCTTCATTTGCCAGTGTAATAGATTCTGTGCAATTCAAGGGAAGGTGACAGAAGTTTCTTTTACTGATCAAAAAACAACTGTCTTATGCTTTTAGTAATCCCTTTAGATATGAGTTATTCAGCAAAAATTATTAATGGAAAACAACATCAGTAAAGTCAAACATTTAAAAAGAGATTAATTTCATAACTTGTGAATCAGTTATCATTTTAATTTATTCTGTAATAATGTGCAATGAAGATTGCATTTTGCAATTGCTCTCCTTGATACTGTACAGATTATAATGGTACATCTGACAATAGTTTTAAAAGCAAAGCATTCAACACCTGACTTATTTTGGTTTATTTTACAGAATAAATTTGAAAGAGGTTGAAATAGCATAAGGTGTGGGTGGAGAAAAAAGCCATTTGTTTCTTGGATTTTTTACCATTTTTCAGTAACAGTTTCGTAAGACTGTGTCCATCTACAATTCTACCACAATATATGTATGCTGTCTGACTGTCCAAATTTAGCAGGAACACCTTTAGTTTAATATAGTGTCTCAAGGGGACAACACAATTTAAAAAAAAATATTAGGATTTAATGGTAGAGATAGGTCAGGCTTTGCCTCTGTTCTAATGAAGTTAACACTTTTTCCTTTCATCTATGTTATCTGATGTGTGAACTCTCCAATGGCATGAATTATCCAAACTGTCAGAAAGAAAGACAGACAGACAGACAGAAAGAAAGAAAGAAAGAAAGAAAGAAAAAAAAAGAAAGAAAGAAAAATATAGAATCCATTCTTTGCACCTTTAGAATTCACATCTTTTTTTACAGTCAATTTTGATGTGAAATTAGTCTAGTCTAGCTCATTATGCTACCAGCTGGAAGACCCTATTTTGTCAGTGAAGCATAGAAAATTGAGGTTGATGCAGTGAAGAATTGAGCTTAATATCCAGAAAATGTTCCACTTCTGCGTTGTTCTGTACTGCCTGGTACAGAATTCATGTTGACTATGCAAGTAGTTGTTAACCTGTCATCTTAGTAGTACATGAGAAGCTATTAATCTGCCCTTCTTGTAGCAGGATGGGTAATATTTTAATTCAGATACTGTAGTGGTGCAAACACGGAAGAAATAACCATTGTTCTATATAAAACTGGGATTCATATTAAAAACAAGAAAAAAAAATGGAAGAAGTGAAAGTTCTCACCACTGAATCTGCCTGTTAAAATATTCTTTACTTACCTTTGCATTTGGATTTGGGGTTACAGGATGTCTATCTCAGCAATCCTCTGAAGATGCCATGTATTTAGGTCTAGGAATTAGCCAAAGACAAAATTCATCAGCTCTGCCTCACTTGCTCTGCAGAGCAAGAGCTGTTAGTTATTGCAGATGCATTACAAATGGAGATGATAACTGACCTATTCTGGAAAATATATGCAGATAAAGTGGTATACTTGTAATAATCCTGTTTAGCTACCATCATAAAGGTGATGTCCATTTTACACAGTGGTGAAAACATGTAAAATTAAAAGGTGATCCTTGGTTACTTGCTCTTTTACCCGTTCTTATTACTCAAAAATATCTGCTTAATTCAAGGCAGCTAGCTTGGATATCAAATATGCTTTGTCATGGAGCTGCATCAGGGGTTTTGGCTGTGGTAGTTACTCTTCTTCATAGTGGCATGCATGGCATTATATTTTGGGTATAAGCAGTAATATAAACAGTGCCAAAGATACAGTAATACTTCAGTTATTGCTTAACAATGCTTGCACAGCATTGTGGTTCATCCCCCCGATGAAGCACCATCAACTTTAGGTGATCTTTAGGACACACTATAATCTCAATATCAGGAACACTGTCCACACCAGGAACTTCTGGAACTTCATTTTGCATTCCCAATCTCCCAAAAAAACCCAAAAAAACAAACAAGAAAACCCCCCCACAAATTAAATTTATCGTAATCTGATTTTTGTTTATATAGTTCATTAATGTAGTAAGTAACTGAGTGGACCTGTTAGCTAAACACAAGGTGTAACTCATGCTTTCACAAATTTCTATGAAACCTGTTTTTGACAATATCTTTAATGATGATGTTTTGAGACCTAAAGCACTAATTTGTGATAAATATCAAGGCCTTCTCCATTTCTCATGCTGCACCCATAGTGAGGCAGCAAGAAGTTGGGACTGATCAGGAAGCTGGGAGGATACATACCTGGGACAGCTGACCCCAATGAACCCAGTTCGGCTGAAACAAAATCTATACCATATCTCAGATACCACTTGCATTTAATCACACACACACAGACACACACGCAGACACAATATTCTGAGTTGGAAAGTACCCAAAAGGATCGTCTAGTACATCTCTTAAATTAATGATATCATACTCACATACTCAGCAGTAAAAACTAGCAGGGAAGAAGGAGGAACTAGAGGACATTTGGAATTTACAACATCTGGCTTCCAAAGTACCTGTTACAAATGAAGTAGCACTGCTTATCCTGGAGATGGTTAAACACATGACAGCTGATGGGAAGTAGTGAATTAATTCCTTACTTTTCTTAGCTGTCATATGCACCTTTAGCTTTACCTCTTAAAATGGCTTTATCTCAACATATAAGGTGTTTCACATTCACTCTTGTTATTCTCTTCCATGTCCCAGACTGGGGAATGAGCAAAAACTATGTGTTGATTAGCTGCCTACCAGGGTTAAATCACAATACTCTCCAAAAGAGGTAATGAAATCCTTAATGTTTCAAGTTCTTAAATGTGTGAGAAGAAAATAGCATGTGGAATTCATTGCTTTACTATCACAAAATTTAAGACAAACTCATCTACAGTACACCAGCATAGACATAGCTTTTGAGTGCCACAGTTTTGAAAGAAATTAAATGTATAACAGTTAGTGGGAAAAGTATGCCTTCAAGAGTAGGAATTAATTTAAATAATCACTATGAACCGTACCATTTAAAACCATGGTGTTTAAATGGTAATGAAATGGTGATAGTTTGAAATTATTGCTGAGTGTTAAAACCAGAGTCACAATAATAATGATTTTAACACTTAATTGTGAGATTTTTATGTGGAAAAGTAGCAAATTTTCAACTACTTAGTCATTGAAAAGTATGAAAAAAGTTATAATAATGTTCTTGTATTAATGCTTTAGACAGACTACCTATGGTATACATGGGAAATCGATTTTGGATTTCAAAACCATTGTCATAGGACTCTTGTGTTTATCAATTCCAGTTGCAAGCACCTATTAATATTATAATATAGTGAAATAGCACTTCTGGTACTCTTGGTTGAAATGGCAAGTCCAGATTTTATGAAGTACATGTTATCAAAATCCATTAATTCACGATGCTACACTACATTAGCTCTGAAAGACTAGTAGAAGTTACGGGCACTTTTTTCTGCTGATCTTTGATAAGAGATTTTAATGGCTGAGCCATTAAACCAAGGTGTAATAGTATCTCAGGGCATACCAAGACTGCTGTTCCTTTTTTTTTTTTTTCTTGTAATTGGAATTACACTGTGGAGGAAGACTTCTAGTATTGAAAGCAGGGATTGTGGTTTCACCAGGTCTTCACATAATCCCACTACCTCTAAAAGATACATCCCCTCACAAGACTTACACCCATAGTACATATTAGGAAGAGCCTAATTGATTTCAGTATTTGCTAAACAGACCTCACTGGGAGATTGGAATGACACTTTCAGTGTTTTAGTAATTTCTTAAACTGCAGAGTAGAAGAGTGTATGCACTCATCCACAATATCAGGCTGTAGTAATTAATATTTTTAAACCCTTTGAAGCTACAAAGTTTTAAGGATGGATGAGGAATATTTTTCTTACTTGAAACTTTTTTAACACTTGTAATTTACTTATTTACTTAAATATATACACCAGGCATGTCTTTCACTGTACTTTTACATCTGAGTAGATGAGATAATCTTGTTTCACTGAAACTAGTTATTTTTAAATTATGCACATTTCCTTTGAGTTAAGGGAGAGCTTCTGCACCTTATTTATTCTACTTTTATATAAAATAAATACTGTAATAACAACATCTAAATTAAATATTGGGATAACATATCCTTCACAGAGTCTATAATATAAAATTCACCACAACATGCTTCTTTCAAGCATAAAAATTCATATAAATCAATGTCAATAATGTAACCTTTGATGTCAGGTGTAACACTAGCAATGTGTACAAAATTGATACTTAATATTTTGTTTAATGTTTTGAGGTATCCAGTATAATAAAAAGTTACCTTAGGGAAGGAAGTAAATCCATGGTTTGTGATCACATTGAACTCTAAGCCAGGTTAAAGTCTGTGCTAACAAATTAGAGAAAAGTAATTACAGGAAAGTTTGATTAGATCTCCTTTAACACTGTGTACAGTCTGGTGTTACATTTTAGAAAAATGACTGTTTGCTCTTTCAGACTACCTGTTACTCATGTTTGAAACATAATCTCTTTTTAATTGAGCTTTTTTTCAAAATAGTGTTTATACCAGGAATTTATAAAAATTTTGCCTATGAAAGAGTTTTTAAAGTTTTGTCTGCAGGGAAGTTTATAATAGTTTTACATTAGGAATGTGGATTTAAATAGTGTATTTCTGGAAAATATTGATACAAAACTGATGTCAGAGTTTAAACAGAAGATGGAACAGTTCATATATCAATGAGATCTCCTCCATTAAATAATATGAATAAATATGTTTAATTCTGTTAGATGATCATAAGTCTGTCAGAAATTCATATTTAATACATATTTGCATAAACCCAAAAGCAGATAGCAAACACTGTCTTGACAACAGCTGTGCAGATAGTCAGCATTTAGCATATGTGATAGCGCTGAAAGGTCTCTGGGGTTTGATCTTATTTCATTTAGTTAGTCTACTTCTACTTCAAATTTTGCAAACATTATTTTAAGATATAGCTAGGCCTAGATAGTCTTCCATGGAAGAAACGGATGGTTACCACTTAAATTATCATTTCTGTCTACCCAATTTTCTTTTCATTTTAAGAATGTTTAAAATTTTATTTTACTACAAGGGCTGTTCTTTTTCATTTTGTAAGGATACGTGACTGCTCAGTAATAAGAAGTCCTGTAGAATTTTATTTCTTTAACTTTTTTCTTTTAAATCTCTGAGTCCTGAAAAGAAAGGTGAATGGGCATTCATGAGAAAGTCTAAACCCAGCCACCTCCAAACCTGGTTCTGCTAAAGACACTTATTTTACAATGTCTTTATTCCATTTCTTTACTCTTTTTTTTCTCCTTTTCTTTACTGCAATCTCTTTTTCTCCTCTCTCTCTACACTTGCCTGTCTTAAGCTATATGCAGCTCTTTCTTTAAAATAAATGATAATTGAGGTGGAGGCGGTGTTGAAAACAGCCTCACTCACAGTATAATTAATATAATTATATTATATTATGCATATTATATCACATATACTGCATAATTAATAATTCACTTCTATAGTGTTTCCCATGCAATTAAGCTATCATTTATTGCAGGATTCATAGTTTAAAATTCTATGGTGTATGCCCAAGGACTGATGAAGACTGGAACAGTAGAAAGGTAGACATACTAGAATAACCAGAAAGTTAAATGTGCCACAGCTGTTAAACTAAGAATACTCATACTTCTGTCTGTCTCAATATCTACCTATTGATATCTACATAATTATCAGAAAGACAGGATTTCCCTCAACTGAAGCCCATTTCTTACCTCTTCCAGTAACTGGATCCAAAGTCCCCTCATCCTAACAGAGATCTGAACTCTAGGGTATAATTGTCTTTTACAGTGAAAATGTGGCTTTTATATGTTTCTACTCAGCGAGGACCAGTACAAGAATACTTTACAATCCCGACATACAGCTTCAAGAACCAAAGGTCCAAATAATCAAAGGTCTTTTCAAATTTTGAAATATTCAAGACATTTCTTGAAATCCCATTTTCTTTTGCATATTCTAGCCATCGCTACTCTCTACCCTTTGAGTGAGTATATCCAAGTAGGTGCACTCATGGCTGGTGCACATTAGGTCACAGGAGAAGCTGTAGCTGGTACACTCTGAAGTACAAAGCACATGCATTGCTGGCGCATACTGCATTGCTTCCCATGGCTATGACCCATTGAGAAATATCAGTGACACACATTAACATAAAATTACTGAAAATAAACTCATACCTGTGATTCTCCTCCAGAAAACAAGAAGTGAGGAGCCAATTCAGTTTGAATTCAGCCATTTTAGTTTGCCTCAACTCTGGTTGTCGGGGTTGTCAGAGGCACGTGGGGGCAGGGAGCGTACACCTGGGGCTTGCAGGAGGCAGCCAGGAGTGGGGGAAGCCTCATCCCTGGGGAGACTTGGCCTGGCAACCCCCGACACGAGGCAGGCAGTGGGAGACACTGCGGAGGGGCTTCTCCAAACAGGTTGCGAGCAGGTCTTTGCCAACGGATGGCACAGGAGAGTTGGGTTGGGCCAATGGCTCCCTGTCCTCGGGCGGACTTTGGGAGGGGCTGGGGGATATAAAACCCAACTGTGTCAGGGCTTGCTGCTTTTCGCTGGGGAGGGGCTCGTTACTGTTTGATGCTCCTACACCCTCGCTCCCTCCTTTGCCCTGGTCCCAGCCTGCCTTCTGGCTCTCCTGTCCCAGACAGGCACTGTGCACACCTTCCCCCGGCCTGGGCACAGAAAGCACTGCCCTGCCTCCCTGGGGATAACGCCCTCTTCTCTCTGTCCTCTCTCTCTCCTCTCNGCCGTGCCACCCCGATCCAACCATCCCTGCCTGCCGTGCCACCCCGATCCAGCCATCACTGCCTGCCCTGACACCCCGATCCAGCCATCACTGACTGCCCTGCCGCCCCGATCCAGCTGTCAATGCCTGCCCTGACACCCTGATCCAGCCATCCCTGCCTGCCCTGCCACCCCGACCCAGGCGATCGCCGTGACCCTGTCCAGGGTGCTGCTCCTCCCGTCCGAGCGCCCTCTCAGCCGCGCCTGTGGAGCCGCGTCCCTCCGGGAGCCGCACGGGCTCGGTCAGCCCCAGCCCGGCCCCGGGCAGGCACCGTGCACACCTTCCCCCGCCTGGGCACCGACAGCACTGCCCTGACTCCCTGGGGGTAGCGCCCTCTTCTTCTCTCTGTCCCCTCTCTCTTCTCTCCCCCAGTCCTTTTCCATTTTCCTTTCTTCTTTTCTGTCTCTTCTAGCCGTCTTTCGCTCGGGCAACTTCTTTTCCTTTTCCTTTTGTTATCAATTAGTGGTTCTCAGATACAACGTTTGCCTCGTTTGGCTTCATTTCGTTCCTGACCATCCATTTTTAAACGAACTCCTCCCAGTTCTCCGCAATGCAACACGACACCAGAGGTTAATCTTCACTTCTCTATGATTTTCAGAAATACTTGTAGTGGTTCGACAGCCTTCGAGATGAAAGAACACAAATGATCCGGGCCAAGTGGAAGTACTGTACTTCCTTTCAGAGTTCAGTATGCAGGTTCTTATCAAACTGTATATTCACAACATCTTTATTGCTTTGGAATTATGTGTACCCTTCTAATTTGTCTTGTTAAATCCTGATTTAATAAAAGCACTTCATTAGATCAGCCATTTCAGAAGCACATTGATTTTATATCACTCCTCATTTCTTATACTTCTGTTACCTCTTTAGCATTTTCCTCTTGATACAAATGAAAAGTTCTTTGACCTCTCCATACCTTGTAACTGTCTCACCCTGGGCCTTTTTGAGAAAATTGTACTGAGAGACTGTATAAAGTTATACACAAATTAAAAAAAAAAAAAAAAAAAAAAAAAAAAGCAAGTTACTTATTTGCTACATATGAAGTTGGGTCTAATGAGCTAGAATGTTCAGCACTATTATTCTCACCAATCCAGTGAGATCTTTGTTAGCTAGGCAGCTGCATTGTAGGAAAAGATGACACCTGAAACAGTTTGATTCTGGATGCTGCTGAGTAACCACCCTCTGAATCTTCTAGTTTTTCCCTTTCAATGCCACTAGTATTTGTCTTGAGTCCTTGGCCTACCAGTTATGCTAATCGCAAAAATCATCTTTCTCCAAAATGTTACTTTTCTTCTCTTGCAAGGCTGTAGTCCACATGCTTTGTCACAAATCTTTTTCACAACACAACAATTCTTTCCAGAAATTCAATTCAAGATTATGCAGCAACATTGCTAAATTGCTAAGTCAACTGAAGTACAGGGAGAGGATATTTAATTGTTCTGTCTACTTTCAAATTAATTTGGAAAGATTGGGTTTGGGGGAAGGATAAATAGTTTTCTAAAATGAAGATTCAATATTGCACCCTTTTTTTCCCCCCTACTATATTTCTAATGTGCTTTGGAGGAACAAAACTGTTGAAACTGCAAGATGGATAAACCTTTCAGGACTCTTCAGTTTCATCAATAAAGAGTTCAGAAGAAGTAGAGGAAAGGTGATATAGAGAGGAAAGAGAGAAGGGAAAATGTTTTGAAACTGTGGAAACATTTCTAAGAGTTTTGCAAGAATAAACCTCATTTCTATATATTTCTTTAAGTAACACATCCAAAGGGGCTTGAAAGACAAATTTGATAATATTCATGTTTTGTTTCCAATGAAAATTAATTCCTGGATTTAATTAAATCTTTACTATTTATATTATGATGAAGAATCACAACATGCACTGAACAACAAATATTCTGGATTTGAACTACGTATCTGCTGTATTTGAGCTGAATGAGGAAATGATTCAATTAGACACCCCCTGCTTCAACCCTTAGGAGACATGTCTGCCAGAGGAGAGAAAGTACAGCTATTCTGCATCACTGAGCTGACTAATTCAACTTTCTGTGCGTGATTCAAACATCAAAGCAGCTCCACCTTTTTTGAACGTCTCTACCAATGTTCTGAAGAAAAGTTTGGCTGACTCTTTCAGAAAGTCAGCTAGAATTAGGAATATATAAAAGAAACCCTCATGATTAGTCTAGAGGAGTTTTTACTTTTTTTGCTATGAAACATTGTACGTTACCTGGAATATTCAAACTAATCCTGTTACTGTTGCAATTAATCTACATAGTCTTCTATTAAATTACATGCCAACTTCCTTGAAACTGCCAAAGTTAAAGAACAAGTGTTGCTGGTAACATCTTCCTGTGAATGTTTTTGAATCTTCCATTCTGAAAAAGCCACAGATTTCAGATTATAATTATTCCTGAGTGCTTTATAAGCAATATTTTCTTTTCAGGTGTCATTCTCAGTGTCATTGAAGATTTAATTAGTATTATTAAAGAGTAATTTACTTCTAAGCAACACTCTTCATTATATCAAAGACCCTTTTCATGCTATCAAGTATAAATAAATGTTGCTTTAGCAAATAGATGTACATAGCCTTTATCTCCTCCCCAGAGGAACAATACTAGAATGGCAGGGATGTTACCGTTTAAGTGAAGCCCAGTAGATGAATTATAATAACTTATTCAGTCTTTCTGACAATATTTAAAACATTCGTTTAGGAGAAAAGAAAGAGTGATAGACAGCCCTTCATTGGAGACATTTGCCTCCTTTTTTGAAGACATGTGAATAATCAGCATTTTCTTTTTGTGGCCATGAAAATCTGATAAGATCTTGTAGCAAAACATTGTTATGAACAAAAGCATTGCCTTTCCCCATTTCTATCTGTTATGGAAATGTCACTGTGTTTATCCTAAGGGAAGATGTAGAGAAAATGTTCCTTCAAATCCTAACAGATTTAATCTTTCTTGCTATGCCTGAAAAAGAATGTTTTTGACTGCTATGCTCTGTCTATGAATGGACCCACCAGGAGTACATCATCACTGTGCCCAATTCATTCATCTGCTTCCAGTTCACTTCACTGGATCCCAAAGAGGAACATGGGCATGCCAGAGGCAGTAAACTCTCTGCAGAACGGCCTCACTGTTTATGGGATTTCTTGAGAGAAAAATGGCATTTTGTAGACATGAGAAAAAAAGTGAGGTTTTTCACATCACCTTATTTTGGGATAGAAAGAAAATGGGCCACTTCTATACATAAAGTTATTTTCTGTACCCAGATATAGTACTTATGGGATTAAATAATTAGATAGCATTCAACTCATGACCTGCTTTTTTAGATTTAATTTAGAAATCCTGATGATGCACACAATAAAAAACCAAACTGGAATCAGGCATACAGTTTATCATATTCCCCATTTTTCACTGCAGTCAAAAATGAGGTAGTGAGGAGAAGAAGGTTGTATAAAAAAGGTTTTTGACAGCATCAACAGTACAAGTGTGAGAGGTTGCAGAATTCAATAGCCTGATGAGTACGAGACTGCTGTTGCTCTTTGTCCTCAGGTCCAGCCAGTGGCAAGGGTGAGCACAATTTCCTGATAGGCAAGCATGCATGAATACACAGAAACACAATATATATACACATGGCTAACCACATGGATCAGCAGAGACGAAAAACATAGTACTCAAACAAGCATGGATGGGCTGATAGCTGTCTCCTCTCTCCCGAATAAGGTTGAAATCTGCTGACAGAATACCTATACTTATACATATACAGATATTTATATGCATTATAAATTGTAGAAACTCAGCCAACCCAGTAGTTGCTTCCAGATCCCCAGATTTCTCAAGCTGTTGGCATTGAAATGTGCAACATCCCATGACTCATAGCCCCACTCCATTACCAAGTTCCTAGACCTTAGGTCTCCCCAGTGTTAATCTCCTAGACTACTTGCTAACTATTCTGGCTTGAATTACACACATGGACATACACAAGTGTTACATAAAAATGTCACACAGAGGCCAATTACTTTTATAGAATCATAGAATATCCGATTTGGAAGGGACCCACAAGGATCACTGAAGCCCAACTCCTGACCGTGCAGAAAACAGCCCAAAGAATCACAATGTGTGCTTGAGATCATTGTCCAAATGTTTCTTTGACTCTGTCAGGCTGGTGCTGTGACCACTTCCTTGACGTTCCACTGTTCCAGTGCCCAACCATCCTCTGAGTGAAGAGCCTCTTTTAATCTCTAACCTAAACCTCCAGTGACATAGCTTCAGGCCATTCCCTTCGGTCCTTTCACTGGTCACCAGAGAGTGAGCAATCAGTGCCTGCCCCTCCATTTCCCCATGTGAAGAAGTGTAGACTGCAATGAGGGATCCCCTCAGTCTCCTCCAGGCTGAAGAAGCCAAGTAACTTCAGCTGCTCATCATAAGGCTTCCCCTCCAGACCGTTCACTGTTTTCAAAGCCGTCCTTTGGACACTCTCTAATAGCTTTTTATATTTTTTATACTGTGGTGCCCAAACCTGCACACAGCACCCAAGGTGAGGCCCCACCAGCACAGAGTAGAACAGGACAACCACCTCCCTAGCCTGGCTGGCGATGCTGTGCCTGATGGACTCCAGGACATGGCTGGCCCTCCTGGCTGAGTTATATTCCATTTGCCATCGACCAGGATCTGCAAATCCTTTACTGCAGTGCTTCTGTCCAGTGCCTCATTCCCCACGTTTGCATGTCTTTTAAATATTCCCCAGGATGGGGACTCAACCACTTCCCTGGGAAGCCTGTCCTTACGAAGAAATTTTTTCCTAATATACAATCTAAATCTCCCCTGACACAACTTGATGCCATTTCCTCTTTCCTTATCACTTGTTACTTGGAAAAGAAACCAGCACTCACCTTGTTACCACCTCCTTTCAGGTAGTTGTAGACAGCTGTAAGGTCTCTCTGCCCTGAGCCTCCTTGTCTCCTGGCCAAATACTGCCACGTCCATCAATCATGCTTCATAAGGCGTGTGCTCTGAATCCCTCTACAGTTTTTGCCTTTCTCTGGACTCAGCTGAGCACCTCAACCTCTTCCTTGTACCGAGAGGCCCAAACCTGAGCACTGGTTTCAAGGTGTAACCTGACCAGTGCCCTATATCCATCCAAGCCATGAGCAGCCAGGTTCTCCAGGAAAATGCTGTGGGAATCAGTGTGAAAGACTTCACTAAAATCTAGGTAAACCATAACCACTCACCCACTTTCACTCACCCACTAAGTGGGTCATATCTTGTAGAATGAGATCAGGTTAGTGAAGCATGACCCATTGCCTTTGGACTTCTAGTTGCAAATTCATCACTGCCTACCTGAAAAGCTAATAATCTGATGGCAGTATGGGGGTAGGAAGCTTTCTTGCCCTATCTTAAACTTCCTTAAGGTGTGGGTCTGGGCTGCATATTAGGCCTTCTATTCATTCCCCTCAGGAGACAGTCCCCTATGACAATGAACCATCTTTTTGCTGTATGGAAGCTGTCTTGACACAGCTCTTGGGCTGACATAACTTTGGAGATGCTTCCCACCTTTATGAACCATTGTCCTTGACTTTGGTTCCACCTTCCAGGGCACCTGGGAAGGTGGGGCAGTACAGAAAAGATGGATCTGCTGTTCCAGGCAGAAACATGTTCCCATTGCCCTCTGCACCTTCAAGTCTCCACATTCAGCCAGGTGGACCAATGATAGGGAATCCTCCTTATTATATGTCCTGTCTGCCTCTGAGTCCTGTCCCAGAAAAAGTAGGGTGCAATTCCAGAATATTCCAGCGCAGTTTCGATCTCTCCTTCAGACTCCCTGATGCTTCTCAACCCACACTCCTTCTCCCAAAGCAATGGCACTAAGCAGAGGAGTTCCTCTGCCTGGGCACACCTCCCAGGGTGCTGCTGCCTGGTGCTGGTGTAAAAGCAGAGCACACCCTGCAGCCTGACACCCGCTGGAGCTCCGTCTGAGCAGCTGTGTCTGTCACCATGGGTGCAGTGTCTAGAGTTGACATGGCCTTCTGGCAGTTTTATGCCATTGCTCCCTGGTCGAGCTGACAGAGCTACAGTCCTCTTCCTGCACACCCTTCTGTGGCAGCTAATTCTGTGTGAGGTGCCATGCCATGCCCTCACTGATGTGCCACGCCCCAATTGCCCGTTCTGTTCTCAGCACTGCTGGCCACTCAGAGGCTTCTTTTACTGAGGGCAAGGGCATGTTTGGGCACTGTTGCTCCTCTCCTTGACAAGTTCCATCAACCACTGTCAT
Organism: Myiagra hebetior; assembly: GCA_013397015.1. Lineage (NCBI taxonomy): Eukaryota > Metazoa > Chordata > Aves > Passeriformes > Monarchidae > Myiagra > Myiagra hebetior. The sequence goes on along the minus strand of VWZQ01004330.1, from coordinate 1,041,123 downwards.
GCGAGCTACAGGCTCCAGGCAACTCTCTTTCCTCCTCTGAGGTTTCCCCAGTTTGGGAAATCCTGCCAGGATCACGCTAGGATGCTCCTCTGTGTATCATCCTGGCACCAGATCTGCTTATCAAGTTACATATCAACTCCTATCAGCTTCAGAATAGGTCTTCAGAATCACAACAAAACAGATTAAACGTTTCAATAGATTGCTGGACTGCTAGAAAGAAGCTTCTGTTACTGCCTCCAAAATTACCACCTTTTAACACAGTTCTGACATTGATAGGTAAGAATTTCATTGATACATGAAGATATTTTCCTTCAGTTTTACAAAAAAGGCCTCTTCACTTATTACCATGTTGAATGAAAAATTCTCAAGAAAGTAATTAAGAGCACCCTTTGATTTCCATTTCCTTTGAATTTCTAAAAGGAAAAGATTAACTCAGATTCTTAGTGAAGGATTAATCTCATCAAACAAATATAAATTGGCAGGGCGGATTAATCTCACCTAATAGATGTCCACAGCGTAGAATCTTTATCTGAACTAGTCATGTAAAACTCTCATATAATCAATGGATAGAACAGGCACTTAGAAGGTCTCATTCAGCTGACCTATTTTAGATACTTATATTGGAACAAATACATACTTCTCTCCAGTGACTAAGAAAGAAGCTTAGAATGACTAGCTCCAATGTCAAGCAAACATACTTCTAACAAACTGCAGAATCTAGTGGACTAGGATCAAATTAGGACTTGACTTATTCCCACTGAAGTATAAAATTGGATTTTAAGATTCCTTTAGAGCCAGAGAACATTAGTGTTACAAAACACATTAACTTTTCCCCAGATGTCATTATCACACTTCTTCCTAACAGCTTTGAGCTACATCTAGATTAATCCTGACCTGTCATCATGTATTCGGATTTTGCATATGATTGAGGCCAATTTCATAGGTAACCTGAAGATTTAGGCATTTTAGTTTTACAAGAAAATTTCACCTGGAATTCAGGTCTAGAGTCATACAACTAAATTTAAAATTTAGAGATCTACAGTTCAGAAGCACAACTCCAGACTATATACATGCACGTTTACACTCATGTGTGAGCACAGGATTCAAATCTGTTGCCTAATCAATTCGGAACTGGTGCAATTACTGCCATTTGAGGTATGTGAGCACACCCGAAGCACTCAGCTGGGCCTAGCAATTGTGTTACAAGGCTTACATGACCCCGCCCTTGTGGGGCACACCTAAAACCAGCTGTGATTAGATTGCAGGTACTTAGATCACGTGCCTATGCTCAGGCAACTAAACAACCCTCCTACACAATGCCCTCACCTGTGTCTAAAGAGCTCTTTTGCTGAGCCAGATACTGCCAAACTGAATAGAGAAGGGAATAGGTATGTCTTGGCATTTTTTTGGTTTTGTTGGTTTTTTTCTTCTGAAAGAATGAGGACTGGAAAATGTACTGGTGCTTTGTAATCACTTTAATAAAAATGCCTAATTAATTATTTCTAGGAGAAAAATTGACTAAACTTAACAAAAAAAAAAAAAAAAAAAAATAAACCCCAGGAAATGGGGTTTTGAGCAACTGCCTGGGAAAGTGGTACATCAGGTTAGTGAAACAGATGTGCACAGGGAAGACAATGTGGGAAAAGAGAAAAAGAAGTTGTCCCCCAGAATCTGTCCTGGTAAGCAACATACACATGCTGAATTTCTGTTTTTCTTTTAAGGGATATCTGTACCTTATTTTGGCACAAAAATATTGCGTAACGATTATTTAATTTATGGCATATTGATCTTTAAGTGTTTCCTCTTATACACAGATGCAGAATATTTATGCTATGTTGGCATGAATTTGCTTGAAAACTAAAGGAGCACTAGGGTGAGTTATTAAATAAGTGCCATCAGGGGGGAAAATATAACATTTTGCAATTACATAGACCTTTTCTAGACAAAGATAAGTGTTTGGTTTTACTATATGTATGGTCTACAACAAAAGACAAGCAATTTCTTTTATTTTTTTGGGTATTGAAATTGAAGATAATTAAAATCATAGAACCATAAAATCATAGATTATTTTGAGTTGGAAGGGACCTTAAATATCATCTAGTTCCAACTCCCTTGCCAGAGGACAGAGACACTTTCCTTTAGACCAGGTTGCTCAAAGTCCCATCCAACCTTACCTTAAGCACTCCCAGGGCATCCACAGCTTCTCTGGGCACCCTGTTCCTCTGTGTCATCACCCCCATAGTAAATGTTTTCTTTCTAATATCTAATCTAAACCTATTCTCTTTCAGTTTGAAGCCATTCCCCCTTTTCCTATCACTGTAAGCCCCCATAAAAAGCCTCTCTCCATCTTTCTTTTATCCCCTTTAGGGTACTGGAAGGCTGCTATAAGGTCTCCATGCAGCCTTCTCTTCTCCAGGCTGAGCCCCAACTCTCTCCCCTGTCTTCATAAGAGAGGTGTTTAAACCCTCTGACCATCTTCATGACCCTCCTTTGCTATGCTGGAGACCTCAGTGCTGACTCCAGATGGGGTCTTAAAAGAGCAGAGTAGAGGAGCAGAACCATCTCCCCCCAACTGGCTGGCCAGGCTCCTTTTGGTGCAGCCCAGGGTACAGCTGGATTTCTGGGCTGTAGGTGCACATCGCTCAAGGCTGTCAAGGTCCCTCTGAATGGCATCCCTTCCTTCCAGCATATTGAGTTGTTTACTTTGCGTGCTTCCATTTCCTGTATATCAAAACTTTGAGGTACTTGTACTTTGATCTATTAATTTAGGTCTGGATACCCAATGTGGAAAAAATTTGGCTTTAGAGTATGACCCTGCAATAAGTCAGCAGTGAAGAGAAGAATACCTCTTCTATTTCAGCCACACCTGAAAGTCTTTTAAATTACATATGTGCAATAGACAAACATACAGGTAGGGGTAGTATCCTCAGACCTCTGAAGTTAGATGGCATATAGAATTACAACATTAAAAAATAATTTAAATTGGAAAAGATCCTGAAGATCATCAAGTCTAACTGTTAACCTTACATTGCCAAGTCTACCCTTAAACCATGTCACTAAACCCATACTGTGTATGCAAGCTTATACATCCTGATCGGACTGCTTTTCCTTTTCATGAATGCTGAATCATTTCCTGAATAAACCTCTGCATATAGGAATGAGAAGGCTACACTATCTTCAGACTACTGCTTGGAATAGGAAATAAACCTAACTCTTTTCTTTCGTTTTAATGACCTTTGGAGTGGTGGTGGTGGTGGGAAAATATATTAGTATTGCTTTTTACATTTAGCGCCAACTGTCCCTGAACTTTATTTGGGTGAAGAGTGGTTCTTTGCATAAATTCCACACAGAAAGGAAGAATAAGTAGAGCAGAAGAAAAACACAGAAAAAAACCTAACCTGTATCTTAATTAAAAACAAAGAAACAAACAAACACAAAACAAAAGGTACAAAAGAAAGGAAATTTTTCTCCTTCTTTGACTTCCCAAATATTCTTAGGAAGATTAACTGTCTGATTATTCTGTGATATTAAGGTATGAATTTTCTAATTTTTTTTTTTTTTTGTATTATAAAGGTATTATTTTTTTTTTTTTTTTTTTTTTTTTTTTTTTTGTTCCAAAGGCTAAGATACATAACACAGCTGGGAAAAGTGGGGATTTTTCTCACTAAAAAAATACCACTTGACTATCAGAAATATTTGCCACACTGCATAACTATAGATTATGGTACTTATTGAAATCAATAAACAATAGACTTTTATTGATATCTTTTTGGTTTCTTTAAACGAATTCAGAACAATATAGTCTCCATTAGAAGTCCATCCAGAACTTCAGGAATGATGAAGTCTGTGAGAATTTCACTTTTTCAGAAGAATGTGTCCCTGATTCCCTCAGGCTGATGCATCCATAATGAATGTCTCTGGATCTATGCTGAGCCCCATTAAATCACTTTCCTGGATACAGAAGTACATCCATATGAATCAGCCTGTTGATCAAGCCCTGTGTTCTGGCAAAGATCATCAGATTGATGCACAGACCATCTTGAAGTTCCATTTAACCACTTGAAATGGACTGTAAGTGGGAGTTAAATGCTTTATAGGTTTCTGATGGCTTTTCACAGAAGGAATTACACCCTAAGTGAATGCACAGGCTACCCATATCTTTTATACAGTGTCAGGAATTCATAGGCTGTCTTTGTTCAAAGAATTCCTTAATCATTTTTACACTATAGATTTCTCACAGGAATTGTTTTGTGTCTCAAATACTGATACCTTACAAAAAGTTTTATACATGGATTTTATTTTTATTTAAACAGGAATTACTAATTCACCATTGTCAGAGAGTCAGAGGATTAGGATATTTTTTTCATTCTATCAAACCCTTATTAGCGCAATACAAAGAATAGGACAAAGTTACTTGTGGTTTTTTGTTGGTTTTTTTTTTTTTCTCCCTAGAAACAAAGAGGTGTATATATCATTTGTCTTTGATTTCTCTCTGCCTTCACTTATGTTAGTTATTTCATCAAAGCCCACATAGTAAGTTAATTCTGATAGAGATATCACATAGTCACACCGGAACACAGAATCATTCATGGTAGAAGGGGCCTTTTGAGAGCACCTACTCCAGCTCCCTGTTTGAGTAGGGTCAGCTACAAAATGGTGCTCAGTACTAAGTCCAGTTGGGTTTTTACTGTCTTCAAGGACAAAGACTTCACACCCTCTGTGGGCAACTTGTGCCAGCATTCTCATAGTAAAGAAGTGTTCTCTTGTGTTCAGATGTTATTTCAAGTGTTTGAATATTTGCACATCGCCTCTTGTTTTGCCACCGGGCATCGCTGGAAAATAGTTTGGCTCCCTTGTCCTCATTACATCCCTTAAGTGTTTATACTCATTGATAACAGCTTCCCTAAGCCTTATCTTCTCCAGACTGAACAGCACCAGGTTGCAGCCTCTCTTCATGTAAGAGAGGCTCCTGTTCCTTTATCATCTTTGCAGCCCTGGTCTCGACTCACTCCAGTAAGGCCACATCTCTTTTGTACTGGAGAGCCCAGAAGTGGACCCCAGTACTCCAGATGCAGCTGAATAGGTTACATGATACAGATTGCAAAGGTGGTAGGAAATATTGAAAAAACTTAGAAATGCATGGAGTACTTCAGATCTCTTTGTCAATGCCCATTATGTAGGGCTGCATGTTTAAAATAGTGGCTGGATATGTTTTTTGTAAGCTTCTACATATATAAGAACTTTTATTTTTTGTGAAATGCTGATTTTGATAACCTTGATCCTCAATCCTTTTATTCCACATACTTTTAGCATATATTATATTAGAGGAGACAAATGAGGGTCTGAATTCACTTTTATCTGCTTGTGCCCTACTCTAAGTAGAACTTACATCTGTGGCAGATTTATTTCATTTATGGAGACAGTTCTCATTAGAAAATTACTGAATTTTAAATTCTGACAGAGTATTGATTCGCAAACCAATAGAGATCCACAAGCCATTGTAAAAGAAACTATTTAATTTATAAAAATTAACATTTTTATAAATAGCAAAGTTTCTGGAATACAGATAAAATGTAGGAAACTGGTGTTTGTATCTAAAATTTCTACTTCTTACAGCTTATGGAAATCTTTTTCCTGGTTGAATTTGTTGGGGGTTTTTTGATTTTTTTTTTCCCAGTCTTTGTACATCAATGGGTTTTACAAAAAAAAAAAAAAAGTCACTTTTGCTTGTACTTGTTTAGATAAGATTCTCTTCATTAATGAAATCATGTATGCTGCCACAAATTTTCAAGTGGTAAAAGAAACTTTAGCCCATGCTTGTGAAGCTGTTATTAAGAATGCACTTTCATTGCAAGGGCCAAAGTGGTGATAAGCAGAGAAGTGAAAAATATGAAGTCCATAGGAATGAAGGAAGGAAGGAAGGATAGCAATGCATAGTTGTTCAACTGTTTGCAATATTAGCTCTCCAAAATCATTAATAGACTATTTGATGGTAATACTTTTAGACTTGAAACAAGAACAAGGGTATGACAGGTGACATCCCTAATTTTCAGTTAATGAGGTTTCTAGCTACAGATAGTCTTTTATTCACCACTGGTAAGACCATGATAGGAAATATATGTGCTGCCTTGTCTGAAATCTAGCATGAAGACACTCAATGGGATTGAGTCCAGAGGAAAAAATACAAAATTATAAGCAGTCCTTAGAATTTAGCTGAGAAGATTGTTCATGGGGTTTGTTGTTGGGTTTTTTTGTTGTTTTTGTTTATTTGGTTTGGTTCATTTGGTTTGGTTTTTTTTTAAATAATTTAAAAACTTAAATAGCAAAAGTGAAAGTATTATCTGTGCAGATGACAGAATATATAATTACATAGTGAACTATAGAAAGTTTCACTTAGATGCTAAATACAAATTTCTAGTAAGAACAGTATTAATTGCTTATGTAGGTTGCAAAATCTCCTTTGCTGATTTTTTTTTTTTTTTTTTTAAAGAAGAGTGCTTTTATCTGTAGAGCCTAGGGTATGTTAGATCTCACAGTTGATGTAGCAGAAAGTAGGACTGGGTAAATTTTCAAGGTTTTGTTTCTCTTTTTCTGCCATGATATTTGTTAACATAGTGACAGTGATGCTAGGGTTTTCTGATTAGTTAAGGTTTATCTGTTAATCATAGAATCACAGAATCATGTTTTACATAAGACCAGCCCTTCTCATAACGTTTCCGGTCTTTTTCCCTCAGACTGCCTTGCCCTTCACATTCACTCATCAGTTAGCATAGCCACTCTGACACCTTCCCTTATTAGTTACATAGTCCTGGTTGGCCTATAGTTCCTTGGCAGCCCATCTCTTCATGTGACTGAGGATGTCAATTTCCCGTGTTTGTCTTCATCACATTTGATTGCCAGTTTTGTGTCTGTATGTTTTGTTTATGGCTTCCCCCTTTTCCACAGTAGCCCATTTGACAAGGTCTCCATCAGTTAATCTTACTGGAATAATTGTTCCCTAGTTCTATATGCCATTTTATTAGAGTACTGACCCAGGCTTGGGTCTTGTTAGTGCCTGTTACTGTCTCTCTAATTCTTGGTCAGTGAGGTTTGTGTCCATATATGTTCTCATGTATGGCTTCCTCCTTTTCTCATTGTTTCTTTTTTGCGTTTAAACTGCCCTTGATCAGATATCCTTAGAGGAATATTCCCTTTCTTCTCCCACACGCCCTTCAGAGTATCACAGTAACTGGGCTCCTATTACTAAATTTATTATATGTCAGTCACACTTCTTTCAAATTAACAAAAAATTCTTGACTTCGTATATGAGATCTTTTCCACTTCTTTTCCACAACAAGATTTTGAGTGTAAAAGTGTTAGCATACAAGGGACAATAGTGTATATCACTTGTGTCTTGATCCATTACTAAAGTTCATTATATTTATCTTGCATCTAAATAGACACTAGAATAGTTTGGGGTTTTTTCTTGCCTTACAGAAAGTTTTTCCAGATATAATTCCTATTTAGCTTAATGTAACTTTCTAACTATTAATTACATCAAATGCCAATGATACAGAGAGATCTAATCTACACAAACTCGATGAATTACAGTTCCTCTGAAAGGGATGCTTTTCTCTTTTGAGCAACACTCCGATTCATAATTTTTAAAAGAAATGTCAAGTAAGCTTTCATGCTTAAGGTATAGAAAGAAAAGCAATCAAGCACTAGTCTGTTTTTTGAAAGACATATTTAAAAGCTTTGGAAAGACTGTTTCCAAATAAAACCTAATATTTAACCAGATATTCCACACTGATTTTCATGATAATCATCCTATTTTCAGTCTGTCTCCTGTTATTATAAGGAATAAAAAAAGAAGAATAATTGGAAAAGAATAAGGCAGGCCAAAGGGTAAAGCTTCTGTTAAATTATTTTCTGCTCACTTGACAAAATCTCGGTGTTATGACCTTGCTAAGCGAAAAGTTGAATAACTGAATATAGTGAATAGTGGATGACAGGGCAAAGCAAATGAGGAGGTAACCAGTGATATCATCTTGGAGTGATTTGGTTGACCACCTTCCTGGAATCTGGCTATAAACCCACACAATCACATACTCTCACACCATCCTGCAACACACAGAAGCTGAGGACTCAAGGCGTTGATGCTGAGCCCTGCCAGAGCCTGATTCAGAGACTGGGGGGAGTGAGTGTCACACGTCCCCAGGCTGGCCTGGTCTGACTCACTGATGTGGTCACTGGAGCAGGTGTCAGGTGCCTGCAACAGCTACCCGTGCATGTGTGTTTGTGTAAGTGTCTGTGTAAGTGAAATGCTTTTCCTTACCCAGCCTATTCTGCTTCATATGTTCATCTTGGCAATGCCCTTTTCTCTCAGTGGCAGACATCTAATAAATTGAAATAATTCATCTTTACAGATCTCGACACATTTGAGGTGATTTAGTGAATTTTAGCTAATCTCATATATACTTCTTAATTACAGATAGAAAAATGAATTTTTGTCCAACTTGAGGTTTACAAACTGAGATAGTAGCAATAATAAAAGTGGCCAGGCACAGAAAACCTTTCAAAAGTAAAAAGTAGATGGTCCACACATCCACAGTGGTGTGAGTAAATTAAGAATTTTTGTTGACATAAAAAGAAAACTACAGTAGAAAAAAGTACACTGTGATTCAAAAGGTAAATAAATAACATTATTAAAATAAATAGTTGCTTTTAAATTAAGGGAAGATCTTTGGGATACCTTCTGTTTTTTTCTGGATTTCTAAATATTAGTAAACTAAACAAACCTTAAACTATTCTCTTGTGCTGATACTAACCTGTCACACAGTACCATTAAATTCTCTTGCTCTCTCAAATACTGCAACTACTACAAATTGTGTATTGGAAATGGCTACCGAGTGGTGCTTCTTCCTGAAATATGTCCAGGAATTGTTTGGAAAAGTTCTTGTCAGTTTGGGATGAAAGCACACCAGCAACTGTTCCAATAAATAATCAGGATCGATAATTTAGTCTGGGTGCTGGTGGACTGATGCTATTTATTTCATTCTTAGCTACATGAAGCTCAAGGGAACTGCCAGAGCCTGCCTTCTAGACCACATGCTTGGCTGTCCTTTCCATGTACAGAATGAGCCTGCTCCCGTCTGCCTCATCTCCAGCAGAATTAGAATGACCAAGCCCCTCCTACAAGGCAGGATTCCAATATTGAGCCTTAAAAATATATTTATACAGCTATGAATAAACTCATATTTAAAAAATGTAAACTTGGTGCACAGTTCCTGTGTTTTCAAAAGTGAAGTTTGCTTTGGTTTCAGATTTTTTGAAGTTTATGAGAAGTAAAAAATCTATTCTGCAATACATTTTTAATGCCTTGCTCATTCCTGGTAACAAATATGATATATTCATTGAGGATGAATGCAGTATTTACTTGTAGTGATATCTTAATGTCCAATGCCTTTACCACTGGTAGCATTGTATGGAATGGAATCTATTTAAGTATAATACTGTAAAATTCTGGAAAAGTTATCAACTTTTTAAGGATGTTTAGATAAAATCTAGAAATGTTTAGTATATACAATGAAATGCTTAAATCCCACAAATTCTATTAATTTAAAGGGAACATATGTTGCATAAAGTTTCTGAACAAAGCATTTTATTCTAGGAATTCTTATTGAAGTCGACATAGTGTATTTAGATTAATTATAGTCCAGAACCCCTAAGTTCTACACTATATGAATTGTGAATGGTCTTTTTTAAGCAGGGCACTACTTTAATTACTTTTTTAAACTTTTCTGAAAACTGTGAATGTGACAAGCTGATTTCCCTGAACTTTTATTTTTTTCAGGCAGAAAATTGAACCAAGCATGATAATTTAATTAAATTTTCATCTGGTATGAATATCTATTGATTATGTTGGATTTTAGTTTTAACCAACCACCACTTTTCCTTTAAATAAAATCAATAATTAATTTATGTTTTTCAAACACTCGGTAGACTAAGAGGTTAAAATTCTTCAGATCTCAAATCAATAAACATACTAACTACAAGCTTTAACTTTAAACACGTGGCTTATCTCTCTAGTGAATCAGTTTATGTATTGAAAGTGTATTTTTGTGTTCAAGTGTTACAGTTTTTTTCTTGGTTTCGAACAAAGGTAAAAAGACTAATCCCATCAAAGGTGTTTTTGACATCATTCAGTTGTTACTTGCATTAAATTTCAGAAGACAGTAATTTTTAGTATCCTTACTCTTTTCTGTTGTGTATATGAAAAACATATTATCATTTGAAAATTTCCTTTTATCTCCAAACAATTAAAATTTAATTATTTTACTTGCTTTCATTAAAATGGAGAGGGGAAGTTAATTAAAATTAAATCTTTATGTAGCTGCATGAGTGAGACGTGAACACATTTCTTGTGTTTTTCAGACTTTCTACCACCCTTTTTACTATAGTTTTTGGGGCAAATTATTAGAGAAGGGTACACTTTTAAAAGTGTGTGTTGTTTTCTACTAAAAACAATTAAAAAAAAAAAAAAGACACAAAGCAACACCACAATAAGCATGTAGAGCATATCCTCAACTTAGGATGTCCCAATTGCACATCAGAGTAAATTATGGAAATAGGGTGGTAAAATAATACAGAAGACACTTTTTCTTTAAAATTGGGGAAATTTCTAAGGATTGTTACACTTAGATGAATGAAATTTGTTCGCTTATGTCTTAGGCAATAGGCGATCCACTTATACTCCATTGCCTGGTCTGAAATATTTGAAAAACATTTATCAACAGATTATTTCATTCTTTTTAAAGTTATCTTATTCTGCTGTTTAGAAGTTCAGGGCAAGTATATCCTAAATTACAGCACCTCCAAAAATAAAAACCTGATATTACAATTTTTATGACATTTGAGATTAGCTTTACTGTTGAAGACAAATGAGTAAGAGGAAAAAGAATGAATCCATGCAAACAAAGTGAAAACCTGTATCACACATAGCGGATTATAGCTTTTCCATTTTGAATAATTCTTAAGCATGAAGAGATTATCCAAATTACTGTGCAGCTGTATGAAAGCTGTTTGGTATTAGTATAATCATACATGTCACAAAGAGTGATGATGCAATATTATACAATCAGAATTTACCGAATATAGCTGTCAATGCTATACCTAAGCCTCTTTTCAAAGGAACTGGTGTTTAGAATTTAAATCTGAACTTCTACTTCTTGGAGAAATGGAAGTGCTGGGAACTAGTATTGTAAGATTATATCAAAGAAATGCTGATCAGAAGAGCAGATAGTCTGCAAAACCACACAATACAGATCATAAAATCTTTAATTTTTCAAGATCAAAGCTCAGCACTATTCAATTTTCTACACCTGGGCACCACTCTTAATCTAGCTTTTTGCTTTACATTTTGTTCTGCCTTGATTGAAGAAAAAAGAAAAAAAAAAATCATCTTCTGTTGTTCATTCTTGTATAACCAAGAAGCCTTGATTCTTAGGTCTGATATTTTTTATTTAATTAGATTCAGAGGTAAGTACTGTTACTTCTGCAATATGTGTAGGGTTTTATTCCTGGGAAGGAACAAAGGTGACTGAGTTATTTCATCACCTGTCCTTAACTGTCTTATTTTTCAAACGTATTCTTTGTTGGACTTCTCTTTACCCATACAAATAGAAAAAGAGTGGCTTGTTATCCTTCAAAGCTACTGTAAGTACTCCTGTTTAAAGCTTCTAAAGAGCTGCAGGTTAGTTTCTATGCAATACTTTGAAATAATAAACTGGGTTAAATAATATTTTTTTCTCATTGGTTTTGAATTTGCACTTCTTAACTATTTTTTTCTCTGATAGGGGAACAACTGAAACTCTGAAACATTTCTTTCATTGAATGAAAATATTACTCTGTTACCAAATTATATACGACAATTTATCAAAAGTACTTTCAAATTAGCTAATACTTCCTTTCTTATTTAGGGGAAAGGTTTCCCTGCAATCTCCATTTACAGTATAGCTTGACTGATCATCTTCAGAGAAATATCACAAAGTGCTCTCAGTTCAGGAATGTAATAGCATTGTGTTTTTTCAGTCAAAAAGTCTGATAGATAAAAAATGCTCTTGACCACTAAGACCATATTCATCATGCTTCATTAATCTCATGAGAGGCGCACAGAGAAGAGAAAACACTGGTTGTTATTGCTTATATGGTTGTTTGTAGAAGAGTGTGAACACATACTGTAGTCTTTGTAGATAATTATCCAAAAGCATCTGTTAAATGGTAATTATTAATCTACTTGGCAAAAAAATGTGAGGATGTCTTAGGAAATGAAGAGAATGAAATAGATAACATAATGTTGTTACCATAGAGACCTACGAGGCATACAGTCCTTGAAAATTGCTTGAAGTTCTTACCACAGCAAAACAAACTGAACTATGGGGTATATCATACAGAATTTTAAGGTAGATCAGTGAAGATTTCTCAATTTACGCACCAGTTTGTAATAATTGGTAGGTCTTCAAGTTGAAGTCTCAAGAAAGCTCCTTCTAAACTGGCTGAGATGCTGTAGTGTATAGCTGTCATAGCTGCATAAGACATCCCTAAATAGGATGTGTTATGTAGTTGCCACCTCAGGCTGTGACCTCTAATTCTTGTTTTCTAACTGCTTGAATTTGGTTTAGTTTAACTTCATTTATTTTTTTATTTTTACTAGCAGTAGATCAACAGTACACTCTTCCTGCTTTGAAGTAACTGTTCAGAGGTTGGTTTAAAGGAGTGTCTTTTACTGCAGTCTTAGTAACACTTGCTGTATCAGTACCATTCTCTGGTCTCATGTATTTCCCACAGTCCTTTGCAGATCTCAAGCTGCACCCTCTGAGTTCAATGCTTCATTAAAAAAAAAAGTAAAAAAGAAAGAAGGAAAAAGCAGTGTGTGCATGTGTGTGTGCTTCAATGCCAGCTTTCAGCAAAGGTGTCCAAAGTCGTGCCAACAGATGGAGGGGTTGCAGACACCAATGAGCCAGAAATAACAGAGATATATTGTGCAATTGTGTTGAATGCTTAGTAACTTAAATAAACTGATCAACTTTAATAAGACTACTTGCTCAGCTGAGAACTCAGTAAGGTGATTGAACTGTTTCCCAGTCTGGCATGTACCACCTTTAGCATTGCAAGGTTTTGCTCTCGTAGGTGCTAAAATTATTAATCTTAGTAGAGAACTGTAATCTTTTGCCTTTTTAAAAAAATATGATCCAGGATAATTAAATTAATCTGGACTTAAATGCAAATAATGTTTTATGAATATGCATAAGGTGTATTCCAATTTTGCTTTTATACTAAAAACAAAAAGCAAATTAATCCTCTATATTCTCTAGCTGTGCTTAAATAAACATGTTCCACAAGATGAGTTGCAAAAAAAATCTAAGTATTTTCTTCTGTTTTCAGACTACTGCAGCACCAGCATTTTAGCATTTATTAGGTTAGTAGAAATATACTCTGAAGAACCTTTAGGGATAGCTTTAATTATTGTAGTGATGGCTAAAAATCTATTATTACATACCAAATTATATTTATTTCCAATTACTTTTAAAATTAATACTGGCATTTTAGACTGTTATCATATAACCTTTTATATTCCCAAAACTTTTTTTGATGCCCAAATATATCAGCATCATTCTAACTTTTTATTTTTTTTTAAATCAAATTCCATATGTTAAGAATTGGGATCCAGTCTATTCTATGGCTGAACTTAATTTTCATTTCTCAGAGCTTTACAGTGTTCTTCCTCATCCCCCAGCTTTTACAGAATTCTCCATGTTGGTACTTCTTGTCTTCTTGATTATAGTGATGATTTCCTCCTTCTCAGAACTGCTTGCATAAAGCAAGGCAGATAGATAGGAAACCAGATTACTTCTCTGAAGACTTTCTTGCTTAAGAAGAGTAAATCCATCTGCCACTTTTAAACAGCTGATGATGTCTGAGCATAAGCAAGTTACCCTCTGCAATGTGTTTTCTATGTCCCTTTTTTGGAGTTGGCAATTCTAACTCAATTTGTCAAACTATGGCAAGAAGCATGTATAAATTGCATATTTTGGTGAAAATATGCAAATAATATGAAAATATCAGCTGAAAAAAGTAATGACTCATTTGATACCATATTGTGTGACATTAATGGCTAGTTGATGAAAACTATAATGGCCAAAATTAGTTCAGATAGAAACCCTGTAAAGCTTGGGGGCTGATTGGTGGGAATGGAAAACCCCGATAATTAATACCGTTTTTAGATAAATTATTCTGCCAATTGAGTCAGAATTGGCATGGTCTTGGTTGGAGAGCTGTATTTCTCGTGCCTGAAGCATCTGCTACTATGTTGGATGTTGACAAAGAAGTAAGGAGTGTGGGTAGGTGACGTTTTCTTTACCCTACCTGAGTTTCGCTGGCCTGAGCAAGAGCAGAATAACAAACAGCCTTTTCACAGAGCTGGATGAACTGCAAAATTGTTGTGTCATGGCAAAGTGATGAATGAAGTCTACTTTAAGCAGGACTCTTAGAACTTTAAGTGACTTTAGTTAAAATATAACATATTTCTATATAGGAAGTGAGACAGGGAGGGAGGATAATTTTTTTGGTTTGAAATGTAGGTCTCTTAAAATTGAGCCAGAAACCAAACACCCTTTTTATTCCTATGTTATTTTATTCCTAACATATCCCTATGTTAACTTCGGTAAGTTCATTTACAGTATGACATTCAGCAAGATTAAAGTATTTGCTGAGTATGAGTGAAGTCTGAACCTCAGAGTGCCATCAGAAGGAAATAAAGAGAGGGAGAGAGGACCCCACACTAAAGCAGGTTTGCTGGCAGGATTTAGGACCCCGTGGGCAAACAAACACTGAAGCAGTCTGTTCCCAAAGAACTGCACCCTGTGCAAGAGACCAGCACTGGAACAGTTCATGAAGAACTGCAGCTCATGGGAGGAACCCCACGGTGAATCAGGGAAAGAGAGCAGAGCCCTCCCTCTGAGCAGAAAGGAGCAGCAAATGTGGGGGTGTGCCAACAACCCCCGGTCCTGCCTCCTGTCCATCAGACTCTCCGTATCAAATGGTATGAATCTGAGTCTGAGGGCGGCTCCATAGGCGGGCTCGAGGAATGAAACTCTGCCCTTTCTTCTAGAGAGTTCTGTTTTACTCGGTTGGTCACTGGTTGTTGGCTGTTTGCCCTCCCCTGTTTATTTGTTATTGGCCGGGTGTACCCCAGTTCCTTTCTCTCCTGTTCTCCCTATTGGATGTTTCCCAGTTACTCCTTCCCCTTTTGCCTCCCTTAAAAATGCTCGCCGAACCCACCTCCGGGCTCTTCCGGACTGCTCCCCTTGAAGAATAAACCCTTCAAACTGCTCCCGGAGAGTCCACTCTTTCTTTCCTCGCTCCCGGGGTTGGGACCCTACCACCGCCTCTGCTAGCGCGCTCAGCGCGTCCGGAGACAGTGCCGCCTGGCCATCGGCATTCCCGGCAGAAACCAAACGCCCTTTGGTTTACCTGTCTGCGGGAAGGTCACTGGAGCCTCCGCCACGAGTGGACGTTTGTCCAGGAGGCCCTCCAGCGATAAGCAGAGAAAATGTGTGATTAACTGAATCCAAAACCCCATTCCTAGTTCCCCTGCCAAAGGGTAGTAGGTAGAGAAAATTGGGATTAAAGTTGAGCCTGGGAAGAAGGGAGGGGGAATGTGTATTAAGATTTGGTTTTACTTCTCATTATCCATGATTCACCTGATTTGACTGGTAATAAATTTTGTTTGTTTCGCCCAGGTTGGGTTGGTTTTACCTGTCATGGTAATTTCTGAGTGATATTTCCCTGCCCTTGTCTTGATCCAAGAGCCTTTTGTTGTATTTCCTCTTCCTTCTCCCATTGAGGAAGGGAATGATAGAGCAGCCTTGGTCGGCACTTGCCATCAGCCAGAGTCAACCCACCACAACAGTTTTTAACTTTCTCTCACATATGCCTAAAATGTCATTTAACCGCTGCCCAAAAGGAAACAATGATCTTGTTACATTGTGAAACTGCCTCTGTTTTGTTATACACATTGTATGTACTTTTCTCAGTAAAAGCAGATAGAGAGGGGGGCCTTTAAACGAGACAGGATCAGATTTTAATTTTTCAGTCTATAAGTAGGCTTAGCTGTGGATGTCTGGGGAAAAGTCTACTCAGTAATGAAACAGTACAACAGAACATGCAAGACTTTGGCAGATTTTTCTTGCTTTATCTGTTGACAAAACAGAAGCCTTGAATAGCTTTCTCAAGGGTTATAAATTTTTTTTGAAAAATTTCCTGGGTTCATACAATACCGTGTTTCCTCAAATCTAAGTTATACATTTGAGACTAAGTTACTGGTTTTCCTTTGNCCTCCCTTCTTTATTGCACTTTCTCTTCTCTCTTCTCTTTGTCTTTCCTCTTTTTATGTGCTTATCTGACACTGAATCAAATGCTTTACATTCAACATTCTCTTGAAAGTTACAATTTGGATAATAATTTATATACCACATCAAGTCATTCAAATGTGAATACTTGGGGTAAAATAGACTTTGAAAGTGGTCAATATTAATGTACACACACTAATGTATTTTCATAGATGAGATATTCACCTTTTTATTGGTGGCAAAATCTCATAAATATCTCAACAGCAATATCAGATATATTTAACTGAGTCTTATTTGTACAGTTTGGACATGTGCGAGTAAATTAATCTTAAAAATTATAAATCTAACTTAGCAAGAAGTGCATTATTTTGGCATGAGAGTTTCCTGAATGACAGAGTTAGCTTTTTCTAAAAGACTCAGTATAATTTTCTAAAAAGAGTTATTCTATTTTCAAAGCATGTACAATGTAACAAATGTGTTTAGGTTTCAGTTTCAAGGCAGAATTTACAAGTTTCTCAGATAAATGATGTATTCCTTATCCCTAACTCCCCCGAGAAATATAGGGAAAAAAATGTCATTACTGAGGTGCGTTTATATGAGTATGTAACTGCATTTTTTCTATTAAAATATCACAAAATTTTGAAGATCAGATCCTCAGTCTGTACAAGCCAGCACGTTTTCAGCAAGCATTTACATTTACCTCAGCTGAAGGTGGGTTCAGCGCCTTTCCTGGAAACACAATCATCTGCTACTTCACTGTTCCATTAAACAAAGAGACATAACATACAGTGGTTACAGAATCAACATCTGACAAGTGTTGTTTTCAACTTCTGTTCACTTTAAATGTTGTCTGCTAGAAAATATGCTGGAAAAGGTTCTTTGTGTTTAAAAAAAAGCATATAACTGGAAATAGTGACTGCTCCGCAATGATATTTTTCTTCTGGTACTGCCAGGGTGCAGTGTAGCTTTTTTCTCTGTGTCTTACAGATACACAAGCATTTTGTTCTTGTCTCATTTGTATTTATAGGCAGTATACACTAAACCTATATCACTTTTTTGAAATATCTGTGTGTCTCAGGGTTTGGGTGTGTCTACTTTTATACACATGTTTTTTAAATCACAATACAAATTTACAGAAAGCCAGGTAAATTATATAAGTCATTTTATCTTCTTTCCCTGGGAATGAAGTAGTTCTGTTAAACTGTAGGAATAATACATGTAGTTTCATGCAATCAAAGCAAATTTGGATAATTTGTAAATTGGTATGCATGGTTACAAGGAAAATATAATATGGTAAATAAATTAATAAGACTGATATTGCTCTGATAAGCCTCCTTGCAGGTTGTAGAAAATTAGTATAAATAAATCAGCAAATTAAAACTGTATTATGAATGTCCTATATAGTGATTTATAGTATTGAAATTGACAATGAAACTACCCCTAATTTAATCTAATTACCTACTTTCAGAAAACAAAAAAAGAATACTCTACAATTGTGAAGACAATGGGGAAAGGGGAGGGCACTGTGTCTTTTGTGTTTCTATTTATCTGGTTTTATGAACAACCAGATCTAGGATGTTTAAGGTAAAGGTTGAGACAAGAATGACCAGAAGGTCTGAACTGACTCCGACAACTTCCATGTAGCCAGACTACACCTGTTTTCACTAGTCTGTGATCTGGTTGCTGGTTTTCTGAGCTCTCTAATTCTTGTGTTATTATTTAAATTGATGTGTTTTCCACCTTTGGAAGGAGTTTTATTATGCTTAAGAATAAATGTTCTGTATTCTTAAAAGGACATTATTATTACCCCTTTTAAACCTGAAAAGAACTTAGAATAAACTAGATCTTTCTACACAGACATTAGGTATAAAAAACTTTAAAAATTAGAAAATTAGGTATAAAGAACCTTACCAGAGGAAAAAAAAGCCTAGAATAAAATCCTCACTCCAAGAAATCTGTGTGCATTTTGTGGTAAGGAGATATGGAAACAAGTGTGCAAACAGTATTGAGGGTTTCAACAATAACATTTCTGCTGTTTCCATAGTACCAGCCTAGACTTAGCTCCTGATTTCTAGCTTTCTGAAGTTAAGAATTATGCATTTTTCTTCCAAAAAAGAAAGCTTTTTAACTGCAATTTTTACCCCTCCAATTACATCCCCTGTATCCCCATTTTATATTTTTCCTGTTACTCTCATAAAACTGCAAAATAAATGTTTAAAACTCCATTAGTGGAAGGGAATACAGACTGTCCCTTCCCATTGTGGCCATTGCCAATTAGGTATGAAATAATTTTGCATGAGAAAAGAGCAAGCATTGTTAAAAATTTATTGATAGTAGAATTGTTTTTACTGAACCAAGCAACAGCAATATCTTTTGTGTGCTCTGAGAACAATTAGCAGATCAAGACATTCTAAGTGTTGGGTGAGAGAATATTTGTCCCATGAATCCTAAGCAACCTTAAAAATCATACAGATTTAGCATTTTTAGGCACACAGAGCAACAGGAATTGAGAAGCTAGTAGCAAAACAGATGGCATCTCTATGTGTGAATATCTGAGGAATTAAGTCGGATTATTGTTGCATTAACTGTCTCTCCTTCCCATAAACAGTGTGAAGGGAGGGAAGCTTAATTACCTGTATACCCCATGCTATCCAAAATATATTCTATTGGTTTTCCATCATGCTAAAAGTTCTCAGTAACCATTCAAGTTCAAGAGAACATTCAGTACTGATCCAACCCACTAGCAAGAAATACATAAGGAACTGAGAACTCACAATTACATATTTCAGTTTGAATGGATATATACATGTGTGTGCAAATACTTGCACATGTATGTGTAAAATATCAATTATATGAACTTGACTTTACACACATAACTATGTATAGAGAAAGTATATATGTGTGTACATGTGTACAATGTATATTTTTATCGGTATATAAAGATATAAAATGTACATTGGAATGAAGTCAGCCACTGAGAGCAGCCCTGAGGAAAAACACCTTACGGCATTGGTTGATGAAAAGCTCAAAAAAGACCCAGTAACACATGCTTGCAGTCCAGAAAGCCAATGTCATCTTGGACTGCATCAAAAAAATTGTGTCCAGCAGGTTGAGGGAAGTGATCCTCCACCTCTACACTGCCCTTGTGAGACTTGAGGTACTGCATCCAGCTGTGGGGGCCCTAACACAAGAAGGATTTGGACCTGTTTGGGAGAGTTCAGAGGAGGCCCACAAAGATGATCAGAGTGCTGGAGCACTTCTATGAAGAAAGACTGGGAGAATTGTGGTTGTTCAGCCAGGAGAAGGGCAGGCTNGTGGTTGTTCAGCCAGGAGAAGGGCGGGCTCCGGGGAGAATTTATAGCAGCCTTTCAGTACCTAAAGCAGAGCACAAGAGATCTGGAGAGGGACTTTTTACAAGGGCTTGTAGTAAAGGAAATAGCTTCAAACTGAGAAAAGTCTAGATTAGATATTAAGATGAAATTCTTTATTGTAAGGTTGATGAGATACTGGAATACATTGCCGAGAAATGTTGTGGACAGCCTGGAGGAGTTCAAAGCCAGGTTCGATGGGGTTTTTACTTGTTCTAGTGGAAGATATCCTTACCCAACGCAGAGAGGTTAGAACTAGGTGATCTTTAAGGTCCCTTCTAAGCCAAACCATTCTATGATTTAAGGAAATATGTACTTCTCAGAAGGTGAAAACACTGTGTCTTCTGACATCTTCATTCAGGTGATCTGATACAGTGGTGAGATTAATCTGAAATATTAACTCTGAAGATTTCCCATGCAGACTGTCACAATTTTACTTTACAGTAAGGAGTGAACATCCTTGCTCTGCAGTCAGGCAATATTCGCAGATGACACTCTCTATTCTACTCAGATTTGTTTCTTTGTTTTCTGCTAATGCAAGGAATTGTTACTAGAGAAGTGTCAAAGAAGTGAAAAACATCTGAATGAGGTCTGTTTCATCAAAACATGTTGTAAGTTACACTTCAGTAATTTAGCAATATAATCAGGTTGATGTAGTGTTCACATTCAGAGAAAGAGGATTCCCATGGGTCACTGTTGACAGGAGTTGGACCTAGCTGATGGCAGTGTTAGCATACAAACCTAATTTAACCCTCTGGAAACACACCTTGAGCTTACCCAACCTGCCAGCCAATGCAAAAGCCACAAAGTCTCCAGCACTTCTCAGAAGGCAAATTGAGAGTGGCAACAGCCACCACCTTTTCTGCTGGATTCCATCATCTCTCTTACGGTACAGAAGGGTCGAGTAATTCTTTAAAAAATGCTGTGATTATATCTGTATATCTGTATCTGTGATTACATCCTGTGTACCTCTGATTAGACAGCCTCAGCATCCAAGTCCATACAGTATCCAGTGTCTTTTTTATCTTAAATTTGTCGGAAGGAAAAATTAAACACCGAGTATTAGAATGTGTGAAATACATGAAACAAGTTCTTTCTCCTAATATACCTTCCTCTTATATTTTGCTAGGTTTTTATCATTGCTTTGAATTTTCTGTTATATCCATTTTTTGTTTATTTTCTGTGTATAGACATCTGGCTAACAGGTGCAAAATTTTCTAACTTAAACCAGGATGATAATATGTAACAATCAAATGCTCTATTTAAACTAAACCTTTGGAATGTTCTAGGAATACTGTCAAATGCTAAGAAAATACCCAGTCCTGTGAATATAATGGCAGGAAGCTACAAGTAACGTAGTTAAAAAAAAAAAAAAAAAAAAAAAAAAAAAACCCAAACAACCAAAAAAAAAAAAAAAAAAAAAAAAAAAAAAAAAAAAAAAAAAAAAAAAAGAGAGAGACAAGGAACAAATAAAAAAACAAAATTAAAAAAGGTCATAATAATGAAGTTTCACATACATAATAAGTGATCACCAGGAAATTATAACCAATAGGAATGCAACATCTAATCAATGAAAGCCCTGAACACTTAAAAATGTTTCAAAGAACTGTTAAGTGTAAAAAATCAAATATAAGTAAGAAACTAATAGAGAATAAAATGAACTTCAAGAACACTGTCAAGATTGCCTGGACTGGCAGTACATATGTCTGAAAAGAAATTTCATGAAAAACAGAAAGTCAGCTGAAGAATTGCTGAGATAACTTAATGGTGCTTGGAGATGACAAGAATCTTATGAGCTTCTACAATCATTAGCATTTTCATCAATAGACTAGAAATTGCAAAAGGCTATTTAATTATCTTTTTTTCCTGGTCCTTTTGTTTGTTTGTTTTTTTCGCAGGGTGAGATGGCACACACGGGGTTGGGGGACAGGGGATATGGACATGTGCATATTTCAGAATTTCCATTCACAGAACAAAAAATTAAACTCTGTATTTGAAATTTCTACATGTCTTAGCTCTGTCTTCAATCATTAAGAAGGCATTATTTGAATTTCACTGGAGCATGTTTCATTACAAGTGCTATTTCTTACTACCAGGATAAGACTGTGTTGCGATTACTACAAGAAGAATCATTGATGATCTCAAGGGTCTTTTCCAACCTAGTTCATTCTGTGATTCTGTGATTAGTTTAGAAGATAACTGATAATAAGATACTGCATTTATAGAATGTGGACTTGCATATCTATCCAAGGATTTCACTGTTGGTGCAACAAAACTATGATATATAAATGAAAAATGAACAGGTGAAATATACCGCTGCTGTAAATCAGTGAACTAGGTCAAATGTTTTGAATTATATCTGTTGATTACATGAGTTCTGATTAAAGATATCTTTCACCTACTGAAAGAAATCTGAACTTAGATATATATCTGCTCATGATTTATACTGGTATGGAAATACCTGGCACATAATGGGATATTTTATTCAAACTAATAGTGACAGTGCATAATTATGATGCATGCTGTAGGTGTAGTCACTTTTAGCTTTTACTTCGGGTACTTGTGGTTTTAATATATGTGACTTCCTTTGTATTCCTTTGACTGTCCTAAAAAGCATTTCACATATGAACATCTGACTTGTCCTTTATTTAGTACCTTGATGATGTACTAAAATAGTTACTACAGTTAGAGTAATTATGTGTTCTAATAAAATATTATTTGTTTTACTATTACTACCACTAGTCTTACCAGTGCAATTACTATTACTACTTCTACTGATACTTAAAACACTAATGTCAAATAATTTAAAACAAAAAATCACCCCTTATGCTCAAGCATTAAATTTTTAATATTAATAATAATATTGAAGGACCACAAAAGGAAAATAATAAAAAATAAGGACTGAAGAAAAAAGTAACAAATCACTATATAAGGATGAAAACACTTGAGTTACAACATGTAAAAACTTATCATCATAAGTTTTATTTTTCTGAAAAAAAAATATAATTAAAAGGTTTCAAAGATTTTTTGCTCTATTTCTTTAAGTTGTATTGTCTTTTGCACATTTACTGTCTTTTAGAGACACTTATTTTCATTTAAAAAGTGGTCCTTAACTATATAACTAAGAGGATCACTTTTGAAGGTTGCTTATAAGCAATTAAAGAGAACTCTTAACATTTGTAATTAAAATTAGCACTTCAGGATTCAGAAATCTGAGCCATACTGCTAAATTCATTTAACAGTGCTAAAGAGGCCTTATATAGGTTTAGCCATATTTGATATATTCAAACATGAATTTGCACTCATTTCATCAAAGGAAGCAATAATATAATTTGTGTCTGATATCTGAAGTATTACGGCACTAGATGACTCTGTTCAGGCAAGTAATTTGAGATGTGATGGCCATACCTGAGCTAGGCAGGTGACTCCCTTTACAGACCATGACAAGAATTAGCATTTGTAGGCTGTGATTTACCTCATCCCAAAATGACTGTCCAAATGATGTCAAACAGATAATTTATTAAGAGTACCTGTTTCACATTATCGATTGCAAGGCAAATTCAGATCTAAATTATAAACATTCAAATATGGGAAACAAATCTTATCCTTTAATAAAAACACCAAAGAAACGTGTTTAGTTTTACATTTCTGTGATGAAAAGAAGATGGAAACACATAGCACATATCAAGATTTTTGTATTTTTTTTCTTTTTCTTTCTTTTCTTTTTTATATTTGTCCTCTTCTTTTTTCTTCTTTTTTGATTGACAGTTATCAATTGATTAATTAAAAAAAAAATCGTACTTCTCATAGAGTACAACTGTGTGATCCCTGAACACCAACATTCTATAATTGCTACAAGAAAATATTGTGGTGTATCTTCTCTCATCATCTCATTAGGTGTTCTGGCCCTCCATGTCAAATCATTCCTTGATCATGAATTACCATTTCTGAACATTTACAGTTTGAATTTCCCATTCAGCCTTTAAGTGTTCATAACACAGAAGTTATATTTCAGCTTGATCTAAACAGTTGTAAAGCCATCCAGTAATCATAGTCATTAAGTTTCAAGTGTTTAAAAGGTTTATCTACCTTAGTAACATCCTCTTTAGCAAGAACTGATGGGAAAATATTTGCAAACTTGTGGTTAGAGGCAATTGAAAAGCAGCCAAGGTAGCTGAGTATCAGTATGGTATAATTTCTGTTCTCCTTAGATGTATGGGTTTGCCTATTTCATTTATCATGTCTGGCTGCTCCAAAAATTCCACAGTGATATCCATTCTGGATTGTGGCATAACCATATGAGAAGCACAGTGGTTACTTTTTATAGTACTACTGAAACTGTGCTCATATTATTTTGCTTGTGTTGTTGGTTGAGTCACACAGCTGACACGGAAGAACTCAGGGTCTCTAATTATGTCTTTTATAACTGCTTTTTTTGACAAAAGGATACCTGCTGTTTAACAAGGATCTTTAAAGATGCCATGAAGCTAAATCTGTCCTTTATATGTTCTTAGATCAATAATTTTATGGAAAAAAATCTTTCATAGCAAGACATCTCAAAGCAAATCAATAATGACTTGCAAAAGTCTTTGAGGCAAAGTTGAGTGAGGTGGAGGCCAAAAAAAAAATAAAAAGCAAAAGTTCAAAGAGAATTAACTACTATTTCCCAGCTATAAGAAATTCATATTCCAAAGATGAAACTGTACATGTTACTTGTGGATCTCTTGTTCTCCCTGCATTCATCTCAGAAATAGTGAGATAGACAGCAGAACTAGCCAATAAAAATAATCATGGCTATTTATGTAGAATAGGCAAGCACACAAGAAGTAAGGCCAAAATGAAATGGGGAGTGAGAGATGCAATATGATAGAGTAAAAAAGTAAAGTGAAGATGTGAGCATTTTATATCAGTTTTAAATAGACTGCTTAGTTTAAATTTCTGTCTCTTTCACAATGACAGTGCACCTTGAAATTAATCAATAGATAAAAATATTCACAAGTTGCCAATGGAATTATCCATTTTAAACATAGGGGTGTGGGGTTGTCTGGTTGGTTGAGGTTTTTTTACAAGAACCAATTTTAAGTGAGCTCTTATTTTTCCACAGGCAGTTTAGAAAGAAGTAGCTAAGTAGTGGAAATAAAAGGGTTAATACTTGCACTCTTGCTTTATCACAGAGAACTTTGTAGAAGTATGTCAATGTGTTCCAGTGAAAAGGTATATCTCATCTATTTGGATATTTCTTTACAAGAATAAAGACTAAATTCCTCTTGGTATTAGGCATCATCTCTGACTTATCCTCTGTAAAAGTTCAAATCAGTCACAGCAAAAGTGTGGCATTTCTTCATATTCTATCTCAAATAGGAAAAAGTAGAGTTCCTTGTCCCAGATCAATTTAATCTAAAAATATTAAATAGTTTTTTCATCCCCTAAGAGAAATATTATATTTAACAGGTGAATCAAGACTACTAGTTTCCAAGTAGTCATTTCTAATCAGGAAATAGCTAGGTGATATGAGTCACTCCAAATTTTCAAGTACACCTCCACTAGTTAATACAATCAATAAAATACAGATGTTCCAGTGCTCTTCAAATGATTTATTATAGATTGTTGACAATCTCTATAATGGCAGGTTTGCAAAATTTCTGGAGTAGAGTGAAAGACTTCATAATTTTCCTTAGATGGCAAGACATATCTGTGGGAAACCAAATATTTACTAACTGAAGAACTGCATAATGATTTTCTGTCTGATAAGTGGATCTTGCCAATATAGTCCTGATTTTAAAATTTATCCAATTTAATTTAATAAGATTTTCAGGATTTGTTTTCCCACTCTTATGAATATTTTAGCATATTATTATTCAGACTAACAAAATAATATTAATAGTAAGCCTTTTATTTTCATATAGTCACTACTTATTTGATGCTCACTTGTGTGTTGCTTATCCTGCTTCTTATTTCTTTTTGTTATACTACTTGCTATACTGTGTGGGGATTTAAGAAATACTGATCTTCATTAAAATAATGCATGATAGAAACTTTTTCATTTATGATAAGACTCTTCCCCTGAGGAGAATAGAGATATAAACGACAGAAATAATTTTATGGCATCTTAAAGAATTACCACTGAACCACCACAGATGACCAGAGTTCATACCAATCATGGCAAATGTTACCTGTGCATTATTTGGGAAGGATTTCTAGGATTTCTGGTGTTCTCCATTTATTTGATTTGATTTTTTTTTTTTTTAAGGCAGATAAGGATGTATGTAAATCTGTATAAATGATATCAAAAAAGACTTGGGGTTTGGGGGTTTGCTTTTGTTCATGCTTTTTTGTTTGTTTCTTACTTTCTTTTGGTAACAAATTATTTTAATTACAGTCATTTATTTACTCAGATGCACAGCATGTAGAGAATTAAATATATCAATATGGCATTGCATTTATAAAATATTACATTTTTATCTTCTCTGTTTCTTAGGGCATCCTCTCTATCTTTTCTTATTTGCCAAAAATAAATTGAAATAAATTAAAGACTAACTTAACTGATATAGTATGGGGAAAATAAAGAGGTGTTTCACAATAGTTGAATGGTTAGTAAGGAAAAAAAAAAGAAAATTAAAAGAAGAAAAACTTAATTAATTCTCTGCCTACTGAAGTGCTTATTTCCGTGTGGCCAATGTTCCAGCAATCTTTTAAATTTTTTATTATTTTATTTGAGTTTCAAGCAATTTATTTTCTTTCCATCACAAAGGTTACTTACAGAATTAGGAACTTATGCTTTAAAAAGTAAGGTAGGATTGTTTGGGGTAATTTTTGGTTTTGTTTGCCTTTTTTCTTTTTTTTTTTTGTTCTCTTTGAGAAAAATATATCCAAAGTTCAGATTAACCTAGTGTCGTGGGTTAGCCAAAACTTGACAGACAGCCCTCTTAGCCAATGCGCTTCTCGAAATTTTACATATTTAAGCCCCACGGAAGGCGGGAGTTTT